>CM060173.1:41880109-42425109 GCA_030549775.1 Tamarix chinensis | reverse complement strand
CAATTATTAATAAGTCATAATGTATAATTAATGCTTCTGGGCCTTAAGTTATGTCATAGTGCAAAATCAATACGTTTGGGTCTTAAGTCATTAGTCCATCATTTTTCAATCATCTCTCAGATTTTATATTCATGTGAGTACGTGAACCCCACTATTATAGCCGGTGGACCGGTCATGCAGGGCAAAACGCTCTTGGCCACTATTATTTGTCGGTGGACTGGTCATGTAGGGCAAAATGCTCTTGGCCACTATTATTCGCCGGTAGACCGGTTTAGCCCTGGCTCATATGGTATTCCATTATAAGTGATTAGTATTTTTTCATAATTGATTTTATTGAGCTCGGGACCCCCATTATTATTGCCCATGGATTGGAATATATATCAACATCATCCAAGGCAACACGCTCCTGGGCCACTATTATAACTGGTGGATCGGTACTCAATATCATAATTCAACTAGGTTTGGCTCATTAATCTTTCACTTTCATGATTAGTGTTTTTCCTTTTTTAATCAGCACAACAATCCCATTTATTTGCCTCGGACAGGAGATCAAGAACCCAGGACACAAAGGTATACCGGTTGTACTAGTGCATATAAGCTATTCAGTACCCTTCAACCATTAACCCAAGGATGCAAAGGTACCCTGGTCGTACTGGTGCATAAAGCTACTCAGTACCCTACCGACAATGACACCTAATTCATAAGTATGCATACCCTCTAAATAGGTCCGTAGAGCTAGATAAAGTAAGATATAGGGCCTGGCTGGGGCACAAAGGCACACCAGCAAATACTAGAATAATCGTGGGCTAAACCACATCTTTAGGGTAGCGACCCCTAAAGAGCTACAATTTTCGATCTCGAGGTCTTTCACTTTAAGTATTAGTATCTTAATTTAAGTGATCACGAAAAGCACAACAATTAGATGCTTATTCATTTTCGATCATTATGATATCATTAGTCATTTCTTATTCATACGGTTATCCAAGATAACATAGAGAAATCATTAAGGCCATCATAATCTTATCCAACTCTGATTTAGGATTTGTTCTCGTGATACTTACTAATCGTCAAATACTCTTACCTTACTATTTAGTATTACTTGATTTTTATTATGAACCTCTAGTGTCCCATCAACATATTAGAAATGAATTAGTGATTTACCCCTTACTTGTATAGTTATTAAGCTATTCCTTCCTTACTTGCCAATTTACCATATCACCCTTCAGGTTGCATAATTATCAAATTATCCCTTACTCGGTTTAGGTTACCAAGTTATCTCCTACACTTTTTAAATCACCATTCACCCTTCTTAATTGGTACACTTATCATATTTCCCATTTGGTTGGTTAGATTACTTAATTACCCTTCTCCCTTGTTATAATTACTAAATTGCCCTTAAGTTGGATAAATTGCCAAATTATCCTTCTTCATTATAATGATTACCAATTTGCCCCTTTAGTTGGTTAAATAATTACCAATTTACCCTTTAGTAGGTTAAATTACCAAATTACCCTTCTCTATTATCATAATTACCATTTTACCCTTCTCCATTATTATAAATACGAATTTACCCTTTTCCATTATTATAAATACCAATTTACCCTTCTCCATAGTTTCCATTATTATAAATGCCCCTAGGGCTCACAATAATATTGTTCATGCATAAATGACCACAATAACATAAAATAACATGGGTGAGTACTTAACACTTTCATTAATAGCCAAACTCTTTCCTTAAGCAACATTTCTACACATAGTACATAAACTAGCATACTTTCCTTTTTTTTATTAATCAATACAAGTATATATATATATATATATATATATATATATATATATATATTATATTAACAAACATATCACAAGCATAATAACGTATTAAAAACCCTAATGTGCTAACATATGTTTATCCATGCGTTTAAGTAGGGTTTAACGATTACCTTAATTCCCGTAAAAACGAACCTTATCGGTATCCCAATTATAGATTCAAGCTCTAAATAGCAAAATTTAACACCTAAAAATAATATTAATAATTATTATATTAGAGTAGGAAATTAAAAGGATAAAACTTTATAAGAACTTAATTAATAAAATACTTTACTTAACCATTAATATACCTCAATACTTAAGCAAAACAATTCCCAAAATAGTGTGGAACTCACGCTACATGAGCAACGTGAGCCACATGTAGGTGGTGATGGGGAAAAGGGGTTGAAGGTAGGGGTAGAAGGGAGGGATGGTCATTTTCGGGTTAAGGCTTTTGAGCTAGGAAAGAGGGTGGGTGGGGGAGGATTTAGGGTAAGGGAAGGATGCAGGAGTGAAGAGGGATATAGGTGGCGGTCAGGGGTAGGTTGTTTGTAGCCAAGGGTGGCGGCGGTGAGGCCATAAAGTGGGTTGCAGGACTAGATCGGGTTGAGAAGGAAGGAAAAGAGAGGTGGAAAATGAAGGGGTGAGGGGGCTGGTTTTAGCAAAAGTAGGCGTGGGGGTGTTAGAGGAGGTTGCATGGAGTTGACTAGTGGTTTGGGTGGTGGTAGAGGCGGTCGGATGGCGGTAAATAAAGGGGTTGCAGGGAGGTTGCAGATAAGGGAGAGAAACAAGGGGAAAAGAAGAGGGGAGGAAGAAGGGACTATAGGGGCTCGAGGGGGTATTGTGGTGGTGCAAGGCTGAGGTAGAGGGTGGCAGGGAGTGGTGTAGAGGGTTGGTGCGGCAGTTGAAGCGGCGGAGGGCGGCTGCATAGCCAAAATAGGGAGGAAAAAGGAAGGAGAAGAAAGGGAGAAGAGGGAGGTCGGGGAAGGGGAAAGGCTCAAAGAAATAGGGCAGGGAGAGGCTGGAGAGGTGAAGAAAAAGGAGAGGGAGAATAAGAGGGCAGCTAGATGGCCAGTGGTAGCATGTAGGGTGGTAGGGTGGTAGGGAAAGGGAAAGAAAGAAGAGGAAAGGGTGGCCATGCGGGATTGGGTGCATGGCTGGCTTGGTTCCAAAATGATGAAAAAAAAGGGCAAGGGAGAGAGAGAGGCAGGTGGTGGCAGTGGTTGCAGGCTATAGTGGCTGGGTGTGGCGTTTGGGGTGGCAGTCATGGGTGACGGAGACAGGTCGGGGCGCTGGGTCGAGGCAAAAGAAGGAGGAATAAAGGAAGGGGAGAAGGCTCGTGTAGGGAGAAAAAGAAGAGTTGGGCCGGCCCGATCCAAGAGGAGAAAGGAAGGGAAGAAAAAAGGGGGAGCTGGGCTGGGTTGCTACCCCGAGGGAAAGGAGGAAAAGAAAAAGAGGATGGGTTGCCCATACAGGAGAAGAAGGAAGGGAGGGAGAGGGGAGGTAGGCCTGGAGTGCGAAACTCGAAGGGAGGAAAAAGGAGAAAGAAAGGAAAAAAGGTAAAAAAGAAGAAGGGAAAATAGGGAGAATAAAATAATTTAATTTATAAACTAATAAAATGTAATATTTTTGATAATTATTTAATTTAATAATTTAATTAATATAATTTAATATATTGGTTTAAAAGGATGATTTTAGTAAAATATTAGTTTGATAAAATAATAAATTATTTATTTTAATTTATTAAATATTCCTATCCAAATTTATATACTCAAAAATCCATAAAATAATTAAACTATATAATTGTAAAAGCTAATTTATCTCAAATAAGAGCTATTTATTAAATTATAGTTTTTCTAATATTTTGGGGAATTACATGTTGTAGTTTAATTCATTAACTATGAATAATTGGTCTAATTATATTTGTTAGCCTCTTTTAAGGACAAAGAGCTTATTTAATCTAATTTGCCGACTACTTTCATGACTCACAAAAATCAAATCCATTAAGCGTCAATGATTTTATAGTCCCTAAGAATTAAACATCTACTTTTATGATTGCTTAAATTCCCGTTCGCATGCTACTTTTCGATAATAATTTCAACCTTTTAGTTGCAGATATTATCTAAAGAGGTCAGATTTTGTCAAATTCACTTTACAACACTTGATCCTAGCACAAGAAACAGTATATATGAACCAGTACCTTAATTCATGATATCAACACTAAAACGGACCTGGTTCAATCCTAGCAAAGAGGGTTACTCACTCATATCTTCAAGGAAAATAAATAAAATAAATTGCATAATAAACATAAAAATAGTATAAAAATACAAAGAAGATGATTTAGATTGAATTAAACGTAAACTAGAGGAGAATAAAGTAGATTTTGAGTTGATCATACACAAATATGCACTTGAATCTCCGGAAAATCAAACTAATGAAAGCAATCAAAATTACATGACGCTTTTTCTTGGGAATGAGAGGGGAAAAGTGCTCTGAAATATCCTCTAATAAATCTCCAAGAAGTCCTTGAAGTGTTCCTTAAATACTCCCCATCACACAAGGCATGCCGCGCACGATGAACATGGGAGTAATTGTCACTACACGACCGTGCAACAATCCTGCTCTTGAACATAGGGAAATTCAGACTTTGCACGATTATGTGATTCACGTACTGCCTAGTTGTACCAAGTCTATAACCTCAAATTCTCCAGTAAAATTCCACATAGCTGTGTGTGATGTGCATAGCCTGGTCGTGTAGTTTCTTTTTCTTCGAAAATGCATAGATAGGCGCTGCATGGTTGTGCAGTTGGGTGTGAAACTGACTATGCAGCGTTCTATTCTTGTTTCTTCTAGACTTCTTAGCATATCTTCGGCTCTTTTAGCTTCTAGGCTCTTCCATAAACATGTTGGATTGACTTACCATCCTCCAAAGACTTCCATGCTAGGTCATTTGCTCTAAAAACATGCATTTCCTTCTTATATTTGTTCGTTCTTGTGGAAATTTCTAAAAAACAAAACTCAAGAGAGCAATAGTGCAAATAATAGACTAGATCCACAGTAAAATACATAAAATAGATTAAATGAAGTCTCAAAGTGAAGGCAAAGCAAGGCGAATATATAGAAAATATTCGCTTTATAAAGCATGAGGCCTAAAATAGATACCGTGGTCCTATACGGACTCCATTAAGACCTTTCGGATGCCCTCGCTCACAAACCTGACCTAATTGAGGTAGACACTTTACTAACCATCCCCAAAAACTTGCACAATGACCTCTAATCATGGGAATGAATAGGTGACAAAGCAAATGAGCATATCAGTACGTTACGTATTGAGTAAGCCAAGTTGCTTCCTTAATGTACACATGTATACCAATTTATCATACACAATATAGATTACAGTAAACATTATGATAAAGTCATTTATATGCATAAAGTTAAAAGTGCATGAAGTCATACCATCATGCGCAATCTCAACAAGTAGAATACTTCATGCTTAGAGTCACCACCTTTCCACATAGGTATATACACACTTAATGGTAAGGAGAATCAAAACCTCTAGGGTTGATTCCAATTAATCAAATCCTTAGGTTATACCATCGGTTCATTTAAGAATGAGGTAAGTGAATCCACCCATCAATATTCAACTTCATAAACAAGTAGTCAGGTTAACCTTTAACCAAGTGTAATAACCAGCTTTCCTCATTTTCGACCAGTTATACCATTACTTCAATTCTTACCAAATATTAGCCATTCTCTTAATCATCTTTTATATATGATCAATTACGTACCTAATAACCATGTTTTATTATCATCAAGAGATGGATTGTGCTTCATGCCATTGTCTCACATACCATGGAAGCCTATCCAAAAGAATATAAAGTCTAGGCTGAAGTTAATCACCAAAATGGACATAAGTCCAGGTAGAAGTCAATCACTATAATGAAAATAAGTCTAGGTCAAAGCCAACCACCTAGGTAACCAAACCTTTTAGTATCAATACCCCCTAGTACATCATCAGTATCTATTATAGGTAAGGCACCAAGACCTCTCAAGATCCCGCCCGAAGGTACCAAAAACTCCCAAAGGTAGACTAACCCCTGTGTAACTAATTGAGGATTGGGTAACTTAGACTCATACTCAACTCGATTTTCTTTCACTTTAAATGATTAGTATTTTATTCATAAGGATGGGTGATCATACAATGCCCATACAAACAAACAAGGTAATCCCCATACTAAGCCATATTGATCCTTTTTATTTCCATTTCCCCAACCATGTGGGTGCACTATTTATCCTTAGCCAATGAGTTTCATATCCATCATAGGGTTTAATCCAAGCCCTTCCTAATTTCCATTAATCTTATTCCCATTTTATCACCAATTATAAGTGAGTTACACATTTAACCTCTACATTACTCATAATGCATGTCATAGGTTATGATCCATTTTAATCCCTTAATTCAACCAATAATCCATGTTAAAATCTATATTCATATAATTAATAATCGTGATATAGTTCCAAATATAATGCCCAAACATAACCAAACCATAAGGTAACAAATCATACAGATCAGCTGAACTAGTCAATCAGTCTAGCTCAGCCAGTTAATTGGTTACACCAACTAGTTGATCGGTTTAGGTTGACCAGTCAATTTGTTCAACTCAACCAGACCATGCTTTCTTCAAATAGGTCGATTGGTTTGGGTATACCCATTGATTGTTCTTAGACCAGTTGATTGGTTTTACCAAACCAGTCGATGGGTTTAAGTAGAGAGCAAAACCAAGGTCTCTGTAGGCTAACTAGTCAATGGGTTAGGTTAACTAGTTGATTGTTCTAGGCACCAGTTGATCGATTTGACATAACTAGTCAATTAGTTTACCCTTACACAACACTAATTCATAAAATCCATGCAGATTCTTGCATAAAAATCATTTCTACTAACTATAGAACATGTATCAACATCAAATAACATATTATAACCAAATTACCATGCATTTCTTACCATAACATCATAGCCCATTCCCTACATTTTCATGCTATTTTCTCAACTTATGTCATTTAAACATACAAATCATGCATACAACAACATTTTTTCATACCAAAATATATAATCTAATAAAAGGCATCACCTTTTATGTAGTAACACATGCTAATATTTTAGGTGCAGGAATTACTTACTTAATATAGGCTAAATCCCTTCAAACTAAGATTTTTAAATCTGTGAAAAATTTAACTCTCAAAACCTTAAAAATAAAAAATCTTAACTCAAGTTTCATACCAAAACTTCATAAAATTTGAACAAGAAAACGGAAGGGAAAGAATATACCACTAGGAAAAAATAGGGAAAACTCCACTAGACCACTCAATCTTTTCTCAAAATCTAACTCTTCCTTGCTTAAAAATTAAAACAAGATAAGATTTAGAGGGATCAGGAAAGTGCAAAACAATTTGGCAAGTGCTCAAAGTGTGGAAGAAAAGAAAAGGATGTAGAAGTTAGATATTTTTGGTGGTTAAAATAAAGTACAATGCATGGAGGATTGGGGTTATTTATAGCCAAATAATCAAAGGAAAACATAGAGGGTTCAAAAGGCAACTCAAAACCCTACTTGTGATTGTTTGAATTCAATCAGAATGAATGAATTTTCTTGGGATTTGCTAACCTAGTCCCTTGAGCTTAATTTGTGACTTTAGAAAACTCAAGTCAAATAGGCTATAATTTTCATACATAAATGAATAAATGGAAGGTTAGCATGGAAGGATCTTTCAACTACTCAAAAGCACGCCTAAGATTGAAGTAATCAATCTTAGAACTGGGCAAAGGAAAGAGAAGGAAGAAGGCAAGTGGCTAAGGTCATCTCTCTCCCTCATGTGTCTCAATCAACCTCCAGAATAAATTGAGGCAATATTATTGGTTAAACACATCATGAAAATGGTTATGAATCTCTTAGGGACAATTAGTATGAGTTGGTAAGGTTCCATTTTAGTGTAAGAGATTTTTTAGAAAATCACACTTCAAAAAATATAACTAGCTCGATGAACTAGTTGATCGGTTTGGGTATACCAGTCGACTATTCATCCACCAATAAATTAGTTTCCCCAAACCAGTCGATCGATTTGGTTGAGGAACTTGATTTGGCTAAAACGACAAACCAGTTGATCGGTTCGTAGAACCAGTCAATGGGTTTGCTTGAAAAGCTCATTAAACATTATTTCCAACATGATTTCAAATAAATTTTCATTCCACATCAAATGATAACATTGAATTAAAATCAAAAGCCCAAAATTTGTTAAAATTCCTCATCCATCCATTACACAAAAATGTGGGGTATTATAATAATTAGATCTCACTTGTAAACTTAACCTAACACAACTAACCTCTCCTTCCTTCTTGTCCATGCTTTTCAATTTCCATGATCATTTTACTCACATATTTCACCATATTACTTATGCTTAGTGCTAAAGTGATGCATAAGTCAAACAAGATGTCTCCCTTTTCCCTCTTCTATGCCTTGATTATCCACCACACCATGTGTTAGCCTTGAGTTGTTTCTTTGTTAAGTTATTTTACTCTCTTTTACTAAGTATTCTATCCACTCTCATCAAATGTATTTTTATAAGTGTTAGAAGACTCCACATATACTTCTCCTTAGCTAGGTAACCTCGGTTAAACCATCATACTTCCTTACGCTTCATTTACTTTCATTTTCTATTTCTAGATAATGAAATTTCATTCACTTATACTTTTTTCTAAGAAAATGTGGATTTATGTTTAAAGAAAAGTGAAGAGAAAGCCTTGTTTATTATTAATTCAAACTCATATTTTCAATTTAATTAGGGTTATTTTTTATTTCCTTCTAATTTCAACTAATTTTATTTTACCTATTCTTACATTTAAATGATTTTTATTAAATATATGTGTAACACCCACATTTTTATAGGAAAACACATTTGAGAAAATATACATAGAAACTAAATATGATGTGAGTATCACCATCACATTTAATGTAAGTGGACTCCAATGTTATGTGGTACACTATTTGCTAAGGTTAATTAAAATTAGGAAACATGCTAAATTTTATTATTATGATGACCTAAGAGGAAATATCAATGTCTAAGAGACTAATAAAAATCAATTGAATATAATAAGGAAAAAGAGTATGTTAGTTACATCTAAAAATCATGAAGGTATTCTACTAAAACCAATGATGAAATGAACCCTCAAAATGGTTGGCACTTTCAATATTCACCACCATGCTTGTCATCAACACCTTGAAGAGGTTCATAGTAAATCTACACCTATTATTTACTAACCATATTAAAGGGTTGTTGTAGCCTTATTTAAAACATGTAACAAGTTAGTGAGGGGAACAAATAAGTAACACATATACACACAAGAGTATAATGTATAAGTATAAATCTATACATACATACAATCATATAAGGAAACCAAATAAAAAAATAAGACATTTGGTTATTGATCTTTACTTTAGGCAATCACAACGTCTAATTATTTATGTAGGTAAACCAATCAAGGGGTCACCTAGAAAATTAAAATTTGAAGACCTACCACCAACCACATTAGGATTACAAATCATACTTGGATCATCCTAATAACACATAGTCTAAAAAGGATAACAAAAGTCTGAAGACCTACCTCATTGGTTATCTTATTCCTAAATATGCACACCTCTTAATAGGGTACAAAGAAACTTATAATGTAATATCCATATAAATTTATGTCCTTAATATGTGTCCATTCATGTGTTTGATCATGGTATAAGTGTTCTTGATTATGATATTGAGATGTGTTTTGTGTTTATTTTTCAAATGATTTAAAAAGGTTTTAGGAAAGGGAAGAAAGTAATTTTTTCAGGCATTTATTGAGTAATTTTTTTCATACATCAATTTATTGGAGTGAAAAGCTATTTGAATGGTTAATCATCTTCTAGGAGTACTCTATGGAGTGAGTAGCCACTTACTACTATACTAGATCGACCAATCAGTTCACCTTAACTAAACACTTATATGCTTAATTTAATTCATAACTTTCTTTAATGATCTTAAAACTTAGTAATTAATCTTGAAGATGTTTATAAATTATTTCTAAGAGTTTTTTAGCCCTAATTCTTTTTTTTACCTATAATAGATTTACGGGATTAAAAATTCAAAAAGATACTTTGATGACTTCATCACCTCTAAATTCTTCTTTCTTTCTCTTTCCTCTACTATACCATCATCATTCTATGCAATTTAGTGACAAAAGTTAACTGGCATGTTGATCTACTCTTTGTTCCCCCTTTTACTCTCTTATGTATTAAGGTTTTACCTTCACCTCCAAGCTAATGCCTTGTACTCAATGCCAAACTTTTTCCTAGCTTTCTTTTTATTTCTTTACACAGTACTAATCTATAAAGGTTTAGGAAGTGAAATTTTGTGGCCCTTAAGACCATCCTAACTCCCAACTTAGCCTTAGTCATTCTCCTCTCATTTTCTCACACACACCTTAAGAATCCTACATTTTCTCTCCAAATGCATTTTCTCCTTCCCTCTCCATCAAACCCTCTTCTCTCTCTCTCTCTCTCTCTCTCTCTCTCTTTTCATATTTTGTTCTTCTTCTCTTCTTCTAATCCTCCATCTAGCCCCATTTTCCTCTTAAGAATAAGAGAGTTAGATATAGAAAATTTTGAAGATTTATAATGTTCTCTTAGTTTTCCCCTATCTTTAGAGGAGGGGTGAATATTGCTAATTTTATCCCTAACTCCTTACTTTTTTTCTCAATTCTTATACAATTTTAAAGGGTTTAACTAAGATTTAATCTTATCATTTAGGGGGGGGGGGCTCAAAATTTTGAATTCTCAAGCTAGGAGTCATTTTCTCCTATTGTGAAATTTTGCTAATTTGAGTTAAGGTAAGTCATTCTTGCCTTGGAATGGAGTGAATGAGAATATGGGTTACGTGTAGACTTCTAGATTCTTGAGTTGGTATAAAAACATGAGTTGGTAAATCTTAAGAGTATAAGAAATTTATTGAATTCTCCTACAACAATAAGCAAAATGTGAGCATTGTCATGGCACCTTCGAGGCATTGTACATTTACAAGTGGCGTAGTCCACTTTGCTAGAGTGACATTAGTGAGATTGTTGTGTTGGGACTAGAAATGATTGAGGGCACCACCAAACATATTAACATTATATAGGAATGTATGTGGGATACCTAGGATCATCCAAAGTGTTGTGACAATTTATAGAGAAGGATATAGGGTTATAGGGGGGGTGATAGAGTCCTATTGAAGGTCTTACCTACTAAGGGTGTTATGAGATTTGGTAGGAAGGGTAAGCTTAATTTGAGGAATGTTGGGACATTTGAAAAAAATGAATGATGGAGGTGGGTGTATATTTAGTTGAAGGTGCATTGTTTGTGAGGATAAGTATAGTAAATTAAATGAATGTAAAAATTACTAATGATGGAGAATATTTTATGGATATTGGGGGTATTCTTATGCTAAAACAAATGAAAGGGTGGATAAAGTGTGTCATGGGATGTTTAGGGAATAAGAAGATGAATGAAAGAGGTTAAATGTGTGTGTAGATTTTATAATATATGGTGATGATTACATTAAAATTAAGAAAATGGCATACACTATGGGAATGAATGGCACTGATTGGTTCATGGGATATATTAAGAGATAATATTCAATCTTATGTGAACTTGACAACATAGATTGAATCTAACAAAGTTTAAATAATGTTTGAGTAATAAAAACATATTTGAGTAAATAATTACTCTTAAAATTTATCAAATTAATTCTAAATTTATTAAAAACTAAAATAGATCATTTTTTTGGTGACTACTCACTCAAAAATATCAAAATATAGGAATATCCAAAGTTTTGTAAAGTTTAAATGGTGCAAAAAGTTAATTTAGAGTACATAACATAAGAAATATAAGAAACATAAAATAATGAGCAAATAGGCTCTAAATTTTAGACAAATTAAAAAAAATGCTAAAAATATCATTTTAAGTTGATATGTAATTTTCATAACTTTTTGAAGAGAAGAAGTATATTGAATGAGGTTGCAAAAGTAAAGATCAAGGCTAGCTACAAAATTCAAAATAAATATCAATAAAACTCTAAAAATTATAAAATGTATCAAATCAGCATCTAAAATCATTTGGGACTAAAAAATATAAATTTTGTGAGTGCTTGATAAGAAATTGAAAATTTGGCCTAAGGCTCTCACGCATAAATATTAACTTTGGGAAACTATGAAAATATGCACGTCTAAGCATAATATGAAAAAAACTTCCTTTAAAAAAGTTGTCTAAAATGTTTTAAACAACAATTTAGAGTCTGAAGAAGTGGTAAAAAAAATAAGATTTACACTTTAGAAAAAATAATCAAAAGTTCTACAAGTTGAAAAGAGCTTAAATAACATTATGAAGCTTAAACTCACAGCTAGAGTTTTGGATTGCTTAAGAAATGTAATAAACAATGTAAATGATAACTTTATCTCCCCAAAGATACACTTCTTGCATACATTAGGTTTTTAAAATATGGGTCATTACATAAGACATCTAACTTTTGATAATGCGTGATTCTATAATGAGAAAACACAGAAGTGGCATAACCATATATTCTAACCAAAGGAGTTGTACTCTAGACAACTTGTCCAAGCTTACAACTCAAGGATGAGATTATTCTTGTAACACTTTGATTATTACTCCAAAGCATTTTCACTTGTAAAGAAGGTTTACAAAAGATTTAAAAAAAAAAGGTGTTACCACCATATATAACACAGATAATACATTATCAATACCTAATATGTGTTAGATTATAGGTTAAAAAGTGCCACACCTTGTGATCAGGTGTGATAGGTACTTGATCCCAAATGAATATGAGATTAAAAAAACTATAGTGAAAAACATAACAAGATCAAATAGAAAAGAAATAAGTAACAAAGATATATATGTTTCATATACATAATTAGAGTTAGAATTGGATATAAACAGATAACACAAAATTAGTAACTAGATAAGCCTACTATATACCCAACCCAACATCTCATAGTCATATATTGCATTATGGCGCATGCTTCCATATTAATCATGTACACAAATATCAGGAAAAATATGTATAGGAAGCATAGAATTAGTACAACAAACTTACTAAGTAAACTAAATCTACTAAAAGTGATAACATGAAACCACATTAGACACATAAAATCATGTTGAAACAAGAAGAATATAGTAAAACATGATAACACATGAATCATGGTTAAATTCATCAAAATCTACTATTCGCACTATTCCTTACTATTCATACTATTTATCAAAACCCTAAAAATCCAATAAAATATTTAAATCATATAAATAATGTGAAAAAGATATCGACCATATGAAATAATGAAACTCGTACACATATAAGGTTACTAATTATCCAATTTCTTAATTTATATTATCACACAATCCATTTCCCATATTCATTCATTTGCTAAAATAAATAATTTCATAGTCCATTTACCCTACTTATTCCACTTATATTCCCATGTTATGATTATTCATTTATGCATTTTAAAAATATAATATTACCTATTTCTAAGGTATAGGGCAAAGGAACTCACACATCCATACCTTAGTGTCTAAGGAACTACTTCTAGATCATGATGTATAAGGGAAAAACACATCAATTATAACACTACTTGCTATGGTGAATGAAGAGCCCACAACACTTATAGTGGTGGTACATAAATTCTTATAGCCTCATCAGCTATGGTATACGAATTACCTATAAGTACTCCGACTATGGTACATAAAACCCTTAGAACACTCTAACCTTTAAGTATCTATACCCTTTATAGGGCCTGTATGTTGCCTATAGAGTAGATAGATGAGCCTCACTAAAGATCAGTGGGGAGAGCATAGTCACAAAATAAATAGGGAGTGCATTAATTGTAAACTCTACATTAGAGGCCATCCTTAGGCTACTCACCTAAACCAATATTGAGTCTTACACTTGAATTATCCATAAATTACCTTTTATTCCACTTATCATTTAAATTATTTAAAATATAAGATATATTATTGATCAACGCCCTAAAACAATCCCACACACCAATTTCAAAAAATATTAGTATTCATCAAATACTATTTATTTACATTGGAAAATATAGAAATATACCAAGAACTTATATTCAAAAAATTAAATTTTAATATTAACAAGATTTACTATTCATGTCATTTTAATATTCAAGATAATTTACTATTCATGTTAATTTACTATTTCTAAGGTCAATTCGATGGTCAAGGTTAATTATTAAACCTAAAATATGTAATTAAGGCCTTTAGGTGCAAAATGACCAAAATAACCTTAATATGCCCTAAACTAGATAATTATGAATAAAATATCAATCATGCTCTAAAAATCATGAAATTAAATACTAAGCATACTTAATATATATGTAACATGTTAAACTCAGTAATTTCATTAATCAAATAAGATTGTGTGAGCATATGACTTGTATTTGTGTGTGTGGACTAGCTTAGATTGTTATGTGTGGGTGCTCAAAGTAGTTTGGGTTGAAATCAAGACAAGGATAGGAATCATAGGGGGTTGAGTTTCGTCATTCCTCCTTGGTTGTTCTTAATTTGGTAGATTTGATAGTTATGGGAAAAACATGGGGCACCCATGTTTGTTAGCATGGTCCATTTTTTCTCTATTTTATATTATTGCTTCAATTTTGTTAAGATTTATTTTCACTACTATAAATATGCATGTTTGGTAATCCTAGTCACAGTAAAGGCTGTTGAGCATCTCTAAATTATCTTTTTTAGTAGTCTCTTGTGTTTATTGAGAGAATTGTGTACTGAGTGATATTGTGAGGATTGTTTGATTCTCTTTGTAATCTCTAGTAATATATTTAATAAAGCTCATTTTTGTTTCCTTAATTGTTCTTTTTTTTCTTCTTCTTATTTTTCTCTCAATTAGATATTAGAACTTTCCAACTACTTATTAAATAAGGTCCTAGGCATTCACATTTGTGAAATTTTCCTACAATCAGTATTAAAGCTTTGGGTTTGCGATCAATCTACATCAATATGACATTTACATGATTTGAGATTGAGACATTTGATCATTTCATTATTGTTGAGTTATGGAAATTGAAGATGAAGGCGATCCTTGTTCAAAATAGAATGGAGAAGGTATTTTTTGAGAGCGTGGAGAGGCTTGAGACAATGTTTAATGAGGATTTTTGGGATATTAAATTGAAGTTAATGTCTATCACATAATTGCCCATGTTAAATGTGGACTTATGGGAAGTGGTTAAAGAGACATTGTTACCGACTTGTGGTTAAAGTTAGAATCCCTATATATGATGAAGTATCTGTTTGATAATCTATTATCGAAGAGTTAATTTTATGATTTGAAATTATGTGCGGCCTAGTCCTTGAAATCTTATATTGCTGAATTTGACTCTATAGTTATGGATCTAAAAAATATAGATGTTATACTAGGTGATGAAGATTTGGCTATTATGTTGTTGTGGTCTTTGCTTGTTACTTATAAACATTTTTGTGAGATGAAATTATATGGAGATGATGAATTAGTTCTTGTAGATGTCAAGAATGTCTTACTACAACATGAATTGATTAAGAAACAATTTTTAGTTGGAGATCAATTGACCTACATGGTGAGAGACTTGAAGTTAGGGGCTTTGATTACTAGAAGAAATCCAAATTAAGGAAGGATAGGTTTAAGATTTTTTTTGCTATAGGTGTTGTAAGAAAGGCTGTATTAGCAAATAATACCAGATTGAGGAGCATCTTAATCTCACTCATTTTCACTAGGAGGTCAAGACTTAGTATACTTGGATATGGTACCAATTATTCTTAAAAACCATAATGTTACTAGTATTTTATTAATTGATTCTTGTGGGTATCGTATATGTTTTTAAGAAGAATAATTCACTAAAGATATCTAGTATACAAGACAACGGTTAAAAAGTTTCATAGAATACAAAGCTATAAGATACAAAGTTTAGTTACATAATTATTACATGTATTGGATGGTTAGGGTTTTGTTTAGCTTTGATATTTTATGTATACTTTGTAATGTCGTGTAAAATGTAATTGTAGATGATTCTATGTATGATATAGGGGTGTAGTGTATTAGTTTAATTATTTTACTAGCTATTTAATCTCAAAATCTTAAGAGGTTAGTGATTAGTTAAGAATAATCTAATGATACTTATGCATGCATATACCTTTTGTCGAGCTTGTACATGCATAGTATCAAGTTGAATAAAATATTAGGATTTTCTTTTTTAATTTCTCTCTTTCTCTCTAAGTGAATTGATCTTTAGAGTTGAGGTTTTTCTAAAGAGAAACTTTATGATTTCTCTTTAGATGTGAATTGGTCTTGCTAAATATCTAATCCCAAAGTTGAAGAGCATTTTCAAGCATACAACCACATTAGACCATCATTGTCATCTTCAAAGGAAGAAGAAAAGATCATGCATTGTGAAAGAATAATTTCTCCATTATCTTCCACATCAAATTTGGTATCAAAGTTAGGTTGGATTTTCATCTCGAATCATGAACCTTTGGAGGAGATCCCTCCCTCCACATTGAATATATTAAACACACCACAATCAAAAACATAAATAGGTTCTCGATTGATCTTTATAGTTCTTGATTGTGTTCTTCGACTTCTTGATTACTTGTGGAAAAATCTCATGTGTTTACTTATCTATATTTGAAAGTGATATAGGAGAGGTATTTATGCATGATATTCTTGAAATAATTCTTGAATTTTAGCATAACAAGTGATGCACTGTCGTATGTACAACAAATTTAATAAATAAATCCTAATTTTCAAATATGTAGTATATGGCAAGAAGGAGTCGAACCTACAAGGAATGGTGTTTTAATCAATAATTTTGCAATTGATGTTATAATCTTGTTTATAAAATTTCCTTAATTCTAATACTAAATTTAAATATACTAAGTTTTAATCACTATTTGATGAATAAGGGAGGAATGAATTGACGATGGAATCAGAATATCAAATACTCAAACAAGAAGAATGATTCTATACGATTTAATGTTGACCTTTGGAAATTCATAATAATACATTCCTTTGCTTTCTCTCAACCTTAATAAATTGAATAAGCTCTCAATTTATTTCCTAACCATTTAATAACCTTGTTTAGGAACACTAGATTCAATTAATGGCAACATTATGAATGGAAAGCAGTCAACTACAATCATAACCACATAAGCTCAGATTATGCAATTGTACAAATTAATGGATAAGATTAACGATTAATCTTCTTGCTACTATAGACAAATTAATTAACAATTATGGGTTAATTACATTATCTTAGCAAAGATCAAGTCCTAAACTAAATAGGTGATCAATCTAATTAGTTTAAATTCTTAATCTATGATACGAAATCATTCAATTCAATCCGTTAATTCAATTAAATTTTATCTAGAATCAAGCATTCAAAATATGCTATTGTATTTGAGACATAATTCCATCCTTAAATCATCCTACCCTGTTTTATTTACTCTAACATCTGCATATTTAGAAACCACACTATTACATATAATGATTGAAAAATAATGCCAACAATACATCCACAATATCCAATAGTAATATAATAAAACAACAATAGAACAAAAAAAAGTGTAATTGTAGAGAGTTTACTTGTATTAAAACAAAATGGAGAGACTTCAATTTATAAAGGAATAGAGAGGACTTATTAATTGAAGTGCAGATTGTCAATTGTTCACTAGAATTCAAGAAGATAAAAGAAGTTGGAGTTGTGCATTACATGTATATTCTAAATGGAATAGAGGAAGAGAATAAATTCAAAAATGTTTCGACATCTCAAAAACTTCTTCCCAAACCCTGTTTTGATAGAGAATATATCATAAAGAAGTTGCACGGATAGTTACAATTTTTAAGGGAAACACGGTCCGTGTTTTGGAAACACGGGACCTCCGTGTTTTCCTCCAACTTCTCTGCTGACCGCTAGATTTTAAATCAATGCTTGAGATATTTAACATAGCCCGTGTTTAAGAAACATGGGGGTACCGTGTTTTCGGGTCTTCCACTATTCTCCTTTTGCAATTTCAGCACTACTTCTCTTGGTGTATTTGCTTCATTTCCAACTTCACTCCCCATGATTCAGTGTTTCTTGATGTGTTCTTTACTTGATTTCTTCTTTTGATTGTATTCTCCTTGAATTTCTTCAATTTTTTTTCCTTTCTTGCAAAATCTATTCAAAAGAGGAAAATTCGATGAAAAGATTAAATCTTATAAAAAATGAGGGATAAATAACATTTTTATGCATGAAAATAATCTATAAATCCCATTTATCAAATACCCCATGCTTGAATCATTTCTTGTCCTCAAGCAACATCATAACATGCACATGAATACATCAAGAAATGTAAGAGAAATAGGTTACAGATTACAAGAATTATTAGACTAAAAATATTCATGTACGAAGGTTAACACTACATTGGGACTTAAAATACTTGTAAATCATGAAATCACAATGATGAAAATATTTTTGGACCACACATCTAAATCACCTTATAAACATTCTTATCAAATGCTCAAACGATTAAGGAATGAAAATTATAATAGTTAGTATTTCACCATGCAAAGTTAGATTAAGACTAATGAAATTCAAATAGGTAGATTCTTACTTTCGGTTTGTGAAACTCTCATGTGTGTATGGTGTGGTGTGGTTACTCTCAAAACTTCTTCAAATGATAATGATCGCTCATATGTTTGCCATTATTCTCAATTCGCCACCGCTGAAAAGAACTAGAGTATATAAGAATCAAAAGGTCTTAAATTTGGTGGTAATGAGGCTAGGGTTTTAAGGTAAGATAGAATTTTGGGATTGTGGCTAGACTCCATTAACTAGAGAAGCAAACTATATATACACCATATACGTATAAACATAGAAAATACAATCCAAACTTTTTTTAATATATATATATATATATATATATATATATATATATATATATATATATATATATATATATATCTTACCCTTGCTCTTCAACCATATAAATAATAAGAGATTATTTTTTGAAGTGCACCCCCATGCTTAGATTTAAACTTATCAACAAACTTGTTCCCACAAATTTATTGCTTCACTAGTTATAGAGTAGGGAAGGAAAATTCATACGGGTATTAGTTGTTAATGAAGGTTAAATTAATAGAATAAGACTTAAGCTAAAAGGGGTTTATGCAAAGGGATAATAATTTTTAAAGTAAGCTTTTTGGTCTTTTGGTGGCTAACAAAGAAAGAAGAGTGCCTTTATCATTTTCAGATATCTTAAAGTTCTATGCAATCTTGAAGAGAATTAATGGCAAATTCTAGTTTCATATACCATTGGAGAGTACACACAAAAAGTAAAATATAGTATGTATAAACAATGTATCCAATGATTAAGTTCAAGCACTCACAATGGTGTATCTACTAATTTTTAATTCCATTTCATCTCATTCCTAGTCAATGCATGGTTTGATTCCTAACCATTCTAACTTTCTTTCCTTTATTGTTATCACATTTTCAATTTCTATTTTTAAGGTTTTCAGAAGATGTTGATCAAATCATTCAATAAGTATGAAATTATCCTTTGTGAAAATTATTCAGTCCCATTACTTTATTTTACTTCGTAAATGGATAACTCAAATCTAATACTTCCTGTTTTAAAACAAACTAAACAACTAGCACACAAAAGAGATGGGAAGTGACAAATTAAATAACTACCACTACATAAATATAAAAAAAAACATCTACAAAGACTATTTCTACTTAACATTTATCACAAGCCTACAAGCTCACCCCTATTTATCATGTTCATTGTCCCTAATGAACAAACCCAAGAGAAAGAGGAAGAAGTGAATTCAAGAATGAGGTGGAGGCAGGTCTCGGTGTCTGAGATGAAACTCGTAAAGAGATTTCATCATCTCCATCATTTGATTTTGATTGTGGCGAATGGAATCTAATTGGGAATACACTTGAGTTTGGAATTGGAGATGCCATTCCAGAACATGAGTCAAAGAGGAAGAAGAACCGGCTTGTGATTGAGGTGGGGGAGGCGGAGGTGCATGGTCACCACGATTCGGGATGGGATTCTCGATGGCTAGAGGGGCAGAGGCATCTTCGTCATCAAATGGCTGCCAATTCTGTAGGTTTAAAGGGTCAGTTTTGGTAGGGGTAGGTAGAGGGAAATAAGCAAGGCCTTGGTTTGCAAGATACCAAGCATTGCCTCGACGCTCGATAAGATGTGTAAGACGACAATGTTCTATGTCAATACGCGTGCTCAAAGCTTCTACGGGCATATCCTCGGGAAGAGGTATGTCTAAGCTTAAACAGATGGTGGTAATTAAACCACTGATGACTATGTCGCCCTATTTTGAATTACCTACCCTCCGAAATTGCTTAGCTAGAAAATAGATAGTATCAACAGAATGATGTTCTAGTATAGAATAGATGAAGAACAGTTCAATTGAGTGGACCACCCCGGTACTATCTCCCCTCCCAAGAACAATTGTAGCTGAGAGCCTTTGTAAATACTAGAAGACGCGATTGAAAATCCTGGAAGATTTTGCTTTAGAAATTCAGAAGGTATCAGGAGTAGGCATATTTGAGACATCACCAATTTTTGTGAAAAAATTGTTCGCATGGAACCAAGGAAGTATGAAACGGTAGTCACTTGGAGGTAACATAAAGATATGAGCAAGGTCATGTAGGGATAATTATCTATCCCCATTAAAGAGGTGAAAACATATATATACCCTTGGTTATTTTATGAATCACTAACGTCAGCACATAGTTCAAAGGTACTTAAAAATTCTAATGTTAAACACCTATATGTATGAGTAGTACAATAGACAAAATTGTGTAGACCTATATTTCAAAGTAGTTGCATTACTTGCTCATAAATGCCTAAGGTATGTAGACAACCATCATCTAAATACCTAGTACCAATGATACACTGTTGAGACAAGTAATCATACCTTTGTTGTTGTTCCGGGGTATTAAAGATGATACCTAATTCGTTTGGCCCGTTACATCGGTTCCATTGTTGAGTCGGTGATGATCAAGGCCTTGAAGATTCGCCTTCGGATCGTTGTTTCTTTTTTGGTGCCATCTACACAACATATAGACATTAGAAAAGTGAGACATTTTAGTTTGTTTTGCATGGGTAATATAACACAGAAACATAACCAAAGCTTACTGAATTGTGTGTTTAGAATAACATTCATAAGCATTGTCACAATCTCAAATTTCAAGCATAAAGAATTTTCTCCTTCAATCATGAATTCAGAATATACCCTCGATTTACAATTAATGTATGCAATTGGCAACAAAATTCAATTTGGAATTGATTCAACACATATGCTCTAGACTTGTAAATAATCCCTGATTATATACTTTGTAAGTTTGGCAACAATTTCAACCCATATTTTTCTAATATATGGTCATAATCAATTTCCAAACCTCCTGAATCTGCACAAACATAGAATAAGTGGAGAATCAAGAATTCTTTTGCTGCAGAAAATTCGAAATAGGTATATACCTTTGGATTGTGAGAATGGATGGAGAAAACTACAGAAAGAAGATGGAGAATGCTATAGAAGGTTGAATTCTAACAAAGCCCTAAAATAATTCACTGAAAATTGGAATATTTTTGCACGAATTGAAGTTAGGGTTGGAGAAAAAAAATATGCGTCGATTCTGTAGTGAGATGGTAGAATAGAGGGCTAAGAAAGAAAATTATGAATGGAGGAATAATATGGATGATGAATGTGGGTAGGAATGTTTGGAATTAAAGGAATTAGTTGAGAAATGGATGATTTCGAAGGAAGAAAACTGTATGGTGTGCAGGGGAGAGATGGTTTCAAAAGGAAGTTAGGGTTGTGTTTTTTAGATCTGGAAACACAAGAGAGAAAAGGCAGTTTTTGTGAGAAAATCAGACCGTATTTTTGAAATATGGTACCCCCGTGTTTCTTTTTGAACTCTCTAGTTTAGGGGAAAAATGAAAAATAGGTAAACACGGGCCGTACTTGTAAATACGGACCCCCCGTGTTATTTCAAAAACTCTCTGGAATTTTTGAAAAAATGACAGACATAAAATCACGGGCCGTATTTGGAAATATAGGCCCCCGTGTTATTTCAAAAACTCTCTGGAATTTCTGAAAATTTTCCCTACCATATAAACACGGGCCCCCCATGGTTTTACGAAATGTTTCTGCCTTTACTATTTTGGTATGAGGGGAAAACACGGGGCGTGTTGTGGAAATATGGTGCCCCCGTGTTTTTTTTATATGAATATAATTGTACTTAAAATGTGCTTCCACAAATATAAACATTATAAACATACAACACCACACCAAATGTGTAAAAAAGAAAAGTATGAGATAAGGAAAACTTATGTACAACACTTGGGTGTTTCCCAAGTGATAAATTACCATTCATTCAGCCTTCATAATTGGGAATGGTAAGATCTACCACTTCCATATTTTGCACATAGTGTCCTTCATAAAAAGGTTTGAGGTGGTGTCCATTCACTTTCCACATCTTTCATGTTTTCTCACTCTTAATTTCTACTACACCATAAGAAAACACATTAGTCACAATAAATGGGCCGATCCATCTCGATCTTAATTTCCCTGGAAACAACTTCAACCGAGAATGATATAGTAAAACTTTTTAACCGATTTCAAAACTCTTTCTAAGAATGAACTTATCATGAATTGCCTTAGTTCGATCTTTATATCTCAATGCACTTTCAAAAGCATCATTTCTTATTTCTTCCAACTCTTGTAGTTGGAGTCTCCTATATCTTCCAATTTCAGTTGAGTCCATGTTACATTTCTTTATGACCCAAAAAGCTTTATGTTTCAATTCAACCGGAAGATGACAAGGCTTACTGTAAACCAAACGATATGGTGACATACCAATTGGAGTGTTCAAATCTGTACGATAAGCCTAGAGAGCATCATTGAGATGTAAGTGCCAATCCTTTCTTGTTGGTTTCACCATCTTTTCCAAGACTGATTTGATTTCTCGGTTGGATATTTCGGCTTGACCATTGGTTTGTGGATGATATGTTGTAGAGATCTGATGTGTCACATGATATTTCTTTAACAGGGCTTCTACTATTTTGTTGCAGAAGTGTGAACCTTTGTCGTTAATGATGGATTTTGGTAAGCCAAACCTTACAAAAATGTTAGTTCAAAGAAATTCTGCAACAACCTTAGCATCATCAGTACGGGTGGCCTTGGTAATGTTAGTTTTTTTTTATATTTTTCTATGTAAAGTGCATGTTTACTAATGTTTCAATCTTTATTTATACATACGACATAATATGACATAGAAAACATACATGAATGTTTGAAGTAGATTGAGTAACTTAGAGTTGGTTTTGTTGAATTCTATATCAAGAAATCAACAAGAAACTTATTGGTTGTGAAAATCAATTTATGTTTGTGATGTATTTGAATGTTGACGTTGTGTTTAACCCATTTGAGTCAAAATATTCTACAAGAACCCACCAAAGGCTAATAGATATCCATATTTGATCTAGGTTTCCTAACCAAAACCCTAAAAGTACCAACTCTTTTATTAAAGTGTTTTTGTAAGTCAAAACTAATAAAGAAGAAGTAGAATTTTCAAGCTCTTTTGGAAGCAATTCAAAATCTTTCAACCAATCTAGATGAAAACAATGCTCAACTAAAGCAACTTCCTGCCATGCAAACTCAATTACAAAGGATGGAGTCACAATTTACCAAACAAAATTGGTCCACAATGTTCAAGAACAAAGGGAGTTCGATAGAGTTCTAATGGAAAGTGCAATAGGGAAAAATACTCTAGGAAGAGGAATATATCTAAAATCATGAGTATACTATGAATAAGAGTCACAAATAAAGTGGTAAAAATTTAACATTCTATGACCATCAACCGAGCCATCATCATAGAGAAGATAAAAGTATAAAACTTGATATTGCCAAATTTGATGATAAACTTGGTGTTGAATTATTTCTTAAGTGGTTACATGAAGTAGAGGTTATATTTGAATTCAAGGATTATTATGATTATCAAAAGTGTAAACTAGCTATTATTAAGTTTAAGAAGCTTGCTAGGATATGGTATAATAACTTGTAAAGGACTAGAGAAAGATAAGGGGAATCTAATTAAGTCTTGGGATAAGCTTGAGAATATGATGTAGGAGTATCCTCATTTAATGATCACAATATTGTCATTAATTCTTTCAAGTTTGAGAGCCACAAAAATCTCCTTACTTGTACATATTAATCATCTAATAAAACCTATCCATGGAATCCATACATGCTATGCAAGTTATGCAAGCCTTGTCAACCCCCTTTTTTACCTTCCACAAAACACCCCAAAAAGTCATTTTTGGCCATTTACCTTAATATTTTAGCCCGAAAAAATACACAAAAATTAATCCCATTCTTCACCTTGGAAATCCATGCATGACAGCTACAAGTCCCTCTCAAGTTGAATGTTAAGTCATTTTCAATACTTGGGAAGAACAATGTAGATTTTGGGAAGAATAAGGAAGGATATAAGATATTACTTACTTCTTTTTGTTGATTAAAAAATTAAAAAGGAATTTGTCTCTTTTATTTTGAGTAATATGGATGCTATATGATTTAGAACATGTGCTAAGTAGGAGAAGCATATTCGAAAATCTGCTTAAATCTTCCTCCCTATGATCAAAACTTATAGCTGGAATTTAAGTATATTTTCTCCTTTGTTTTAGCTCAAATCATATGTATTAGTTGGATAAGTTATAACATTTAATAAAAAAACTTCTTATATAATTTTCAAGGATAGATTAAAATAAAAAACACAACTTCATGGCTGTCCATTTTTTCTCCCTATAAACTGAGAGTCTACCTTTATTTCTCTAGTGCAAGAGTTTGAAGAGTTAGCAAAAATCTTTCAAGATTTATCCTAAGAGTTTAAATCACAGGTGGTTCTTATAATTATTGATTTAATGGGTTAACATGAATCAATTTTATTCATCCCCCATTTTTCTCTTGTATTTTTGGTTGTTCTAAAGTTTTAAAACACAAACTACTAGCAAGACCCAAGTTGGATCTCACATGCATCAACTTGGTATCAAAGATTTTGTTGTAGTAATTTGGGTATTATTTTTCATTCCCATCATTATTTTCTAAACAAAACATGGAAACAAAAAGAATTATGAACTGATTACCTCCCTTTATTTTGATCCAATTCATTTTCTTCTTCCCTTAACTAAAATCTTTTTCTCTACTTTACTTTCTTAATCTTCAATGGGATACCTTTCTTTATAAAGAGGATTGATACTTGAGAAAAAAAATTTAATAAGGGATAGAGCCGTAGAGTCTCTTCAAAATTATATAAAAATATTACTTGATATCTTGGAGACCATAATCCCTAGTATGGCCCGATACCAAAAAAAAAAAACAAAAAACAAAACCCCCATTTCATGACCCATATGGAGATGTCAAGCATCAAGCATATTGGTAGTGAGTATGGAGAACATTAGTCCTCAAGTGAGTGTTCTATGGAGCCAAGTAGGAGGAATAAAACAAAAGGAGAGATTTTCCATGATTTTAGGGCTAAGGTCCTTAATTTTGAAGGCAAACATAATCCTAAAGAATTTTTAGAGTGGGAGTTGAGGTAAAATAGGTTGTTTAAGGAAAAAAGATATTCCAACACCAAAGCCTTTAAGGTGTAGGTTATTGATGTCAAAGGACATGCCTCTCTATATGGTGGGAGAATTTAGTTCATAAGAGGAGGAAAAAAGGAAAGTCAAAAGTTAAGTTTAGGTTGAAAATGAAGAAGGTGATGGAGTGATTCCTTCCTCCATGTTTCACTCAAGATTTGTACAACAAAATGTCCTCTTTGAAACAAGGGCCATTGAGTGTAGAGGATTACATTAGAGAGTTTGGAAAACTCTATATTAGGTTCGATTTGGATGAGCTAGAGGAGTACACTATATCTCGGTTCCTTGCTAGTCTTAGGCATGACATAATAAAAAAGGTGGATATACATAGGTAATATACCTTGGATGAGATTTATCATATAGCCATTAAGTTCAAAAAATATAAAAAGAAGAAGAGGGTCGTGAGCTATAAAGGTCCAAACAAGGGAGCTAGCTCCATAAGGGAGGTTCCTCCACCATTCAAAATGCCTTCCACACCTTTAAATAAAGATGTAAGGAGTAAAGGAGTGGTAGTTGAGAATTAAACCAAGAGTGTTAGTTGTTTTAAGTGTCAAGGCTTGGGAAAATACCAAAATGAGTGCCTGACAAGAGGTTAATGACCATGTTAGATTTGGAGGAACCTAACTAAGAGGATGAAGATTAGGCCATTAATGGAGAGGAGGAGTTTGCACCACCATATTTGAGAGAATCTTTGATGATTAAGAGGGTGTTGCACACTAAGGAGGCCGAATGTGGCGAGTCCCAAAGAGAAATATTTTCAATCCAAGTACACCATACTTGAAAAAATATGTTCTCTTATTTTGGATGGAGAAAGTTATCATAATGTTACTTCTTGAACCTTAGTAGAGAAGCTCGGTCTTCCTACCACAAAACGTGACAAATTGTATAAGATACAATAGCTTAATGATAGTAACATAGTAGAGGTGACAAAGAAAGTGAAGGTGCCATTCTCCATTGGGAATACCTATCAAGATGAGGTGGTTTGTCATGTAGTTCCAATGAATGTTTGTCATTTGCTTTTGGGGAGACCATGGCAATTTGATTGAGGTGTCTAACATGATAAAAGGAAGAACACCTATTGCTTGAAGTTTGCCAAGAAGAAGACTGAAGTCACCCCATTAGTTGCTAGGCCTAGTCATATTGATATGAGTTGTAAAAAGTATTTATTGATAGGTGAAAATTGTCTACATAAGACTATACTAAAAGGGAAGGTAGTTTACTTGTTGTTGTTAATAGATGATAATGAGGGGAGGGTTTGTAATGAGCCATACATTATGGCATTTTTTGATGAGTTTGATGATGTATTCCCTAATGATCTACCCTATGTATTACCCCCATTAGAGGTATAGAGCACCAAATAGAATTTGTGCCTAGTTCTATACTCCCTAATAAGGCGTCCTATAGGTGTAACCCTAAGGAAGCCTTGGATTTGCAAAGGCAAGTAGATGAATTATTGTATAAGGGTTTAATAAGTTAGTCCCTTAGCCTTTATGCCTTTTCTGCCTTACTTATGCTAAAAAAGATGTCACCATGAGAATGTGTGTTGATAGTAGAGCTATCAACAACATTACTATCAACTATAGGTATCCTATACCTAGACTTGATGATATGCTTGATTGTTTTAATGGTGCATACTTGTTTTCCAAAATTGACCTAAGGAGTGGCTACTACCAAATAAGAATGAAAGATGATGATGAATGGAAACTGCATTCAAAACCAAAGGAGGATTGTATGAGTAGATTGTTTTGCTCTTTGGTTTGTCAAACACCCCTAGTACCTTTATGAGACTTATGAATGACGTACTTAGGTAACACCTCCAAAATTTATTATTGATTTTTTTTTTATTTTTAACAATTTTATGTGGAAGAAAGTGTAGTAAATTTTGGGCTGCAACCGCCACACTTAGTACTAGATGGGTTTTCTTCTACTATTATGATATTAAGTGCTAATGCTAGAACACATGCTTTAATTAAATTTCAAGAATACATTTACAAATCAGAGTAGTGCAATAGTTAGGAAGGTTAACTCACGTTCCAAGGAAAACCCATTAATCGTGGTTATGAAGAAAATGTTAGTAGAAAGAAATACAAAGAGTTTCATGAAAGACATAAAAGGACTTCATGGTTCGAAACACTGGTCAGCGCTTCGGATAACCCTACACTCTCAATTTCGAAGATAAGTCCCGAAGAGAGCAAGTGTATAACTTGCAAAGGACACTGCCCATTGAAAAGGTAGGGGCCCAACAAAGGAACCCTTCAGTACTATGGTACTAATTAACCTTTTATACGAGACTAAGATGTAAGGCTTGCATACAAAACATAAGATGAAGTACATCGAACACGTAATCATGGAAGGGTACATATATCATCTGAAATGTAATAATCATTCAGATAGATATGCATCAATAGGACATATTAGTTCATTTATTGTTATTTATATTCAAGCCATTAGTGTCATAATTATCCATCTCTCAAATTATATCCACACGAGTATGGGGATCGCTCTATTATAACTGGTGGACCAGGAATAACTACTCTAGAGTTGAACGTGTCTGGCTATTATTATAGTACATGGACTGGTAAACATGTACATCTCTAGGGCAAGATGTACCTGACCACTATTATAACCAGTGGACTAGTAATCATCCTACATTTGTTCCCAACCCACGTGGTGTTCTATTGTAAGTGATTAGTGTCTTTTCCATAGCTTATTACCATCCAAGGGTTTAACTTATTGAGTTCGAGACCCCTACTATTATAATCGGTAGATCGAGAATAACTACTCTAGGGCAAGATGCACCTAACCACTATTGTAATCGGTGGACCAGTAAATATATACAAATCCAGGGCAAAACTCTCCTGACCACTGTTATAATAGGTATACCGATAAACATACTATGTTTGGGCCCAACTCAATGATGTTGCGCTTTAAGTAATTAGTATTTTATTCATGTCTTATTTACCAGGTAACATGCATCTAGACATGCACACCCCAATGGACACTCTTGACTTATTACCACTCTACCAACCTAGACTTCCTAAAAACTCTACCCCTTAACCTTGAACATACACATATTTCAAGACTCCAAAACCCTAGACACTTCCCACCATCCTCATAAAAAACTTAGAAACCCCACCTCCATGGGTTAAGACCCACTCTCCCATTTCTCCACCTATACTCACCATCTCCCACTAGGGTTTCCCCTTAAAACCCTAATATGGCCTATATGACCCTAGCCTCTCCTCTCCTTACTCAGCCCATATCTTCCATGATTCAAACACCATCAGCATACTCACCTCAACTCCAACCTCACGACCCAACTCCTTAACTCCCAACATGTGGTAATGACACCCTAGTTGGTCACCCCTAAAAGCCCTAATATTTCCCCTCCTTCTTTCATACCCTCTTCTTGTACACAACTCTACCCTCCATTTCACTTAACACAAACCCTCCATATGGCACACCCCTCATCACCATACATATGTTCAACCGAATTCCTCAACCTTTCCTCACAATACCCCTATCCTTAGGGTTGTTTCCCTCAAAACCCTAGTTTATGCCCCTATGCACCTTTCCATCAACCCACGTACTAAAACTCCCAAAGGACACTAACCACCCGAAACACACTTTTCTCCCCACGGTTAACCTTCGAACAAGACTTCTCCACATAAATCTTGCCCCTATGTAAAGTGCACACCCCATGCAAAGCTCACACCCGCACCTTCAAATTACTAAGGTATCCCTATACCACACATCACCATTTATACCCAATCATGTCGTACTAATACGACCAAACCTTGTTTTCGTGCTTGGCACCAATTATTTATTAGCATGCACATTTATTTGCATAATCACCCTTACACCTTCAAACTTACCAAAATACTCTTATTCCATATATTATCACCATTTACACCCAAATATGAAATACTAATACCATCAAACTTTATTTCCACACCTAATCACCCATCAATCCTTAGCATGTACATTTATTAGCATAATCATCATTGCACCTCCAAAATTACCAAAATAGTCCTCTTCCATATATTATCTTCATTTATACCAAAAAATGAATTATTAATACCACCAAGCCTTATTTCCACACCTAATCACCTTTTAACACTTAGTATGTACATTAATTAGTATAATCACCCTTGCACCTCCCAAAATTACCAAAATACCCTTATTCCATATATTATCACCACTTTATACCCAAAAATGACATATTCATACCACCAAACCTTATTTCCACACATAATTACCCTTTAACACTTAGCATGTACATTTATCAGTACAATCACCTTTACACCTCCTAAATTACCAAAATACCCCTAGACCCTAGAATATTGATATTTCTGCTATCATATACATTTATAATCCACCAAACCCCCATCTCCACTCTTAACAATATTCTTAACACATTAGGCATCCTACTTAGGTTTAAACACCGGAGGTGTCTAAATGACTAAATTATCCCTATGGCTCCTATTAGTTCTATTTCACTATAAGTGTCTATACTCTCTTAGCCTAACATATATATGCATATAACACTCATCATCAACATCAACCCCTTTTTCTTAGTCACCTTTTTCACGCATATGACACCGTATATAAGGCAACATAATAATCATGGAATTGGAAAGTAGCATACATATCTACATAAATCACATAGTGAAAATCCTAATGTGCCAGCATACGAGAATCAATACATTTTAGTGAGTATAATAGTTACCTTATGTCCAATAAAACTAATCTTAATGGGTATCCCAATTTAAGATGTTTAAGCTTCGATTAATGAAATTTTGTACATAAGATAACGTCACAAGTGCAATATTAATATTATACAAATAAAGGATTAATTTTTATTAAAAAAATATTAATTAAATATATATTACATTATTAACTATCTAATACCTTAATATGGGCTAAATATACCTAAAATTTACATGGCTTAACTCACCCTACCATGTAGCTTGAGTCATGCAACCAAACACAAGGAGAAGAAAAAAGGAAGGAGGGGCGCTTGGGTAGTGGAGAAGTGTTGGTGGTGGTTGTTGGGTGTAGGGGTGACGTAGGGTATAGGGGTGGTTGGAGGTCGGAGTGTGGTGGCTCAGGGTAGCAAAGACAACGGCAACGGTTGTAGGAAGAGGATACAACAAGGGAGGGAGAAGAAGAAGGAAGGGCAAGAAAAAGAGAAGGGAAGGAGGGAGGGGTAGGAGGCTCGGGTCAGGTGGTGTAGGGAGGATGTTGGGGGTGATGTCTAGCTGCTTAGGGGAGGCCAAGGTGGCGACGGAAGGGAGGAGGAGAGGTGGATAAGGTGGTGGTGCAATGGGTTGAATGGGAGAAGGAGGGAAAATGGAGGGGTAGGTCGCAGGGTGGTTGGTGTCGGTGATTAAGGGTAGTGTAGGGGGTGTAGGAGGAGGGTGGCATGGTGGTTGGTTGGGCGACGGAGGTGGCAGAGGGGAGCTACGGGACTGGTGATGGAAAAACATAGGGAAATAAGGAACGAAAAGGAAGAGAGGGTTGACAGGGAGAGGAAGGTCTTGACGGGGGAGTGAGGCAGAGAGGAGGGGAAGAAGAAGAAGAAGAAAAAGAAGAGAAGAGAAGGAGGGGGAGCGTGTGGGATAGGTGGTGTAAGAATGAGATTGTTGTCACCTACTGGGTATGACAAGATGACAGGGGTGAAAGGGGGCGAGGCAGACCTATGGGTGAAGTAGGGGGATCGGGGTTGCTAGGCTAGAAATGGAAAGAAGGGATGGTAGGGTAAGGTGGTGCAGGCATTGGTCAGCTGTGGCACAGACAAGGGTGCTGGGTGTAGGAGGGAAAATATATACAAGGGGTTAAGGGGGCATTTGGTTTTGGGGATTCAGGGGAAGAAGAAAGGGAAGTAGAGGGATGTGTAGGGAAGAGCGGGTTTGCTCTTGTGGGAAAAAGAAAGGAGGAGGGGAGGAGGAAGATGGGTTGGCCCAAGGAGGGAGAGGAGGGAAAGAAAAAAGAAAGAAGGAGGAAGAAGAGAAGGTGGGCATAGGCTTGCCTGACAGTAGAATGAAGAAAGGAAAAGGGGAGGGGCTGGGATGGCCCAAGAAAGAAGGGATTAAGGGAAAAATAGAAAGAAAAGAATAAAAGAAAAAGAAAAATAAAAATAAAAGGAAAAATATTTTTAGAATTAGGATAAAATAGGTTGTTGGGAAAAATATTAAATTAATTTATCTCAAATGTGGGTATTTATTTAAGATAATACTTTTGGTAGAAATTATGGGTTTATGATTTATTTAGATAAGAGGGTAAGCTAAAATGATAAAAATAATTATATTTAATTTATTAAATAATTTCATCTATTTTGGAAATTAAGAGTCCCAAAATAATTAAATAAGTAATTTTAATATTACATTATCTCTAATAAGGGGTAAATATTTAAACTTTGGTTTTAAAAATTTGGGACGTTACAACTTAAGCCATTTATTATCAAGTTTGTATTTGTGTACTTTGATGATATCCTTGTCAATAGCTCTAGTGAAGAATAACATGTAAAGCATCTCAAGCTTGTATTTATAACAATTAGAGGTCACAAGTTGTATGCTAAGTTAGAGAAAAGTGAATTCTTTATACCTAGGGTCATGTTTCTAAGTTTTTTGGTGTTTAAGGATGTCATAGCCATGGATGAATCTAAGGTGGAAGCGATCAAGAAATGGCCCATTCCTACAAGCCTTACACAAGTGAGATCTTTTCATAGTCTAGGTTCATTTTATAGGAGGTTTATTAGGGACTTCAGCACCCTCTAGCCCTATAACCGAATTCATAAAGAAAGGTGAGTTTAAATGGACCAAGGCATCCCAAGACACCTTTGAGGTGATCAAAGGAAAGCTAAGTGAATCACCCATACTAGCATTACCTAACTTCCAAAAAATTATTTGAGGTTGACTTTGATGCTAGTAGAGTTGGCATTAGAGTTGTTCTCATACAAGAAAGGAAGCTAATTTCCTTCTTTAGTGAAAAGCTCAAAGGTTATAGGGTGAATTACAACCCCTATGATAAGGAGTTATATGATTTAGAAAGATCTTTTGATCATTGGTCACACTACCTGAGACCCTAATAGTTAGTGCTACATATAGATCATGAGTCAGTGAAGTACATCAATGGCCAACACAAGCTTAATCCAAGGCATACAAGATGGGTAGAATTTTTATAGTCTTTTTCCTTTGTAGCCAAGCATAAAAGCGGTAAAATAAATTTAGTAGTAGATGTGCTTTCTAGGATATATTGTATGCTCTCTTTGTTAGAAGCTAGAGTATTGGAATTTTGGTGCATTAAAGAGCTCTGCAAGGAAGATGAAGACTTTGGTTGTTGCTTCAAGGATTAAGAAAAGAAGGGATCATTTTTCATCCAAGATAGATTCCTCTTCAAGAACAATAAACTCTGCATTCCCAGATGTTCTATCAGAGAATTACTTGTAAGGGAAGTGCTTGGAGGAGAACTAGTTGGATACTTTTGCATCAACAAGACTATGGATGTACTTAGTGAGCATTTTTATTGGCTCAAGCGTGTGGGAGATTTATAAAGTGTAATAGCTAGGTGTATTATTTGTTAAAATTCTAACAGTCACTTCCACTAAGGACTCTACACTCATTTTCTTATCCCACATCAACCATGGGATCATGTGAGTATGAACTTTATTGTAGCATTACCTAAGACACAAAGGTAAAATGATGCTATAATGGTAGTGGTGGGTTGGTTTTCTAAGATGGTTTATTTCATTACCTATAATAAGTTGGACGATGCCTCTTATATAACTGATCTATTCTTCAAGGAGATGCTTAGGCTAAGGATGCCAAGTTCCTTAACTTCTTCTAAAAGACCTTTTTGAGTCTAGTTTGTACCAAAATTCTATTTAGTACTACCTACCATCCACAAATTGAGGTCACCAATAGGACTCTCAAAATATTCCTTAGAATTTTGGTTCAAAATCCTTGAAGGATTGGGATACCAAACTATCACATGCAGAGTTTGCCTACAATCGATCACCAACCTATGCTATAGGATACTCTCCCTTTAAAGTAGTGTATAGGGTGAACCTTACTACTCCCATTGAACTCTAACCTCTTCCCATTGAGGCCCACATCAACTTTGAAGCACAAGAAAGGGATAGGGAAATGAAGAAGCTTCACGAGTAGGTGAGGTCAATATTCGAGAGGGTGAATTAAATGAACAAGAATAAAGCCAACAAACACTGGATAAAATACTTGTATGAACTAGGGATCTAGTTTGGCTTCACCATAGGAAGGTGAACTTCTAGAATATTATGGTAGCCTTTCAAGGAAATTTACTAATGGTGATTTGTCTCCTTATTTTAATGATGTCAATTTGAGGAGAAATTCTTCTCAAGTTAGGGAGAATGATGCAGGTGCATCTATGAATTCTCAAGATTACAAACATTTGGCATACTTGGTTATAGAGCCTATCACATTATTTGTCTTTAATAATAATGTTAATAATGTTTCTAATGCTCCAAATTAAGGAGACCTAGTTATCATTTTATATGTAAATTAGAACTCATGTTAGTTATTTCCATGTAATAATTAGATACATTTGTTTTGTAATAATTCTTGCTTGATTTATGAATTATATAGGTTAGTATGAGATTCTTACAACTAATTAGACATAGTGTGCTAGTTAAACTAATGAATATATTATTGTTCTAATTAACATCAGTTGTGACAACCCCTTTTTGATACCTATAGATTGCATGGTCGATAATCATTGTACAGATGTTGAGCATATTAAAATCATAACAAGTGAATTACTTGGCTAGTTATATTTGTGAGATAGCAAATTATTAACAGGAATTATTACTTCTTATCAATAAACATTTGAATTTATATTGGAGAACATTTTAAGATTATCCTCCATTGTTGAAGCATCGATAATCTTGCCTAAATATTCACATGCCTCCCTTTCAATCTTTAATGATCGAACTAATTTTCCTCCTTAAACCATTTATCTCTTTAACTCTCATAGAAGATTTGTATCAGAGCTAATTATTCCTTGTATACAACAAGTTTAGTATTGATGTACTAGAGTTAGTTTCAAGATCAGAGGCTATTTGTGACACCCCCATTTTTCACTACTAAAAAATTTTATTTTAAAACATTGAGAAAGCAAAAAAAAAAAAAAATTACTGAACACACCTAGGAAAATGGGGTGCTACCATTACATCTAACATAGGATAGGTGTTAGCAACCTATCCCATGTTATATACAAGACCGAGAAACCAAATGAATCAATATGAAATTAGAGTGTACAAGAAACATGATATATAGGCACTTAAAGAAAATGTTTACATAATAGGATCTCGACGGTTCCCAAAATATTCAAATACATGAAAGTGGGTTAAACTAAAATATAGAATTACAATGGTAGAAAATGAAGGTAGGGCGTGACCCCACACCCTGGTCCTTTAAGGATAAAATAATAATCTATGGATGTCCACATTCTCAAGTCCTAAGCCTAAAATAAGTTTTGCTCACAACTGGCCTTCCCCAATAACTTCTACATGGTCATCTACTCATGGGAATGAGTAGTTAACCGAACAAACATACACATAAGTATGATTCATACTAATTAATCTAAGTTACCTCTTTAATGGGAGTCACAAGCATACAATATCTTAGCATAATGTGGAAATCATACTAAATGTATATCATGTTTATGTCATATAATTAGATATAAATGCTCTATTTTGGTCATAGAATTCATCATAACTTTATACCACACATAAATCAGACAATTAAAGACTCATCACACTTATCAACATAACATAAACATTATAGATAGCGACATAGAATTTACTAAGCAAGTTATTCAAAAACCTATTAGGGCTTTTACCATCTATTCACATAATTTTCCTTTAGGTCTATTTTCCAAGCTTACAAAATCCATTAGTTTTTTATTTATAAGCTATTATTTCTCTTTCCCATTCTTTTTCCCTTTATCTTTATCCATATTTTTTTTCTTCATTCTTATTCTTATCGAGCGATGGATTATGTACCATACCATGGTTTCGCATACTATGGAAGCCTATCCAAATCACAGGACATAAAATTTTGGTTGATGCCAATAACCACCTAGATGATCAAACCATTTAGAATTGATACCCCTAGTAAATCATTAGGGTATAGAGTATGTAAGGCATTGATATATACTAGGATCCTACAACAAGATAATGCTCAAAGGCACGAATAAACGTTCAAAAGATGACTAACCCCTATAGCTAATTAAGGATTGGGTAACCCAAATTGATACACAGCTTGATCATCTTCCACTTCAAGTGATTAATGTGTTATTTTCCAAGGTTATGTGATCATACAAGGCCCATACAACGTCCAAGTAATACATCCACATACTCATTCCATCTTAACCATTTTACCCTCCAACCATGTGGTAGGATTTCAATTAGTGCTTAATCAATATTAATCAATCCATCATGTTAATCCATTTTAGTTAGTGAATCTAGATTATGTTACCCTTTCAAATTCATAACATACTTATTCAAACTTTTCCACTAAAGCCTTTCTAAGCACTTATTGAGAATGGCATGAATTATGATCCATTTAATCCATCTATTAGGTTAGTCAATCTATGTTAAATAGTATATTTCCATCATTAAAGAATCATATGGTAGCATCGGGCATAATCTCAAAACATATCAAGTTTAGAAGATTAAATCCACACGCTTTAGCTAAACCAGTCAATTAATTTGGGCTAACCAGTTGATCGATTTTACTAATTAGCCGATTGCATTGGGCCAACTAGTCGATTGGTTTAGCTTAAATAGACCCTAGGGTTCCCTTAAATTAGTCAATTGATTTGGTTAGATCGATCGAATATTTTAAGACCAGTTGATTAGCACTAACAAACCAGATCGATGGGTATAAGAAGAGAGAAAACAATGTACCACATACCAACCAATTGATCTGTTTGAGCTAACTAGTTGAGTGTTCTAAGGACTAGTTGATCAGTTTGACCTAACTAATCAATCAGTTTGCTCCCATACAACACATATCAGACATTTTTTCACTACAAAATAATTCACTTATACCAACAGGGCATTATCTGTTGGCAAAAGCCATTTTTCTGTTGGCAAAAGTTTTACCAACATATATTTTTTATGACAAAACTGTGGGTAAAAACTCCGTGCTTAAAAATTTTTCCCACATATAAATATGATCTATTAGGAATAATGGATAATACCCATATATTTTATCCATTGGTAAAACTTTTACCCATAATTATATCTGCAAGTAAAAGTATTAACCAAAAAATGATATCTGTGACTAAAACTATTGTTCACAAAACGATATTTGTGACTAAAAGTATTAACCACAAAACGATATCTGTAACTAAAATTATTATCCATAAAAAGATATCTGTGACTAAAAGTATTATCTACACAATCATATATATTGCTAAAACTATTACCAAAAAATATATATTATTGGTTATACATATTTTAATATATATATATATATTCGTAAAACGATAATGATGTCCATAATACATGTTGTTGTAATATTTACCTGTAATAACAACTTATCCTTATATACAATTAAGTACACCATATATAATCATCAGCATTTAGTTTATTTGTCAAAGTGATAATATAGTCTTGTAGGTACAATACTATAAATATAACTTGTAACATATGTTGGCATACAAGACATCTCATTAAAACATCAAATACCATCCTTTTCATTCTCATCCTGTTCAGCACCTCCAATGACTTCAACGGCTTTAACATTCTCTTTTATAATCATCAAGATGTATTCCCTAAGAAAATAATGCACATAATTTATCAGTGCACAATAACATAATGCACAAGTAATCTTCATGAAAATTTTCAGTTGGTACAGATTTGATTCAACACTACCATTAATGAAAGAAATATCAGTCAAATAATCAAGTTAAAAAAGAATATCACTTTGTATAGATATTTACAAAATTATTTCATAATATAATCCATTTAAGACAAAGCCTAAACTATAAAGATTGGATGCATGGACATGGAGACCAAAGTAAACATGGAAAGGCCATTCCATAGGAGATGGAAAACTGAAATATTAGGGAGAAGGTTAATAAAAGAATATATATCATGGTGAAAAAGATTAAATGACTCAAAACACTTCCCATCCATTAAATAGAGAGCCATATAATAAAACCGCGGTTACGGTCGTGATTGTGGTTGTAGTCGTGGTGTCGGGGTATCGGGGTGTCACAAATGATATTTTATATGTTGTGGTTATCGCGACGTGATTTTTTAATTATTTTACACAAAAAATATCAGCAAATATTGGTAAATATTGGCCAATATCGGCTAATATTGACTAATAAGTAAAACATCGGCTGATATCCAAAATTTCATCGATATCGTGGTGATATATATTTGATTTTCTAAAACAGCCAAATTTTCAGAATTTCATGTCGCGGCAGACCCAAAAACTACAAAATTGCGGCCAATACACAATTGTAGTACCGATATTTCATTGTATGCAGAGAGAAATTGATAAAAAAAAAAACTAAATGAGATATAAATCATGCTATCATGTATCATACTAAATGTCATGGTTTAATTTAGTACACGTGGCAATGAAAGAAAGATTGATAGGAACAAATTGATTGGGTGGTGTATATATCAAAGCACCCCCTCCAAAAAACATATCACACACACACATGTAGACACATTTCAGACCTTTACTATAAACATTATGTAACTCACATTTTCACCAAGAATCATCTTTTGAGAGTTCTTTTTAGTAACAATTTCAATTTATATGAAGTCTTTTGCTTGTGGCCTAGATTTGATGAAAATCATTTTTGTAACACTTCTCTTGAATATAAAAACTAGAGAAAAGGAGTCATACCAAAAGAAATAAGATATTTGCATGTAGAAGAGTGTGGAATAAACAGATATACCTGACACGCATATGGAACTTCATTACGGTATTGCATAAATATCTTTTCTCTAATGATTTCACCCACAAAAAAGCTTTCAGGGTGCTCGCTTGCAATATCCTAACAATTGTAGAGTATTGGAATATCAAATGAAGTGTAATTGCTAATATCAATCACCAACTTGTTTGCCAGAAAAATACAATGAATGTGTTATGGTAATAAGAGCATAACATACCAACAACATTAATTCTCCAAGAGTTGGAAGCACAAACAAAGGTACGTACTTTAGGGTAGAATGTAGGGCCAGCATAAAGCTTTGACAATATCCAATCCTTCACATCATCAACACCATGACCATATGTGGCCCTGATAGGTATGACCTCATCAACATCAATGAACTTTTCATACCATTGCCAGTAAAATTTTTTATGTGATTTAAAAAGTCTTTTGATCCAGCTATGAGTGTTGAGCCATTAAAAAAATACGAGAACTAAGCATATAATATTTTGATCAACACATGTGTTGCTTTATTAAAAACATAAGCTACACTGCTAATATTACAATCACCATGATAACTTAGAACTTCGTTAGATCTCTCCTTAAAAGGATAAGGTGGCAATTAGAGTCGCAACCTTTTGGAAAGGCAAAAGTGCCTAGTAAACCATAAAATAGAAGGGGATCATAAATAAATTAATAAAATGCATTAAAAAAATTGGTAGACATCAAGGAAAATAATCAAATTGGGATAGCAGCTATGTTCATACAAATAATACCTAGATATAAAAGAAACACAAAACATTGATAGTATAACAAGAAAATGCAGAAGAAAATATATATTAATTAAAATGGGATGGCAGATTGCTCTATTAGATGAAACACTTACTCCAGCAAGCACAAAAGGGCATTGGTATAAACCAAGGAAGCTCACTTTTGCAACTAATGTTTGCGGCATTAAGGATATTGAGAGTTCAAATCTATCACAATCAGAGAGACCTCTTATAGTCCAGAATGTTATCTTTCTCATAGTTTGAGGTATATCTGTGACAATTGATAGCTTTTGTCCAATCATTTGGTTAGAAAGAGTGCTCTTCCCTACATTTGGCTTCCCAAGTACAACCACATATCCTGTAAATCTCATAAAAAATGCAACAATAAGAAATTGGGTTCAACACTTTATTGTGAAAGAAAGCAACATCGAAATTTAAAATTGTTTAGAGTAAGGATGTATAAGTGTGGAAAAGTTGTAAACAAGAAATTTTAGAGATGAAGGTCTCTATAAAGTGAAGCACTCTTGAAGTGCATACTTTCAACAATCTCCTATTTGGAGGATGAAAAGACTTTTTTCAATAAGGCTAGTTTTTTTTTGAGGTCAAACTCATAGGCAAGTCACCGATGGTGGTCTAGTAATATCGTGGCATCATACTAATAGAAGTTGATTATATCAAAATGAGGTTAATCATGTAGCAGCTATGAGAAAGTTTGAGGTAAGAAACCAATTAGAATCAATTTCTCTTTACTAATCCCTTCATCAAAATCTTCCATCTCCTATTTATCGACCATTAAAGTCCCAACTCAAACTTCTCATAAGTGAATGTTATGATTCCATCTAATAGTTAAATTTACAAATGCTCTAAAATGAGCATCTTACAAACTTAGAGAATGTTCTATCTTTATATTCCACATGATAGGTCAGTTTACAAACACTCTAAAGGAGCACTTCACACATTCAGATGCTCTTCTAGATTGCCAAAGATAGGATTTTAACAAAAGAATTTGACAAAATCCTATATCAAAGAGAAACTCCACTAAAACCCCCACATCCATAAATAGGGCTTTTATTTATACATTGGGAGCTCATGAAGATGAATACAAAGCACCATATAGGTGACTACAAGAGCCATAAAAGCATTATAAGATTGAAAGAGGGAGAAAGGGGAATCAAACCTCAAACCCTGTCCACTAATTCAAATATCATCTAGCATCCATATATGGGGCCAAGAACTAAGAAACCTATGAGTCTATATTACAAGGTAATAATACCAAATGAAGGCTCCTTGTAGTTGGGGTTGCACATTATGTCAAGTTCGTGCATATATGGCTTCAACAAATAATTAGTAAAATCAAGGACTCTCCAAGGTTGTATTCTTGGCAATAAACAAAAAACATGACGACTAGCCGAGCTATACTGATAAATCATGGTTATAAATCCAAATTTCATAAATCAGCCAAATAAAGCACAATAAACCCATCCAAATCAATCATCTAACTCATATATACATAATCTAACAACCAATTTAGCTAATCATAAGCTAATTAACAAAAATTCAATAAAAAAAATCAGAGTTAGGGTTTGAAGATTATATCACGTAAAATCTGCCATTACAAACCAAGAGGAGCTCAACCAAGACATGGAGGAGCAACGACAGTGCTTAGGTGGTCAGACTGGACTTTCGGCAGTGACGGTGTGTTGCTGTGGTGGCTCGATGTACGTTCATTTAGTACCAAAAGAATCTTATAGAATCAATCGGTAAAAATTGCTTAAAATCGGATGAAGCCGAGCTACACCAATAAGTCTTGGTTATAAATCCAAATTTCATAAATCAACCATATACAACACAATCAGCCCATCCAAATCAATCATCTAACTCATATATACATAATCTAACAACTAATTTAGCTTATCATAAGCTAATTCACAAATCCAGATAAAACCTGCAAGAATTTTGATCTAAGAATCCAATTCCGATTAATTTCACACAAAGTTTTTAACTTGATACTTCTAACATGAAATTATATACATTTTAAAGCATAATGTAAAATCAATTTATCTAAAATAGCTTAATCGGATAAAACCGATAAATCCGGACATAGCTAGGTCACAAATCCAATTTTCACAAATCAACCATAACCAATACAATTATCCATTCCAAATCACTCATACAGCACACATATATACTTAAACAACTAAATTATCTTATCACAGAATTTAGGGTTTGAGTATTTATACCAAACAAATTGCTGCGATTGGACGGAGTGAGGGGTTTTGGAGCATCGACGGTGGTCAAGGACCACTTATCGGTGACGAGCGGTGCTAGAGGCTGACAGGCGGTGGCACACCGCAGCTGCCCTCGTGCATTGGTGACGGCTGCTGCTGTTGCTCATTGCTGCTCCGCTGGAGGAAGATGACGATGAGCTACAACAGGTGTGGTGGTGTGCTCAAGTGGGGGTGGCTGGTATGGTGGTGCGACCTGTGTTCAAGGTGCAGAGCAGAAAGAGGCCAGGGTCAGGGGTCGAGGGACGATGGTTAGGCTGAAAATTAGAAACATATAAGGGCGAGGGTAGTAGGCGCACAGGAGAGAATTTTTGGTTTTTTTTTTAATTTTTTTTATAGAAATTTTAAGGAGTTGAAGGGTTTAAGTATTTTTTATTATATTATATTTTTTTGAATTTTATAGATTTGAAAAGAAATTATTATAAAACATATATATATGTATATATGGAGTTTGAACATTTTTAGCGACCAATAAATTAATGATTAACGATGAAAAATTATATTAGTCGTAATAAATATACCAATCACGACGACATTTAATAGTGGTCATTAATAATATATCAATAACAACAACAAAAATTGGTCACTAAATTGGTCGTTAATGCACCAGTTTGTTGTAGTGTAAAATAAATAAATTCAAAGAAGGAAATATTTGTAACAAATAAATCGTTAAAATGATTTTACTACTTTAAAGAGATTTTATAATAAAAAATAATTTATTTTTGCTAATAAAATATAATTCCTAAACAAAGTCGTAATCACACAACAAAGTTATAATAGGAAACAAATTTAAAATATTAAAATAAAAACACACAGTGAAAATGGAAATATATTTTAAATAAAAATCATATAACTTGTGGAAAAAGAAATAAAATATCAAAATAATAATTAAAAGAAATTGGAAAAATATATAAATCAAATTATAAGGAATTGTAAAAAATTTAAATAATTTCCGTAAATGGAAATATATTTTTAAATAGAAACAAAGATCATATAAATTTCATAAAAGTAATAATTGTGAATGAATTTTTCTAGAGTAATCCACGATAGAAAATGATTAAATAAATTCCAATATGAATTTGAAATCATCAATACAACTATAAAACCAATCACAAATAAAATAATTAAACATTTTCATAAAATTTCATTAATATAATCATTAAGTTTAAGGAAATTGAATTTAAAAATATGAGGTATTACAATAATTATATAAATAACTATAATAATATTAGGCTTAAGAATATCTTACAACCATGGGTACACCGCTGCCTAGACCCTCATCGCGTTGATCAAGTAGCGAGACCCCCATCATATAGGTCATTCGAAGTTTGACTTGACTGATTATTACCTTTATTATAATATTTTTTATTATAATTCATATAATAATGAGAGTTACTATAATTATTTATTATCATTATTATAATGATAACTTTTATTATTTTAAGAATAATAATTATTATTTTGATTATCATAGTTTTTTTATAATAATATTAATTATAATTATAATGATAATTACAAATATGGTTATAGATTATATTATTAGTATTTCATATAAAAATTAGCAATTATCATAATAAGAGAAGTATCTCATGAGTAAGAGGAATAAATCTATTGTGCCATGAGATATAACAATAGTTGAAACATTTTTCTTCCTTATATACTAATACCAACAGATATATGAGTGGGTATTAGTTTTGTTGGTACAATGTTACTAATACCCATAGATATATAAGTAGGCAAAAAGATCTATTGGCATAACATACTATTATCAACAGATAAAAAATTTGTGTAGGGAAAAATTTCTTCATTGCCCACAAAAAAAATTATCTGTTGGTATTAGTAACTTTTGCCAACAGAAAAAAAATCTGTGAGTAAATTTCTATTGGCACAAGTCACAAATTTTGTAGTGTTTCATGTGAATCACACTATACAATCTTACCACCTCCAAACCATACCATATCATAGCAAAATACCAATATTTAACAAGATCCTAAACTGCATCATGATTCACTTTCAAGCAAATCGACCCTACTTTTCCTAAAATCATAAATTTTTCTCAGGATTCTTAATTAATTCAACATGCATCAATTAGAAGCCAACCTCTCATGCAGGTATATAAACTTAATGTTTTGTAGAAAATGTCACGACACATGTTTATTCAGGCTATATTTCAAAGGTAATACTGACTCACTTTGATTTTTTAGCAAAGTTTCCTACTAAAGTGGAAAAACTCAAGCTAAAAGTTTTCAACTTCCAAAACCTTTAGAAATAACAAGTTAGAACTTATAAGTTATTGAATAACTTTCACAAATCAAAAACTTAAATTAGGGAAGAAAATTGACTTACCACACTTGAGAGAAAAATAAAGAATGATTTAGCTAAAAATAACTCAACTACTTCCTAAATCTAACTATTTCTTGCTTAAGGATAAAGTAAAAGGGATATAGAGAATGACTTATAAGTGTGAAAAGAATTCAAAAGCAAGCTCAAAAAGTAGTGAAATAACACAAGTGCTATAAGATTGAGATATTTCAATGGCTGAAAGAAAAGTGAGAAGAAGAGCTAATTAGGGTTATTTATAGCCAATGAATTGGCTAATGAATGAGTGAGCTTATACAACAGATTGAAAACCTTAATTTTATTGAGTAAATCTAAGCTAAATGAGAGGATTTATCAAGAATAGGTGTACTTCTATCTCAGAGATCAAATGGTGATTTTCTAGAGAATGTGGGTTAAATCCTTCAAAAAATATCAAACATAAGGAAGGAAATGGAAGATTAGTGTGGGAAGTAATCTCTTAGCCAAGTAGGGACAGTTTGGCATCAAAACATACTTCTTGAGGTGTGTATAGGAGAGAGAAAGAAGAAGAAATAGAGGAGATCATCCTCCCCTCAATTATCAAAATCAAGCTCTCAAATTTGTTTGAGGTAGCAACTAAAGCTAAATAAATGATAAAAAGAGTTAAGAATTCTCTAAAATAGTTTGGAGTTGGATTATCAAGTTCCATTTTATACAAGAAATTTCTCAAATTATATTGAGCTTTGAAAATTACTCAGCCCAGCCAACAATTGATTAGGTTGGCCAACTAATCGACCATTTTACAAGCTAGTCAATTCGTTCCCTAAACTAGTTAATAACTTCGATAAAAAAAAACCTTTGCTGAAATGATGAACTAGTCGATTGGTCCATTTAAAAAAAAAATTCAATGTACAACTTTAATCAAAACCATATTTACTTCATACCCAATTATACTTTATAAATAAGATCAAACATTATCAAATTTTGTTATACACCATAACTTTCCATTCTATAAATATTATAATAGTATGGGTATTACACTATCATTGTTATTATTTCTACTTCATGTTATGTTTTAGTTGTTATTGACGAGATATAATCTCTTTAGTGGAATATTGGCATATGATATTTCACTAGTTGATCTTTTGTTGTGTTTCTCTAATGTGCTTGTTGTAGAAAAAGATATTTCAAATGTGAAAAAGTTGTAGAATTTGTTGTAATACTTTGAATTTAACCTAACCTTAATCATAAGTGATTAATATTCTAACCTTACCTTAATTCTTAAAATTATAAATAACCATATTACCATAAACTATTATAACAAAACCATATTTTAACCATAATTACCTTACCTTAATTCTATGTGGTTAAACTAAACTTTAATCCTAATCCTACACTTATTCTTATTTTTCCCTTTTATCTATCTTCCTTTTCTTTCTTCTTTTTCCCCTTGTTCTCCCTTCATCCTATGTGGTTTTTCTTTTTTTGGCAATTTTATTTTTGCCTAGCTTATAACCACAAGCTTTCCTAATCCAATTTCTTCATCACCATTGTCCCATCCCTTTATTATAGGGATGTGTCATGGGGAAATGTTGCCTAAATCCCTAATCTTTGCCTTACCTAAATCCATCAGTACCTCGACCCTTTAATGTTTTAGCCAATCGCACACCACCCTAACTATATATACCCATTCTTTCTCTCTCCTTACCTCATTAATTTCAAGCACAAAACTCTCTCTTCTTTGTTCATTTGAAAACCCCCGTTGAATTTTCTTCTAAGCAATTTCCCAACTACCAACCATCAGTGTCGTTGTTTTTGTTCACATCATTATAGTTCATGTCTTACCTAGCCAAACACCTCCTAAAATCCTCGATGTAAACTTTATTTTTTTGTCATTCATTCATCATATGCACTAATACCTTTTTTGTTTCACATGTCCCAACTCTTGTGCTTTTATTCCTCTCAGCCAATTATGTTGTACCCTTCTTATCCAAGGTAGTCTTATTGAGTGAGTTAAACTTATTGAGCGAGTGGACTTACTAGGTTGGTTAACTCTCTAGGTAGGTGGAATTTCTTTCCAGTCAGACAAGCCACTTTCTTTCCTCTCTAATTCCCCACAGTGTTGACCCAGCTTGTTTCTTTTCCCCCTCATCTCACTAATCGTTTCCCTTATTAAGCACTCAAGTTCCTTTTCATTCTTCTTAGTCCCCATTGATGCGCTGTCATATGCACAATAAATTTAATAAATAAATCCTAATTTCCAAATACATAGTATATGGTAAGAAGGAGTCGAACCTATAAGGAATGATATACAATCAATAATTCTATAATCGATGTTAAAACCCCGGTTATGCAATAACATATAATTCTATCATCAATATATAAACTATGGATAAATAATAAAAACTGTACTCACTAATTAATGAATAAGGACAGGAAGGTATTGATTATGGAATTAGGATATCAAATAATCATGGAGAAAAGAATGAGTCTAAATGATTTAACATTGACCTGTAGAAACTCATAATAATTCATCTATTTGCTTTATCTCAATTCTAATAAATTAAATAAGCTCTCAATTTATCACCTAACCAATTAATAACCTAGGTTAAGAACACTAGACTCAATTAATGGCAGCATTACAAATGGAAAGTAGACAACTATGACCATAATCATATAAGATCGGATCATGCAGTCGTACGAATTAATGGACAAGATTAATAATTAATCTTTTGCTACTCTGGAAATGTTAATTAACAATTATGGGTTAATTATATTTTCCTATCATAGATTAAGATCTAAATTAGATAGGTGATCAGTCTAAGTAGTTTATATTCTTAAACTATGATGCTAAATCATTCAACTCCGCCCATTAATTCAATTAAATTTCATCTAGAATCATGAATTCAAATTACGTTGTCATATCCAAAACCCTAATTCCATCATCAAAACCTCCTACCTTATACTATATACATAATTACAACAACACACAATTAAATGTAATAATCTATAATTAACATCAATGATTACAAATAAATTAACAATGAAACACCAAACATAAAAAAATTAATAATGCAATAGAGAGAATTTATTTGCATTCAATCGAAATCAAAAATTACAATTAATAGAGGAATGGAGAAGAACTTATCAAATTGAATTGCAAAGTGTTGATTGTTCAATTGAATACAATGGAGAGAAAGAGAATTGGAATTACAAATTACATGTGGTATCCAGAGAATATAGAGAGAAAGAGAGAATCTTATTCTCGAACTCCCTAGAACTAACTTTCGAATGTTCAGACTTTAGAAATATATCAGGGAAAAGGTGTGCGAATGGTTATAGAATTTAAGAAAAATATGGTCTGTGTTTATGAAATATGGGACCTCTGTATTTTTTCTTGAATTCTCTACCAAATGCTAAATTTTAAAAGTTGAAATTTTCTGTGCTGACAGAAAACATGGGTCGTGTTTATGAAACGCGCGGGGGGGGGGGGGGGGGTGTTTCTTGTTCCTTCCGTATTTCTTCATGAAATTTCAACACAATATTCCCTTTGATATATATTCTTCATTTGTGGTATTTTCTTCCATTGATTCCATATCTCTTAATGTGTTCTTTGCTTCATTTTCTCTTTCCATCGATTTCTCCTTTAAATTTATTCATTTTTATCTTCTCCTGCAAAATCTATCCAAAAGAGAAAAACTTGAGAAAAGATTAAATCTTCTAAAAATAATGAGGAATAAATGACATTTTTACTTAGGAAAATAACATATAAATTCCGTATATCGCCTACTCTCGGTCTCTGTCTTCCATATTCCATTTTCTTTTTTATTTTCCTTTATTTTCTTGACTATCCTTTAGACTAACATTAAATTTCTCTCTTGGTCTAGGTGATTTTTTGGCATCCTTAGAGGAAGAGGGCCTTTTTTCTTACTTTGAGATCAAAGATACTAGGGTAAGGATATATGTTGTAGTTAGGGTTGTGAATTTTGTCTATGAACTTGTGTGTAGTCTCATGTTTGTTATTGTATATTGATAATGTCATTGTATGATAATGTGGTATTATGTCATAGAAATCAATTTTATGAGAAAATATGAGTTTATATGGTATTTCTTATGGTAAATCTTATCTTGAAAATCTAAGTGTGTTAGCAAGATGTATGGTCTTGATAGGTATGAAAAGTGGGCAATAATTATGGTTAAGTTCTATGGTGAAGAAAAAATTGAAGGGGGGAGTAATGATATTGGATTTTAGGTTTTGTGGTTGATGTGTTTATCAAAGTATAGGAAGGTTGGATTGAAGACTAATGTATCGAAGATGTCACCCAAAAAATTAAGCAAAAGAAAAGAAGGCTTAAGATGGATTATCAATGAAGAAAACAGGTTGCAAAGATAGGTAGGTTCAACTGGTTTGAATCGGGCTTCAAAAATGTTGAAGCTTGAGTTCAGTGGAGGAAGGTAATGTCCCGGACTTTTCTTACTCAATGACGACTCAAATTGAGAGAGATAGATGCAAGCTAGCTGTGCTCAAAGTTGTTTTCAAATTCTGTATATTCATCTTATGATTTTATACGCACAAGTGAGTGTATATATAGGAAGGTTCCAGCTGGTTGAACAAGCTCAATCAACCGGTCCTTAACCTTAATTCAAGCCCATTAATCTTGGTTGAAATAAGCCCATATAACAATTAATCCTAATCATAATATCATTGGCTAAATGACACTAAGGATTAATATTACAAAGCTATACAATTAACTATGATACATACAGGAAGTTATATCAAAACCTAACTTACATAAAATACACTTAGGGTTAGGGTTTACAACAAGTTAATATAACTAATGAGAATCATCACTATATCTTCTTATTGTAAAGTATCATCCCATGTATGCCATAGTCTTGTATGATTTGAATACTTATACACATTAAAGTGTATTAAAATCTTTCTCTTGCAAATATGTGCATACCTACAAGAACAACTTGACTGGTTTTCAATACTAAGCATATACACATTATTAAGAATATTTAACATGATAGGCTCCAACATTACGAAAGCTAATTCTTCCTTACATTAAGAATTAAGATGAACATGACAATCATTAGATTTATTAGATGCTTCTGCATTAGTTGTAATTTAGATATTTTGGTTGTCTTAAGGGTATTTTAGACATTTTGTGATAATGTGGAGGAATAATTATGGCATGATAGTTATTGATCGTCATAAACTATTTCTTAAGTGTTATGATTACATAGTGGTTGAGTGGGATATAAGTTATCTAAAGTGTAACTTTGAGGCATTATGGTAAGATAGGGACATCTTTGTTACTATGGGTTAATTCTAGAATATTTAGTATTTTAATGTGATATTGGGTTAAAATGTGTTAAGTATGCCATGTGGAATATTCAGAGTAATTATGAGAAGCATAAGTTGATGCACTGTCGTATGCACAACAAATTTAATAAATAAATCCTAATTCCCAAATACGTAGTATATGGCAAGAAGGAGTCGAACCCACAAGGAATGACATTTTAATCACTAATTTTGCTATTGATGTTATAACCCCGTTTATACAATTTCATTGATTCTTATACTAAATTCGATTATACTAAGTCTTTAATCACGAATTGACAATTAGGGGAGGACTGAATTGGTGATGGAATTAAAATGTCATACATTCACATAAGAAGAATGATTCTAAACAATTTAATGTTGACTTAGGAAACTAAGAATAACGAATTCCTATACTTCCTCTCAACCTTAATAAATTGAATATGCTCTCAATTTTTTTTGCACCCATTTAATAACCTAGATTACGAATACTAGATTCAATTAATGGTAGCATTATAAACGGGAAGCAGCCAACTACAATCATAATCACAAAAGCTCGGATCATGCAATTGCACGAATTAATGGATAAGATTAATAATTAATCTTCTTGCTACTATAGACAAATTAATTAACAATTATGGGTTAATTTCATTGTCTTAGCAAATACTAAGTCCTAAACCAAATAGGTGATCAATCTAATTAGTTTAAGAATCTTAATCTATGATACAGAATCATTCAATTCGATCCATTAATTCAATTAAACATCATCTAGAATCAAACATTTAAAGTATAAAATGATAATTAGGTTATAATTCCATCCTCAATTCATCCTACCTTGTTCTAATTACTCAAATTTCTGCATATTCACAATTTATACAATTACACAAAAGTCTTAGAAATTGATAACAACAATGCATTCACAAATTCTATTCTTGCAACAATTAGATAATACTATAGTGAATACAATTAAAACTACAGAAAAACAACTTAGATTCAACAAAAACAAAGATACTGAAATTTACAAAGGAATAGAGGAAACTTATCAATTGAAGTGCAGAATGTCAAATCATCAAATAGAATTCAAGAAGATCAAAGGTCGGAATTGTGCATTTTATGTATGTTCTAAAGGAATAAAGGAAGAACAATACATTCCAAATGTTTTTCGATCTTTTTCCCTCTGTCCCGAACTCTCTTTTCAGATAAAATTTTATCAGAAACAAGTCGCGTGGACAGTTACGCGTTTTTCAATGAAAATACGGTCCATGTTTTAGAAACACGGGACCCCCATGTTTTCTTCCAACTGCTCTGCTGACAAGGATTTAAAGATCGATACTCGGGATAGTTAACACGGTCCGTGTTATGGAAAAACGGGACCCCCGTGTTTTTCATCTTTCCACTCAATTCCTTTGAAAGTTTCAGCTTAGCTTCTCTTGATGTATTTGTTCCCTTTCCAACTTTGCTCTCCTTGATTCGACATTTCTTGATGTGTTCTCTACTTGATTTCTTCTTTTCCTTGATTTCTCCTTGAATTTCTTCAATTCTTTTCTTTCTTGTAAAATTTATTCAAAGGAGGAAAACTCGACAAAAAGATTAAATCTAATAGAATAAATGAGGGATAAATGATATTTTTAGACATGAAAATAATCAATAAATCTCATCTATCATAAGTCTAAAAAAGGAGAGAATGGCTTAAATTGTGAATAATAATCCTAGATATAGTCTTGTTAGCACATGTATATGACATTAGAGTTATACCTTAATCTTTCAATATGCCATTAATAATATTATCATAGGTGGTGTACTAAAATTGATGGTTAGATGAGTATTGTGGTAGAAGTTATGACCATCTTGTGAAATTAGGGTTTGTTGTGGAATTATGGAATTTTTCCTTAGGGAATGGTCCAACTATCTTCTGGTTATGTTGTTTATGCCTTGTTTATTTTTTGTTAATTTTGGTTTATGTGCCTTGTATAGTAATTTTTATGTCTGCATGATGATACCAGGATACAATTTATTTAATAAGACATTAATCACTTAAAATAAAGGATCACGATTATAGGGTTGTTAAAAGGAATGACAATTGGCCGTATTGAAGCCCATAACAAGAGGATATCTACCTTGAGGCATGCCAAACTAGTGGTGGATAATGCTAGGGACTACACATAGATGGTAGCTAAGAAGGGAGGATGACAGTTATAGCTTGCCTCAACACTTGTTGAAGGTTCTAACAATGTGGCTTATCCTAGCCTTAGGAAGACCTCCAAAACTTAACTTACCCAACCATTTCCCTACTTGTTAGATTTTTAAGGTGTTACACATAGGTGGTGCATGTTGACAAGATGGTTTTTCATTTTATTAGATTAACCCTATAGGGTCTTACCTTTAGTGCCACCTTTTAAAGTCCTACTCTCTATAATAGTGAAGATACTAGTTCATTTTATTTGGGGGAGTGGCATATTAGTAGTAATAAATAACAACACTTATGCATTTTCCTAGAAATTTAGTAATTATGCATTTTTTTTAGTAATCGTCATCATTTTTCTAAGAAATATGAATATATGATAACCTTTTCTTTAATTTTTATATGTAAATTTAGTTTTTTGCATCTATAATTCACAAGGTGGAATTTGAAAGTAGCCTATTAGGCGTGCAAGGTAGTTTTTCTAATTTACTATATCAGATGATGCATGCTTTAATACAAAACTTCCTATATGATTTTTTCTACAAAGCTAGTAAAATGCATGTTCGTATATCCTAACTATATGTAGGTTAATAGTTTGATGGAGCCTTATAAATCCATTGAAATTAATAGAATTTTAAAAATAAATTCATTTTTTATTGCCTAACTTATGAAGGAAGAATAAGAGGTGCTAGGTAATACTCTGTGAGCAAATTAGCTTATGTTACCTTATCTACATTACATGTAGGATTAACTAAGTTAAGAAACCAATTGATATGAAACCAATCCTATTGTGATATATATTCTATCTAGAAAACTTGATGTATTTAGGATTTACATTTTTGGAAAGATAAAGTTATTGCATTTGATGTTTGTATTCAATTTTCTTAACTAATCTAATATTTGAGTTGTGATTTTAGGTTATATAAGCTTTTTTAGACTTATGAAACTTCAAATGATTTTCTATAAACTATAAATTGCATTTTTATGGCTCATTTGTATTCTAATATGTTATTTATAATGTTTTAGGTAAATTTCATGAAAACACTTTTTGTTTTTCACTTAAACACACATTTTCTCTAACATACCAAAATATCATTATTCATGTCTAGGGCATTCATGTAATAACTCATAAAATTTAGTGTTACTATATGTTGGATCTTGATTTAAGGTGTATTTGATCTTGAATTGATGTGCATTTGAGTTTTGATTTGATCAAAGTTTTGATAAGTTTGAAGAAAAAGGGGTAGAGAGTATCTTGGGAGGCTTTAGTTGATGGGCTAGTCTCATTAGTCGATGTGTGCACTCATTTAAAATTTTCCCAACCTTGAATAATTGGTTAATTTATAGGGCCTATTAGTTGACAAATTATTGAGCAAACTTGATTCTTCTCTTCTCATTTTAATATTATTTTCTTTCCACCATTTTTTTTAACTTTATGGCGATGCTTTGTTTTGGTTATAATTATTTATACAAGCATGTTCATGAAATGCCCTATAACCTTAATTTTAATAATTTTAGCTAATTAAGAATTTATTTTGAAAATTTATTAAATAAATTATTTTATTAAAAATAAGAGGGAGTAAATAGGACCAAATTAATAGGAAGTTTATAAATAATTTAATTGGAGAAAATTAGACTATTTTGCTAATTAAAAGGAATTCTGGAAAAATCTTTCAAAAATCCTAAAATTTGCCTAAAAAGGGAATTTCATATTATTTTATTTAAATATTATTATTTTTTAAATATCCCAAATTACCAAAATAATCCAAATAATCTAATCCACCTATTTTTCTTTCCCCTTTTTTCCTTGTTCTTTCTTTCTTTTCTTTCTTTTTCTTCCTTTTTCCTTCTTCTTTTCTTTTTTATTTCCCCGACCTGGGCCTGTTTGCAACCTGTTTTCCTTGATTTCTCTTCTCCTTCAGCCCCATGCAGCCCAGCATGCCGAGTTTCATTTTATTCCTCCCCCATCGCCCGGTTCGATTCTCCTTCTTTTCTTTTCTTTCTTTTCCCCCAAGTGGCCGGTCCACACACGCCTTTCTTTGTTCCTCCTTCCTTCCTCTTTCCTCCATTGACTTGCAACTCCTCCCAGCTCCTTGGTTTTTTGCCACCGATCACACCCATTAACCGACTGTTTCTCTTCTCTCTCCTTCCCCCTCACTCACTAGCCACTTTGACCCAACCCACTCCCCTCTCTTCTCGCGCATGATCCCCTCTTTCATGGCCAACCATCCCTTCCAAGATTTGAATTTTGCAGGCCTACCGTCACTAGCTGATGAACCCTAATCTACCTACCCTATCCTCCTATCTTCTCTTTGACCTCATCCTCTCCTTTAGCCTATAAATACCCCCTTGCTAGCCCTAGAATCGAGTTTTGCTTCAAACCCAGAAAAATCAGCCCTTTTCACCACTGCCTAGTTAGACCACTCTTTCATCGCCGTCATCCAACGCTGTCCCCAAGTCTTCCACCTAAGCACTCCCTACACTGTCCTTTAACTAACTACACCACCCTTCTCCCTCAATTTTCCCTGCACGAGCCACCCTGGCCGTGCAAAGTAGCCTCCTTGATCAACCCTTCCTTCCACATCCGCCGCCCTTCGCATCACCATTATCCACTACTCCCATCATAACCATCGCCTCCTATACCTCCCAAACTGCACTACAGACTCCCCTCTACCTTCCTTTACCTTTCTTTTCCTCTTCCTCTCTCTCCTTCTCTCTTTCTTCTTTTCCTCCCCTTTTGGCCACCACAACCGCTACTGTGCGCCGCCACCCTCATTCTACTCCTCTCCATCTAGGCAATCATAAACACCCCAATTTCTACCACCTTACTCCCTCTCCTTTTCCTAGCACTCAACTTTCTCTCTTTTCTTCTCTTTTTCCATTCACTGCCGCTATGCACCACCGCCAGTGCCGCTTGTCACCACCAACCCAAGGTGGAACCCTAAATCCTCTTAACCCTTTTACCCTATTTATACAAGCTATATTTATTTTATTTTTTATATTTACATTATTTTAAATATATTATTACTACTACTACTACTACTACTACTACTACTAATGTTATTATTTTTATTGTTATTGAGGGTTGAAGCTCTGTTTTATTTTAGTTCAATTATATTATTATTATTATTATTATTATTATTATTATTATTATGTGTTATTACTATTCTTGTCATCATCATCATCATCATCATCAACAACAACAACATTATTATTATTATTTTAAAGTAGGGTCAAAACCCTACTTTACTTTATTTTCGATTTATATTATTATTAGTATTAGTATTATTATCATCATCATTATTATTATTCCATAATTACTATTATTTATTATTATTATTATTATTACTATTATTATTATTAATGTTTATAGTATTATTATTGGTATTATTTTGGTGAAGGGTCGAAGCCCTTATTCCACCATTTATTTCGAACCATATTATTATTATTATTATTATTATTATTATTATTATTATTATTATTATTATTATTATTATTATTATTATTATTATTATTATTCATCATCATCATCATCATTATTATTATTAATTTTACCTTGAGCAAAATTAGTAATTAGTTTAGTGTTATTACTATTATATTATTATTTTATTCAAAACCCTAATCTTAGCATAGATAAGGAGTAATGGTATTTTTGGTAGGAGGGAGACTAATATTTAGTTTTTTCTCTTATAGGAGAGACCAGTCAAAACCCTAAGGAGGCGTAGAGCGTGCTCCAAGACTGGTGTCGTATTAGGTAAGGTTATAGCTAAGGCCGTATGTATGTAATGTGTTTTATATGCCTTGTATGCCATGTGCCATAATATGTGATGTACCTTATGTGTATTGTTATAACTATCTTATGCATGGTGCGGCTTGGAGTTGAGGTACGTTTATGTGTTATCTTATATTTTGTGTATTATATGTTTGTGTTGTGATTGTGATGTGATATGATGGGAGCCTATAAGACATGCATGCTAGATTATGTAATATGATGATATGGAGTGAAATGATGTGGAGTTGACCTAAATGTTGCATGACCATAAATGGAAGAATATGGGGTGTTGCATGGAGGAATCTAGGGTTTTGTATGGCAAAATCTAGGGTTTTGTATGAATGGATCTAGGGTTTTCATGGGAGAATCTAAGTACATAGGGAAGAATCTAGGGTTTGTATGGGTGAATCTAGGGTTTCACATGGAAGCTATAGGGTTTGCATGAAAAAGTTCGAAGGGTTGCATGGGATGTGCAAAGTCTGCATGGGGGTGGAATTTACATATGGAAAGTTGATTTGGGGTATGAGAAAGGTGATGGAAATTTTGTTTGAGTGTTTAAAAACTTTGGATGAAAAATAGTACGTGAGACAGTATAAGGGTACATGGGAGACCGAGCTAGGGTTTGGTGTGGCCAGTTAGGGTTTAGTGTGGCTACCTAGGGTTCATAGTCACACATGTACTTGGTGATTAAAGTGTGATGATGAGGGTGGAATCTATGAATTGTGATGTGTGGAGTGTTAAAATGATTTGGGTTATGTGAGGAGGAGTAGATGGGCCACTTAGGCCTAAATTAGGGTTTCAGAATAAAACCCTAGAGTGAGACGATGAGTGGACTTGGAAGTGTAAGGTAGTGAGCCTTGCCCCACATACATGGGAGATGGGCTCTAGTGTGAGTTAGGGTAAGGAGGAAAGGATGTTAGGCCAAGTTAGGAGGTGCATGAGTCTTACGATGTGAGACAGGTCCTTTTGGAGGATAAGTGTAGAGGGAGTTAGTCATGCATGTCTAGGGTTAAAATTCTAAATAAGACACTTAAGACATTAATCATGTAAAGTGAAAGATTATTGAGCTAGGTCCAAGCCGATTCACCAGTTAGGAATAGTGGTTAGGGTGTTCCATCCTATATGTGTCTGATCCACCGGTTATAATAGTAGTCAGGAGCTTTATGCCCTGTGTGTTTCCAGTCTACTGGTTATAATAGTGGGGGATCCCGAGCTTGATAAACCAAACCTGAGTTGCTAAGACATATAAAAGACACTAAGTACTTACAGTGGAACACAATGTGAGTAGGAGCAGAACCGATCCATCGGTACTAAATAGTGGTTAGGGTGTCTCGCCCTATATGTGGCCAATCCACTAGCTATAATAGTGGTTAGGTGCATGTTGCCCTATATGTGACTGATCCATCGACTATAATAATGGGGCTTCTATACTCGCATAGATTTGATAAAGAGTATGATGTGAACTTAGTATCGATAATAGATTAATAAATTAATTAATTCGGATAATAAATGGCCTTTATTTATTTTATTATTTTTCTAAAGTGATCACATGTTGTTTTATTATCCTTCTTGGATTATGTGCTTTTATGTGTTAGCCTTAGTGCATGGTTACCATACTCAGTACGTAGCGTACTGATAACTTTTTTTTATGGGTGCTATTCATTCTCACGAGCAGGAGACCTATCTGACATGGTGCAGGTAGGTGATGCTTATTTTGATGCCTTTGTTATCTATGAGGCATTAGGCGGGGCTGAGTGTTAAGCATGTGCCTGGCTCGAAGACCAGGAGTGGCATGGCCGGATTCTCTCTCTATGTTAGTTTATTTCCTTTTGTTATTTCTTTCATGTATTAGATTTTCTAGAATTAAACTTTCTCATGTAGACATTATTCCTTTCAAGGAACTTGATTTCGTACTTGGATAATGTAAACTTTTTATGCATACTCTGATTTCTGTGTTATAACCCTTCTAGTTTTTCTCCTTATGAATGTTTGGTTTAAGTATTAAATTAAGTTTGATAATAATCCTTTCTAGCCTTAGCACTTAGTATTAGAATAGTAGCAGTGAACCGGTCTAGTACTAAGTGTAGCCGTAGCATTCCCAAAATTCACAGGTTCTAAAGTTATTGCTCCCATTTTTTGTTTAAAAAAATATTCAATTTTGGGGTGTTAAAGTTTAGCTTTATAAATTTAATTTTTAGGCTTTTTGGTAGATTTTAGGAATTGCTTTTGTAAATAAGAGAGGGTGGTTCTTCTTATTTAGGTCTTCTTTTCTCTTTCTTTCCTCTTTGATAAAGGTAGTTAAGGCTTTATTTCTTGATTTTTAGATCTTCTCTTAGGGTAGAATGCTGACCCTTTCTCTTTCTAATCTTTACTCCCTTTATGATTCAACTTGGCATACATTATCTATGCCATTTCAAAAACACCAGTGTAGTTTGGTGATTGAAAGTATAATGATTGTTCACCTAATGAGCCTTATGATACCTAATTTTATGATGGAGGATTAGAACTATGAATTATATATACCCTGGTCCTCATTTCCTTACTAAAACATAATCTTTGTCCTCCGATTTCCTTTCTCTCTTTGTGTTGTTATCTTCAACCTACAAAAATACACTCCAAACTTTCCCTTGCCTCCTCATCTCTTACCTCTAAGATTTACTTCATGGTTTTCCTCTATATAATCCTTTATCTATTCCTCCATTTCTTTCCTTAATCAAAGTAGGATAAGATCTAAGAGAAATTGAAGGATTCAAGTTCTCCTTCTTTTCTATTTGTTTTTTTAAAAAAGGTTGAGTATTTTCTTAGTTCCTTCTATTTTCTATAAATTTGTTTCACTTATTAGTTTCATAGGATTTACGAAAGTATTTTATGAATTGTGATTGTGAATTTTCCAAGTTATCTTAAAGGATTGAAGGTGGTGTGATCTTGTATTAAGCTCACTCTTGTACTTGCTTACTTTTCTTACTTTGGTGAGGTAAGTTATTCTTACTTCTTAGGTAGAATGATTGGGCATGTGGTTGTGAATGTGTTATATTTTTTTAAGATATTTGAAAAATTACATGCTAAGGAATTCACAAATAATATTATGGCTTGATGATGTTTATATGGAAGCATGTGGTGTATAATACATGTTTTAGGGATTTTATGATTACATGGTAATTTATACATGCAAGTAGGATTTGTGTTGATTAATGGCTTTAAAGCATGAAGAGATTTTTGAAATGTTCTTTGAAATGATTATAATGCATACTAGTCCATGTAATATTGTGTTAGAATGCAGGAAATTTTTTTAAGTGATTTTCAAAGTTGATGTTAGAGCATTAATACCGTTAATCAACTAATTCACCACAATAGTTGATGTATCCATGTTCCCAATCAGTTGATGGAAGTTTTAGTGGAATGATGGTGCTTTATGGACCAACCAATGTTTCTTTTTGGTTGAGTGATAATGCTTATTCTGGTATGTGTTATATGTTTGTCTAGTTTATTGATAGGCATTATCAGTTGAGGGACTTTGCTTTTCGCTTGAACAGATTGCCCTATTTTCTATATTTCTATAATCTTTGTAATTTGATTCGTGTCCATAGTTTTTGTGGACCAAGTACTATCCCTTAAGGCCTAATTAGGATTGTTTGACCATTGTACTTGGTTTGTTGACTTAGTTGAATATAGGTTTGACCTTAGTCTTATGAACCACCTGAACTTTTGTTAGGGAATAAAAAGAACGAATAAGTGGAAAATAAGTGGTATGTTAAACATGTGTATATGAATGGATGATATGATTATGGATTTACCCTTTAGGGCATAACTAGATTTTCACCTGTACGATGCACAGAGATAATAATAAATGAGGTATATTTAACATGTTTAGTCTTGAAAATGAAAATATAAACTAATACTTGAAAATACGATATAAATCTAAATGATTAGAGATAAAGTATTTGTACATAACTGATAAAATTACATAATCAAATCTTTTTGAACACTTCCTTAAATATAACATTTATTGTTATATTATCTTGATAAACATCATCATCACATATCAAAAATTTTAAACCTCTATGATTTGTGATTAGAGAAACCACAACATATAATTGACCATGACAGAATACTGGTTTTTTAAAAATAAACCAACATTACTAAAAGATTGACTTTGACTTTTGGTGATTGTAATCACATATGATATAATTAAGAGAAATTGTCTTCGATTAAACTTGAAAGGTACTCTCAATTTAGATGAAGTTAAAGACATTCTTGGTAATAATACTCGATGACCAACATTATTTTCACCTAAGATCTTTGCTTCCAAGACATGAGATCCAAGCCTTGTGATGATAATCCTAGTACCATTGCATAGGCTTAGTGAATGATCAATATTCCTGAACAATATAACTAGTGTACCTATCTTCAAATTCAACACATGGTTTGGTACATCGGAGCACTTAATTCCATTTAGAGATTCTAGAGTGTGTAGATCTTGTAATAAATCATTATTTGCATCTAATTTGCATGTTGTATCAGAACTAAAATAGGTTTTCTCTTCAGTAGATTTAATTGACAACATGTATTCATTGATGGACTCAACAATATCAAGAGTTGGTGATAATATAGATCTTCCTTCAAAATAAGCATCGTTAGTGATATTTCCATTGTACTCTGAATACGTGCTTTCCACAATTGGGTCTTCAAAATGTTTTGTTAGAAGATCATCTGGAATTTCTAACGTTGCATGACCATCATTACTCCCTCCAATTGCTTCAACTCCTATGCTTGCAATCCATTTTGAAGCAATAATGAGCTATCCTTCCACTTGGTAATAAAAGAGAAGCAATTCCCCTTAATGCGACATTTAACACAATATCTCCTTTTGATCTTATAGCTGCTGATAAATTCCTCCATATAAATGTCTTTCCTATACCTCCATATCCATAAACAAAGAACAATCCACCTGCATCAGACTTGGTTGCCTCCATTATAGTGTCATACATGTGTCGTTGTTCCGAGGTCATATGAGATAAGAGTTTTTTGAGTTCTTCTTTCAATTTTGACCGATTGTAACACATTTCCTCACGCATCAATTTATTTCCTATTGCTTCAAAAAACTCATTGGGTAGGAATGACATTGATTCAAAATTTCGTAAGCTTTTACCACATTTTTGCAAAACAATTTCAGCACCTACAAACCCATAATTTTTGATGTCATCAACTTCCAAATGAAGTTCTACGAAAGAATAAAAGAATATTATAAAGATGTATGAATTATGTTGTAAAATTATAATTTAAATTTATAGATAATAAGAATTTGATGAATAAATGAAGTTACCTTTGTGATGTAACCTTAAACGTTGTTTGTATAAAATTTCATCGGTCATGTAAGTCCAATAATTATCCCAAACAACTTCTGGCCTTATAAGTGACTTTGATGCCAATAATTTGGCAAGTAATTTTCTTAAAGAAGATGTAAAAGTACAATGACTTGCCTCAATTATACCATCAATGTATTCTTTATCATCATCATCTAACAAAACTAGGGCATAGTAAGAATCATGGTATGATGAATGTTGTTCACCATTAATGCATCTTATTTCATCATAACTTCTAGGTCCACGAAAAACATTAAGAAGACATCTTAAATAGTACAACTCACTGGTATTAGGAGGGACATAGAAAATATATCCAATGGAGAACCTATTTTACCTTGGTCTCCACTCTGTATTATACTTATCCCAAATGAATTTTGTTAGAAATTCTACATAAGTTAATTCCCTTACTTGCGGATATTTTTCATTTGCCTTCATCCAAGCCATAAACATGCTTTGTTTAGCTGATAACCGATCCACAACATTATCGATTGGATTAGAGTTAGAGAAAATAACACTTTGTTTATTTGGAAGATAAAAGCCTAACCTTTCCACCGGTGGATCCCTAAATTGAATATCATATTTGAATATCCTCCATGATGCCTCACATGATAATATATATATATATATATATATCTATACTCATAATACATTTTAACTTCTTCTACAATTTTGGCTAGTTCATATGTATTTCTGCTTTCATAGAAGGAGGCAATAACATGATCATGACCTTTGTTGACATATTTAAATAAATAATTGATAGTGTGCAATTCATTATACCACTCGACATTAAGATGAGCACTATACTTGAGCAATAAATGATGATTGTGAGGAATGATAAATATATTATCATGAGTAGGGTTGTAAACGAGTCGAGCTAAGCCGAATACCCCTAGGTTTGGGCTCAGCTTGGTTTATTAAATGAGCCTAAAATGATGTTTGGGCTCGGCTCGTTTAACTAAATGAATGATTCGAACCAAGATTTTAATGAGCCAAGATGAGTTGAGCATTTTCGAGCTTGGTCTCAGCTCATTTAATAAACGAGCCTAAAAGTGAGGCTCGGGCTCGACTCATTTAACTAAACGAATAAGCCGAATCGAGCTTTTAACGAGCAAAGTCAAGCCGAATATTGAACTGGCTCAGCTCATTTACAACCCTAATCAAGAGGAACTCCATTATTCTGCATTGTTATCCTATTATCTTGTCGCTTGTACACAAGATACCCATCATTATCAACAGTTGTTGATTCGACGAATTTCTTAGGAAAATGCTTAGTATAACGACCATTAGACATGCAAGGGGATTTCCTTCTAGTATCACCACATGATCCATGTACCATATATTCTTTAACTGCTTTGTAATATACCGGATCGGTGTTACTATCTAAAATTTCTGCTAAAATGATCTTGTTAATATCATTGCCCGTTGTATACTTGTCTTGTAATGCAAGAAATAACAATATATGAGCATGTGCCAACCCATTCTTCTGGAATTCAATTGTATATATAACTATAATTGAAAAAACATATAGAACTATGTTAACAAAGCACACTAGACTTTAATGTGAAATAAAATTTAAAAAGAAAAACTAAAATCTTACTTGATCTAACTATTCCGAATATCTTGTTCGTGCAAAGATTGTTCATAAGACATTGCAACTTCAATTTAAATTCATGAATAGTAATGTATGGGCAATCATAAGCCTTGAGACCTCTGTTTTCAACATAACAAACTATTTATGGCCATTTTAGATTCCAAGTAAATGTGATGAAAAAGTCAAGATAACCAACCCATCTACAAATCCCTATGGTGTCATGATAGTTTTGGATCATATATCTAGCACCACCGGTGAATGATGATGGTAAAATAACTTGTTTTCCTTGTGTGGATGGATCTATCTCACCCCTTAGTATTGCATCTACTAGTCCACTATATAACTCACAACATAATTGTTTATGATGTAACTTAATGTATGTTAATCTAGAAGTCTCAACCATAATACATGCATCAACAATAAATTGTTGGAGAAGCCTCATAGAAGAAAGTATAACCAACAACTTAGACTCTTTTTCCTGCAAATGATAACAAAAATACTCTTTTGTGCTTATATTGATTTGACCACTCTACTTAATTCCACGATGACAGATTAACGGAATGTCTTCTCTATAACCATCGTCACCATATGGAAGTAATAGAGGATATTTTAGACCACAATATGAAGTATACAGTTGGTTAATGCAATTTAGCAAACCGGTTTTAGTTTCAACCAAAATATCTCTATCACCTAATGATGCATCAAAGCCACCAAAAATTAATCCAACAACTTCATAAGCAATATATAGATTATATCTTCTTTCATCACCTGTCCTTTTCCAATCAACTTCAACTTTACATTTGAACAACCCTCTTTTTCAATTTTTTATCTAACCATTCTAAATGATTTGACCAACACATTATTCTCATCAAGCATCTTCTTCAGGTCATAAACAATAGATGTATGGAGGTTGTGCAAGGTTTGATTTTCCCTATACCAAATATAATTGTAACATATTATTAGAATAATTAACTTCAAATATGAATATTCAATAATCAATAATCAATGAGAAATGATTGTTATAAAACTCACCTGACAGAATTCACTCTATTTTCGAGTTCATTTTCCGTTTCATAAATGTAAAGTAGAGCAAATTTAGGCGCTGAACCCTTAGGTGGCAATAAGCTTCCCATAAGATAATAATTTTGGTCATGGAATATAAATATTGGAGGAGAGTTTCCATTATTCAAACTCCTATTAGCTTTTTCTCCCATGGATGTGAAACAAAACATATTATTGTAAGATCGGATATTTTAGAGGTACTATTTTCTTCTATCATTACGTAAATATCATAAGTCATTCAACAATTTTGGAGGATTTCTTGTTGCTGGTAGTCAAATGTTTTCTTGCATACAACATAAAGAATATTTTGGATTTTGAGATGATCGACTTTTGGTCATTCATTCTCCATACCAAAAAAATGAATTACTAAAATTGCATGTATATATCGGATTTCCAATATCCAAACAATCTACACATATAATAAAAGTGATGTCAAATACTAATGATTTTCATTTGTATAAAAATTTTGAAAATTTATAATTTAAGATAGAATAATTAAATAAATATCTTTGTACATACCAGATAATGGTGTTCCATTGTTGTCTTCTAATTCATTATCTATAAAAAAAATAGAATATCAACCATTAAATATTGTATCATTATCTTATATTTCTTTATACATTATGAATAATGTGCATATTGTGACTAAGCAATTCTTACTACAAAATAACAATGCTAACCTTCATTCAATTGCAATCGTTCACCTCTGATGGGGGTATCAAAATCTTTCTCAGAATATACTCTCACATTATTGAATTTTAATAAATTGTTGATACCACTCTCATTTGATCCATGAGATGTAGTTATTGTATTGTTGAATGTGATTGAACTCCCAAACTTGATGGATAGTTCATTCGATCGTTGGTGAACTTCAATTTATAAGTACAACTTTCAGAGGTGCAAGCTATATTAAACATTGAATAGAATAGTTAAACAAATTTAATAGTTTAAATAATATGTGAAAAATAGGTCAATAAATGAGATAAAGAAATTACCATTTTTAATGTCACTAAGAGGAGATAACAATCTTTGAGATTGAAAGGGATTGATTATACTAAGTTTATCTGTGTTTTTTTCTTATATATTGTCTTCTTCATAGTTGTATTGAAATTTCCTGCATAGATGAATAAATGTAATATATATTTATATATATGTAACAATGACTAAATTAAATGGTAATAAAAGAAAAAGAACTCAATATTTTTTGTAACCCACTAAATTATTCTATAATTATGTTTTATATTATTGACAAAATGTACTAAAATTTAAAAATATTGTTCTTGTATGAATGTAATAATAATATAATTTTTTAATACCACACATCATAGTTATATTATATTTTATACCGCACATCATATTTATTTTTTTATTTTATTCATTTATTGCAACATGAAAAGATATTCAACATAAATGTATTTAAGTAAAATTAATATGTTATTAATAAATGCTAAACTTTATGTTTAAAATGGGTTTGATATGTTGCAGTAAGCAACATTACTTGAAAAAAATCTATGTACTCTTCGAAATTAAAAAAATTATTTAGTATCAATATAATAACAAATTATTAATATTTTATAGTATATACCACACATCATGGTCATTTCTTATTTATTTTATTAATATCCTTCAACATAAAAAGAGATTAAAGAAAAAGGTTCCTAACACTTTATAATTAAAGTGGTTCATAAAAAAATTTATATTAAATATAGTTAAGTACGATTAATATTTTATTAATAAGTGCTACACATTATATTTACATATGGATCAATATGTTACAATAAGCAAAATTACTAAATAAATTTATGTACTCTTCAAAATTAAAAATTCTATTTAGTATCAATATAATAATAAATTATTAATATTTATTTTCTATATAACACACATCATGATGATTTTTTATTTTACAAATTTCCTACAACATAAATAGAGATTAAAGGAAAATGTAATTAAGAAGACATGTCTTAATAATGATGGTATGATATAATTTAAATTTAAGGTAAAAATGAAAAGAAAATATTTCACATAATGTTTTCAAAGAGATAGTATAATTAAAATTTATAATATTGATGAAATGTTTAAAACTTTATAAATATTATGGTAATAAAAGAAATAGAACTCAATATCTTTTGTAACCCACTAAACTATTCTATAATTATATTTTATATTATTGAGGAAATTTACTAAACTTTAAAAATATTGTTTTTATATGAATAAAGTTTTTTAAAACCATATATTATAGTTATATTATATTTTATACCATAAATCATATTTATATTATATTTTATTCATTTATTGAAAAATGAATAGATATTTAATATAAATTTAGTTAAGTAAAATTAAGATGTTATTAATAAATGCTAAACTTTATGTGTAAATAGGGTTTTATATGTTGCGTTAAGCAACATTACTTGAAAAAACCTATGTACGCTTCGGAATTAAAAAATGTATTTAGTATCAATATAATAATAAATTATTAATATTTTTATAGTATATACCACCCATCATGATCCTTTTTTATTTTACTAATATCCTTCAATATAAAAAAAGATTAAAGAAAAAGGTTCCTAACACTGTATAATTAAAGTGGTTCATAAAAGCTTATATATTAAATGCAGTTAAGTATGATTAATATGTTATTAATAAGTGCTAAACATTACGTTTATATATGGTTCAATATGTTGCACTAAGAAACATTACTTAAATAAATTTATGCAATCTTTGAAATTAAAATTTCTATTTAGTATCAATATAATAACAAATTATTAATATTTATATACTATATAACACACCCCATGATGATTTTTAATTTTAAAAATTTCCTACAACATAAATAGAGGTTAAAGGAAAATGTAATTGAGAAGAAATTTCTTATAAATGATGGTATGATATAATTTAAATTTAAGGAAAAATTGAAAAGAAAATATTTCACATTATTGTTTTCAAAGAGATAGTATAATTAAATTTTATAATATTGATGAAATGTTTAAACTTTATAAATATTATGGTAATAATAGAAAGAGAAGTCGATATCTTTTGTAACCCAATAAACTATTCTATAGTTATATTTTATATTATTGATGAAATTTACTAAACTTAAAAATATTGTTCTTGTATGAACATAATAAGAATACAATTTTTTAATACCACATATCATAATTATATTATATTTTATACCACAAATTATATTTATATTATATTTTATTCATTTGTTGTAACATGAAAAGATATTCAACATAAATATAGTTGAGTAAAATTAAGATGTTATTAATAAATGCTAAACTTTATGTTTAAATAGGGTTTGATATGTTACAGTAAGCGACGTTACTTGAAAAAATCTATCTACTCTTCAAAATAAAAAAAATCTGTTTAGTATCATTATAATAACAAATTTTTTTTTTTTGTAATATATACTAGTCATCATGATCAATGTTTTTTTTTTACTAATATCCTTCAACATAATAAGAGATTAAAGAAAAAGGTTCCTAACACTATATAATTAAAGTGGTTCGTAAAAGCTTTTATATTAAATGTAGTTAAGTATGATAAATATGTTATTAATAAGTGCTAAGCATTATGTTTACATATGGTTCAATATGTTGCACTAAGCAACATTACTTAATTAAATTTATGTACTTTTCAAAATTAAATTTTCTATTTAGTTTCAATGTAATAACAAATTATTAATATTTATATACTATATATCCTACATCATGATGATTTTTTTTATTTCATGCAACATAAATATAATTAAGAAGACATTTCTTATAAATGATGGTATGATATAATTTAAATTTCAGGAAAAATTGAAAAGAAAAAATTTCACATAATGTTCCGAAATCTAGTTCATAATGTTTTCAAAGAGATAGTATAATTAAATTTTATAATATTGATGAAATGATATTATGGTAATAAAATAAAGAGAACTCAACAATATTTGTAACCCACTAAACTATTCTATAATTATATTTTATATTATTGAAGAAATGTACTAAACTTTAAAAATATTGTTCTTGTATGAACGTGATAAGAATATAATTTTTTTTAATAGCACACATCATAGTTATATTACATTTTATACTACACATCATATTTATATTATATTTTATTCATTTATTGCAACATGAAAATATATTCAATATAAGTGTAGTTAAGCAAAATTAATAAGTTATTAATAAATGCTAAAATTTATGTTTAAATAGGGTTTGATAGGTTGCAGCAAGCAACATTAAAATCTATATACTCTTCCAAATTAAAAAAAATGTATTTAGTAATAACATAATAACATATTATTAATATTGTTATCGTATATACCCCACACAATAATGATTTTTTTTTACTAATATCCTACAACATAAAAAGAGGTTAAAGAAAAAGGTTCCTAACACTTTATAATTATAGTGGTTTGTAAAAGCTTTTATATTAAATGTAGTTAAGTTCAATTAATATGTTATTAATATATGCTAATTTTTTTATATTAAATGTAGTTAAGTTCGATCAATATAATAACAAATTATTAATAATATGTTACATAATATTTTTATTTTCAATAATAAGGTAAAATACTTAATAGCTTAAAAATTAATATTAAATTTTTGTACCATACATCATAGTCATATTTGATTTTTTTTTTAAATTTCTCAACACGAAAAGATATTCAAAATACATGTAGTTAAGTTAAATAAGTAAGTTTTAATTAAATGCTAAAATTAAGGTTTATTTGTGGTAATATAATTAGCATTAATTAAAATTAGTTTTATGTTCTGGTTTGATAGGTTGAACTGACAAAATTGACCGTTGATTTTGCTAGCTACAAATCAAGACCATTCGCCTGCCTACGATTTGTGTCAAAACATGTGAAAAATCAAGATCGTTCATCATTAGCCACGACAGATCTTAGCCATCCATTGTGTTTGCCTCGGATCAATCAAACAAACACAATTTCATAAACTCTTGCCCATTAGATGTATTGAGCTAAAATCGACCGTCCATTCCTTACAATTTCTACAGTCGGACAAACAATTACTGAGAAAATATGAGCCACTGATTTTATACAGCTTTAATTGACGTCGTTGATTCCAGTAGAAGAAAAGATGATTGTCATTTCTACTTTATCGACAATATCGCCAAATCTAGGCAATTGATTTCAAAATTAAACCAATCATGGCTATCTGTATTGTCTGCCACAAATCAACCAAACAAACACAATTTCGTAAAATTGTGGCCATTAGATACATTGAGCTAAAATCTACCATCTGTTCCTTACTATTTCTACAGTCTGAAGAACAATTACTGAGAAAATATGAACCCTTGATTTTGTACGGGTTTAATCGACCTTGTAGATTCCAGTAGAAGAAAGAATGATTTTCCTTTCTATTTTATCAACAATATCGCCAAATCAGGGCCGTTGATTTCAATATTAAACTAATCATGGCCATCATATTGTTTGCCACGAATCAACCAAACTAACACAATTTTATGAAATCATGGTCGTTAGATATATTTAGCCAACATCCATTGTTCATCTCCTACCCTCTCTACAATCTAACAAACAAATATCGAGAAAATATGAGTCACTGATTTTATATGGCTTAAATCTATGCTATTGATCACATAACTATCCTTTCCACTTTACCAACATTATCTGAGAACCTAGGCCATTCAATTCAAAATAAAAGGTAATCACAACTGTTGAATCTAATAACCCAAAGTATAACTTCTACATCTCGCACTTGCCTATTTCTTCCATCTCCCACTTGATGTTTCTCAAGCGGTGCTGGAGAGAAAATTTCTCTCAAATGTCAATTCTTCTACAATAGTCGAGAAAATTTATGACCTGTTGTTCTCTCCATCGTTCCCTCCATTTCCTTCAACACCATTTCATTAAAAATTTCCACTTTCAAACAACAATTTTCTTTCAACAACTGGTAGATTAATTCAGTGTTCTCCACAATTGAAGTTTTTTTAAAGATTATCATTCACGAAATAGGTATAATATGCTCTTTTTTGTTTCTCTTATTTTGAGATACCATCTACTTCTATCTTAGCTTTCTATAGAATTCAATTCAATATTTTTCTATACTAATTGTTTGATTTTTTTTTCTGACATCCTTATGAAATCTTTACAGATTTCCTATTTGAATTTTGACATTATGTCCAATGCTGCATGCACGTACATAGACACCATTTTTTGTGAAGAAAACACACCGACATACACAACATTGTCTTCTTTAGGTAAGATCTTTTTATCGAGTATATCTTTTAATATCTCTGTAGAAAATCTTACAAAAGATTTCATAATATGTGGTAATTTTATCAAATATATGGTTTTAATAGTATGATATAATATTTATTCGATTTTTGTAGTTAAGAAATGATTATTGAAATGATTTATTTAAACAAAGTGACCTAGAACTTTACGGTAGTAATTACAAAATCATACATCTACCATAAATTGAATAACTATCTGATTGGATATTGGGAAGAAATTATTTTCTTTTTATTGTCAAACAATTTTAATTTTATTATAAAATATAGATATTTTTCCTTAATTAATATGATTTTTGGTTTTCGTGTGACTATTCGTGGCATATACAAATGTCAAGCTTAATTCATGGTCACAAAGGTATAATTTTACATGCTCTAAACTTAATTAATTTCCTTAAGATTTGCTGTAACTAACTGTAACACCCCAAAATTCACTAATTTTTTTTGAAGCGGAAGCAAATAAAAATAGAATAACTTAAAACTTGTGAATTCTGGAAATGTTACCGCCACACTTAGTACCAGACCGGTTCTCTCCGACCGTTCCAGTACCAAGTGCTAAGGCTAAAGAAAAGATTTACATTAAATTCAAATCAACAGTTCATAAAAGAACTCGAAAGATCATACCTTAAAATCAGAGTACGCATAAACGTTTATAAACGTAATAAAATAGAAATTAGAGTGCAAAATCAGAGTGGAAATCAAAGAGGATAAATAATCCAATAAAAAGAAATAATAGTAAGAAATAAAATTACATAAAGACTGAAATACGGCTACAACTCTCTCGAACTTGAGCCAAACATGCTCAACACTCAGCCCCGACTGATGTCTCACCCACCTGCACCAACCAGAAGGGCATACTACTCGTGGGAATGAGCAGCACCCATAAAAAGGGTGATCAGTACGCTACGTACTGAGTAAGGTAACCGAGTACTAAGGCCGACACACAAGCACACAATCCATGCAGATTAATAACAGGCATAATCCAACATAGCAATATAAAGGTATATGAACAATTCAGGTAAACGTACAAAGGCCCATGAATAATTCAGATTAACTGTTTAATTAATCTCTTAGTAGAATCTGATTCACACCATGCCTCTTATCAATCCATGTAAGTACAGGAACACCCCACTATTATTGCCGGTGGGCCGGTCACTTGCGGGACAAAGTCCACACCACTATTATTCGCCGGTGGACCGGTCACTTGCGGGACAAAGTCCACACCACTATTATTCGCCGGTGGACCTGTCACTTGCGGGACAAAGTCCACACCACTATTATTTGCCGGTGGACCGGTCTGGCTCCTGCTCACATGGGGTTCCACTGTAAGTAATTAATATCTTTTAAGTGTCTTTAACAAACTCGGGTTCGTTTTTATTGAGCTCGAGTCCCCCACTATTATTCTTCGGTGGACCGGACACTTGCGGGACAAAGTCCACACCACTATTATTTGCCGGTGGACCGGTCTCACATAGGGTAATAACCCTAACCACTATTCCTAACCGGTGGATCGGTTGGACCCGGCTCAATAATCTTTCGCTTTAAGTGATTAATATCTTAAGTATTTTATTCAAAGATTTCACCCTGGTCATGCATGAATCAACACACATCACAAATCACAATTACCCTTTAATCACCAAATATACTTGATACGACAAAACCCTAAGCAGTTGCACCAAACCCTAATTATCCACACGAACCCTAGCTCAGTTTCCTACGTACCCATATAATGTTCCACGCACTATTTTCCCTTCAAATGTTTGCTCACCCAAAACAACACTTACATTATTTTCCTCAAATCCCAAATCAGCGTTCCATACATAAACTTCACTCTCATACAAACTTTACACATCCCATGCAATTATTAACTTCCATGCAAACCCTAATACCACCATACCACCATTAACCATTATACAAAACCCAAAATCTCATCATACAAAACCCTAAGTTCAATCCACATAACCCAAAGATTCATTCATACCAAAACCCTAGATTCAAACCATATACAACCCAAAGATTCATTCACACAAAACCCTAAATTCAATCCATACCAACACAAAGATTCAAATCATATAAAACCCAAAGATTTTTCCACATAATACAATTGATTAGATTCTCCCCTTTCATAACCACAAATTATATTCTCCCATACAAGACTATAAGTTAGATTCTCCCACATAAAATCATAAATTAGAATCTCCCATACAAGACTATAAGTTAGATTCTCCCACATACAATCACAAATTAGAATCTCCCAAGCAAAACCATAAATTAGGTTCTCCCATATAATATCATAAATTACATTCTCCCAAATAACGTCTTAAATTAGATTCTCCCAAACAAACAATAATTCGATTCTCCCATATAACATCATAAATTACATTCTTCCAAATAAAACCATGCATTAGATTATTCCTTATAAATTCATAAAATTAGGTCAACTCACTTCCCTTAGTCAAATTCTTTCCCCATCCTCCTTTTTCATCCTTTCTCCCACATAAAATCATATCAACATCCTCACATGCATGTCTTACAGGGTCATACACAAATAATACACATGCCATACGAAAACATACTTCAACTCCACGTCATATCATATACGGCATAACTAATAATCATAAACATATAATGCATAGCATACGAGGCACACAATGCACATTAGCACATAAAAGGCCTTAGCACCCCTTACCTAAAACGACACCGGTCTTGGAGCACGTTCCTACGCCTCCTTAGGGCTTTGACCAATTAATAACATACTAATAAAATAACCTTAACAAAATTCTAACTTTGCTAAAGACATAAAAATAATAGAGATATTATAAACCTTGGTAATATAGGGTTAAAGACTTTACCCTAATAATAATAATGATACTAATATAATAATATCAAAATTAATAAAACTACTATCAATGAGAATAAAAACAATAATAACAATAGTAATAATAATAATAATAATAATAATAATAATAATAATAACAATAACAATAAAATATAAGTTTTCAAATAGATAATGACTTACCATTTATTTAGTATTAATAATAGAATTAATAACATATATAATAATATTAAAATAATAAAGATAATGATACTATTATTATTAATGGTTATAAGAACAGTAGAAATAATAATACTCAAATAAATAAGTGCAAATGTTAATACAAAATTAGGGCCTAAGATTTTCCAGAATAAATAATAAAACGTTAATAATAATTATTCTAATAATTATAATAATAATAATAATAAGAAGAAGAATGATAATAATCCTATAATAATTCAATTAATAACTTAAACTTCGAAACTAACAATTTTCCTGCAAGTACAATTCAGCATAAATTTATCATCAAATAATAATAAAACATATTAAGAATATAAATATTAAGAATAATAATAATGGTATTTATATGCAAATAATTGAAATAAATTAAATCAAGGCTTATAATAATATGGAAAATGGTTGAGAGGGTCTAGGGTTCAACCTTAAGCTGGTGGGGATAGGTGGCACCGGCGGTGGTTCACGGCGGCGGCGGCCGGAAAAATAGAATAGCATAGACAAAGATGGATGTTGGGAAAAAGATAGGGAGAATTGAGGTGATATAAGAGGTGTTTATTGTTTCCCAGGAGGAGAGGGACAAAATGATGGTGGTGGTGCAACAAAAAGTGGCGGCGCACGGCGGTGGAAGGCGGTTTAAGGCTTCGGGGTCAAAATTCCGGCGAAACGAGCATCTAACTTTGCATGATTATTTAGGCTCGTACAAGAAGAATCGAGAGATGAAAATAGTTTAGTTTAGTTAGAGTAAATTTCAGGGAAGAGAATGAAATGTTTCGGTGGTGCTAAGGTTGGCTGAAGGCGGCGGAAGAGGCGTCTGAAGTTGGGGTGGCGGCAGCTCGGGCCGAGGGTTTCGGGGAAGAACCAACTCCAAAAACTCATACAATCTAGCTATTTATAAATTGTAGATGGTATAATAGGATTTTGGGGGTTGGCAGGAAGTTATGGGTTGTAAGAATTTGGGCAGCCGGCGGCGGAAAACGGTCGACCAACGTTTGGTTTGTTTCGATGGTTCGCGAGGTTGGGGAGAAGAAACGGGCGAGACATAACGTCGAATAATTATTCCAATTTATTCCTGGAGTTAAGAGGAAGGCAATGAGACAAGAAACTACCGGTATTATTCATCGTAACCGGAGATGCCATTGATGGGTCGGGAGCTTGCGTCGCAGCGATAGAGGAGGAAGGAGGAAGAAGGAAGAAGGAAGGGAGGCGGTCCGGTCGGCCGGGAAAAAGAAAAGAAAAAGGGAGAACCGCGCGGTCGGGCGCGGGTCGAAGGGGTTATTAAATGAAATGGTGAGTTTCGGTGGTAAAGAAGGCAAAACGCGGCGCGACACAGGGCGGAAGGAGGACGCGCAGGCGCGGGCTGGGCCGAGGGAAAGAAAGAAGGGGAAAAAGATTGGGCCACGGGAGAGGGCAGCCCAACCGGGGAAAAAGAAGAGGAAAAAGAAAAAGAAGAAAAAGAAAGAAAAAGAAAAGGAAAAAGGAAGAAAGAAAAAGAAAAAGGGGAAAAGGAAAGGAGAAAAAAAATAGATTAGGGCCAATTAAATTAATCTGAATATTTAGGATATTTAAAATAATAATATTTAAATAAAATAATATTTAAATCCCTTTTTAGGCTAAATTAGGATTTTTTTAAAAGATTTTCCATAAATTCCATTTTAACTAGAAAAACACCCTAATTTTCTTCCATTAATTTATTTATAAAATTAACATTAATTTGAAACTATTTTCTCCTCATTATTTTAAATAATTTATTTAGTTATTTCTAAAATAAAATCCTTAATTAGCTAAAATACCTAATTTCTCTTAATTAACATACTTATAAATTTATTCTTGATTTTCCCTAATTAATTTCCTTTTATTTTAATTAAAATAATTTATTTAATTAATCTTTATGACAAAACCTCATTTAAATATAATATTTAGAATTAGAAATTTTCGGGGCATTTCACTAACGTACTATACTTATAAATAATGAATTTTTTGGATGTAGGTACGAAATCATAGCTATTGATTATGGTTTTGTAAACTGGAAACGAATACCAATTTTTGAGGTATAATACTATTATATATTATCTTTGTGTAATGTATTACCAAATGTGTGATAATGATTGATATTTGGGTTGGAAATATTTTGTATTCTCATATTATGGTGATCTAACCTGCACTAAGTGAAATTAATTAATTAATAAGTAGTAATGTAAAACTAATTTGTTAGTAATAAATGCTAAACTATAGCTTTATAAATTAATAATTTAAATTAGTTTTGGAATTTGCAATAAATACACATATCATTAAATAACTTCATTTACTTTCATAAATAAAAATAAAAATTAAACATAAATATAATAAGAAATCATTATTATTTTTATAGTATATACCATAGATTGTGATGATTTTTTTAAGTTAATAATTTTGTAAATCATAAAAAGTTTTAGACTACACATGATAGTCATATTTTAATTTACTAAATTTCTACAACATGCGAAGATATTCAACAGAAATGTGGTTAAATTAAATCATTATGTTATTAATAAGGGCTAAAGAATATGTATAATTATGGTTCTCTAATTGGTACTAAGTTAAATTGATTAAATATTTTAATGTCCTTTCTGAAATTAAAATTTCAATTTAGTATCATTATCGTTATAATCAGAAAGGAATAATATGCCAACTAACCATAATTATAAGAATTACTACAGATTCAGAAAGGACTAAGGTTGGTCATCCATATTGTTTGCCACGGATCGACCAAACAAGCACAATTTTATCATGTCGTGGCTGTTAGATACATTCAGCCCAAATCTATTGTGGATCCCTTACCCTCTCTCCAGTCTAACAAACACATATTGAGCAAATATCAACCACTGACTTTGTACGGATTAAATCGGGGTTTTTGATGTTAGTTGAAGTCAGGACGATTGTCCTGTCTACTTTATAGACACTATCGCCAAATCTAGGCCTTTTAATTCAAAATTAAACACAAATACCAGGCGTTTCATTTACTAGTCGTATGTATAACTTTGATTATAATTAATATGGTTTTACTATGAGCTAAATTTATGTTCAATTATGGTTCCTAAATTTGCAATAAGTAAAACTAAATAAGTTATTTAATGTAAATTCTGAAATTAAAATTTGAATTCAAAATTAAATTGACATGAAAATTATTTTTAAATTAGCAAGTTTTATAGTATATTTTATAGTAAATAATGTAATATTAATATTTTTATAGTATATACCACACATCATGATTTTTTGTTTTTACCATTTTTCTACAACTTAAAAAGAGATTAAAGACAAGGGTCCCTAAAACTTCATAATTAAAATGGTTCCTAAACGATATTCAATATAAATTTAGTTAAGTATAATTAATATCTTATTAATAATTGCTAAACATTATGTTAAAATATGGTTAGATAAGTTGCGGTAAGCAACGGTACTTAAAAATATTTATAAAATCTCCAAATTTAAAAATTCTATTTAGTTTCAATATAATAACAAATTATTTATATATTTTTACAGCAATTAAAATTAATCGAGACCCTTCGTCTTCCTCCAATCTATTAAATTTTATATTAAATAATGTAAAAATAATTAATATTAAATACAAACTATCATTTAAAAATAGGGAAATCTGCTAACCAACAATAAATATAACTTATAAGCAACGGTATAGAAATGATAGAAAAGGAAAAGAAACAACATTTCTACTTTAATGAAACTTATATCCTTTTTGTTAAACAATTTCATCTTTCTTCTGAAACATATATTTAATAATTTATGAATTAACACTATTTTTTTGTTTTCATATGACTGTTGGTGGTATATACACATGTCAAGCTTAATGGGTGATGCCCTAGGTATAAGTTTACATGTTCTAAACTTAGTGTGGTATTTATACTCTTCTAATTGATATTATATGCTCAAAATTGTTTTAAAATATTATTTAGGGTTGTTGTTAGTTGTTGAACTATGACAGTTAAATTATCTAATAAACATTGCAAATATTATAAAGTCTAGTTCTCACATTTAAAACAGTGTTAAAATCAACTAACTACATATTTGCTATTGATTAAACGGCAAAGCCTAATTGATATCTAAAGTGTATGAAATTAAAGTGTTTGTCTCCTTGGTATGTTAAATGTTATAAGTAAAAGATGATTTACTTACCATGGTAATAAAAGAACTAAGCCCACCATTAGTTGCAAATGATGCTAAATATCTATAAAACTGCTATGGGGAATGGTGAAAATTTGAATATAAACAGACTGATTTAAAACTGACTATTAATAATTGTAGTTAAATACCAGTTGTTGTGTCTTCTCTTGATCTTTTTACTCCAATTGTGGTTGTAGATGTTAATTTCTTCATCTTCAGCTCTTGTATGCTAACTTCTCTTTATCCGGCCAAGCACAAAGCATGTTAGATAAATAGTAAATTGAATAAAGAGTAACATGATATTAATATAATTTTATTGTTAATATATTTTGAAATATGACTTACATAGAGGCTGAATGTCAAATGAATGTGTTAGAGATTATGTTCTACTGCATATTTTTACACCTCATGTGCTAACTATAATATGTATGTTTATTTTCTCTTTATAACAACTATAAAATTTTGAATTGAAATTGAAAAGGGAAATTTTACAAACCGAGCTTTACAATTCAAATTTTGGAAAATAGTGTATATAAAGTTTGACCAGCCATAAACTAATCTTACTAAAAAAATTATTATCTTTTATAGGTTAATAACTAATTATTCTACATTATTGATTGAAAATATCCCCATCTTCCATCAAACATGATTATAAGGACTGGGCAATGATGAAAAATATTATGTTGTAACAAAATTTAAGCATTTTACACTTGTGCTTCTTCTGTACTATTAAGATCTTCTATGATCTTAGTTTTCACAAAAAGGGAATGGTAGATGATGTAAAGTTTGTTACATATATTTTGATCCCTATATAATATCATGATCAATACTTGATTATGAGCTAAGTAATTGTGACTGATAATTAATTTTATTATGGTCAATTTGATAGTGATGTAGGGGATCTTTTTATAAGGACTTAGAAATAATAATGAGGTAATTATGATATTTAGGGAAAAGTATTTATAATGGATGATGCATAACTAATTATTAATGTAATATGAACTGATCATTTTTTAGCCCACAAAACAATAAGTGTTGGCACATATTCTGGAAGGGGATAATAAGTTATATATCACCATTTATAAACCAAGTATCCTGAGCCTCTGCAATATTGAATGTTTTTTGTTGGTTGTTATTTTTGCATAGTTGGAGTTGTCACCTCTTCTTTTGTTGGTTGTTATTTAAATATGAGAGATGTTGGTCTATGATCAGTGGCTGTTAAATAATTTGCATCGTCTGTGATGACCAATATTTGAAAGTATTTCATAGGAAATATAATGGATTTTTTGTTCTATTATATGCTTGCTTTGTGATAATATTTGTTAAAGTGTAGCACATAGTGAGGGTGATAAATTGGTTAAAATTGATGTAAAGTATTAACTTCAAAATGAAAAATAAGTAGCAGTAATAGTACTGACATTTAATTGATAATATTCATTACATAGGAACAGTGAGGGTCAAAATTTCCTACGTTAAACTACAGCTGAAGTAAGTTGTTATTCAAAAGAGACAATCAATCCCAAGTTTTTTCTTAATAGCTTAAAAATGGAAAACAACTTCCTACTTAATACAAATCTAGTAGCAAGGTACACTTATAAATACAATTCTGATCACTTCCACATCAAACCTGTCCCTTCTTCATATTTACTCTAGGCTTTCTCTTTTGGTTAACTAATGAGGAAAGATTGCCATTACACTTTCTATTTGTTAGCTCTGATAGTGTATTTTCCAAATCATTTATTTTAAAATTGGTTGGAGTTGTCACCTCATCTGTTTGTGATTCAACCTTCATGGATTTAATACAAAATGTGATATCAACTAACAAATCAATCATTAGAGTTATTTCAAATTTGTATGAACATACTTTCAATACACATTATTTCAATTGCACTTGCTCATTTGTTATTTAATTAAGTTTGGAAAGTAAATATGAGTCTTGACATCGTGAAAATAATCTGTTAATTATAATATGTAATAAAAGATGAAGTCTACCATTACAAATAATGACTATACCAACTATGTTTTTCCAAATTTAAGGTTAATCAGAAAAGTATAGCAAACCTGGTTGTCATAGTAATAGGGACTTTTATACTTTCATACCAACCCTCATTGGTAGCTAATTTCATGACTGAGTAGGATCCTATTTGAGAATCCCTCACTTGGACTAAGAAAAGGGCTTCTACATTGACCAAATTTTCCAATTTAGTAGGAAGTCCCAAATCATCTACTTTTTCTTGCATTGTAAACTTGGAGTTCATATGATACAACAATATTAACTTTTGCTTAATATTAATATATGAAATAGTACCTCATTTTACTCCTTCAGCTCTAGTGCTATTTTTCCTATAACTTGTGTACACTCCCTATCCCAAAGTAGTAGTGCAATGTTTCTTGTTCCATCAACAACTCTAATATGCAATTTGTACCTTATATTTCCTTTAGTATCATATGTGTTGCACTTCTCACAAAGAAATCTTTATCCTAGTGGTTTGAGTTTCTTGAAGCATGTTTTGCATGCCACATAAATCAACTCCCCAATAGTTTCTATCCCTGTAACTCTAACATTGATCTAGAATTTTCCTACCTATAAAATTTTCGGTTATATATTGCAGACAAAACAAAATTATATATAATTTGGTAAAAATTATACCTCATTTTCCTGTAGTTCTTCAACTATATTGAATATTACTTTCCCTGAGGATAGATCTTCTATTATGATTTGTGAACTTGAAAGTGGTTTTGCTTCAGAAATAGTAACAACTGTTGATTATCGTGTAGGTAAACTAATAGATAATTTTTTGTTAATTTCTTTGTGTTTGCTGTTGCCATATTTTAATTAAAACAACTAAGTCGTTATAATCTATAAGAGAAATATTGAGTGACAAGTTCATTTATCTCTTGCATGTTTGGGTCAACAATTAGTTTGGTCACGTTCCATATGTTTGATATCTTCAATTGATCTAAAAAAAATTATAAATTAATTATAGTTGCAACAATAAGTTTATATTTTCACTCTCTATATAATAAATTGAGGCAAAAATACCTCTAAATAAGTTGACTCTACAAAATTGAAGAAAAAATATAGTTAGATTAGGATTAGTGATTCCAAAATAATCACCTAGTTCTGTTGTGTAATCTTCCAATAGTGTACATTGAACTCTATTCTGCCTACAAAATTTGAAAGATGTCAGATAATTATTGTGAAGGTGCATATCTATGAATTGAATGATATCTTGTGTGTTTTTACATTTGATCTTAAAGTACAAAGTCCAAGTAGTTTGTCAGTCCAAATGCTTCCTTCTCTTCATTGAGTGTATAGTTGAGACCCTTCATATGATATCTCTAATATGATAACATGTTATTTTGTTAAAATCATGTAAATAATGTAGTTGTCTCTATATTTTTCGTCTTACTGGTGAGGGTTGTTGTTCCTACTGTTGCTAACTCATGAAATGGAATAAAATTGAATAATTGGACTAGGAATGCTTTTATTTCTGATTGTATAATATAGTGTGTCAAATTGTTGAAGTACATTATATACTTGAAGTCTGTAGTTTTTCATTTAAGATGGTTGTCTACAACGATAATGTTTTTCACTTGATAGAGTTAACCTTCCTTCATCATTGTTTTGTATTGATTTATTTGAGATTTTTATTATTGTTGCATGGATCCTTTTTCTTTGTAATTGATTAAAATATCAAGTCAAATATGATGCAGGACCATAAAATATGTAGTTCAAATGTGAAAAGTTATTGATGTATAAGTAAAGCTTACTTCTCTATTATGAAATATACATTTCAAGCTGAAAGCTTCAAGTTTGTTTCCATAACAAGGCTTTTTGTAAATCCTTAATAACCTAAGTTTTATTGTCCATTTACTCTTTGATGGGTTAATTTCATTAAAAACACTCTACATTGTCATTATTTTAGCTGATCTATATAATTTAAATGACTGTAAATAATGACTGCAAAACTATGATTGCCATTAGCTCATATATAAAATATTTTAGAAGAAATTGGAACATAATTTCAAGAAAAAACCTTTTCTTACCAAACACTAAAGGTTTATTATATTCAAAAGTGAGAAATATGAGCAAATAAATGGGCTTTTACAGACCATGTTTGCTTCTAGGGATTATAAATTCAGCAGATCTGGAAATCCTTTTATACCGTCCATTAGATGACAAAGTTGGATTATTGACCTATTCCAAAATTGCCACAATATGGGTTACTGCCAATCACCCAGTGACACCTGTAAATTAGATAGCTCTCTTATTTTACTGTATTAGAAAAAGTCATGTACATGTAATATATTTTTCTTTTATACAACCAATAACAGTGTGACATGTGGTATTTTGGAATTTGTACGACTCTAGTACTGTGTATCACTGAATGTTGTCAATTTACCAAAGTAAAAATGTTAATAAATTAATGATAATGTAACTTAATAATATGAGCTTAAGTTTTATAGGGAAACAATGTTGGAATGTATTATTCTTTTTATATATAGTAAGATTGGTTAATTAATAGTGGTTATCAAATTAATTACTTTCAATGGGAAATTATAGAATATTGTGAAACCTTTTATATTTATGTTTGGATTATGTTGCATGAGAATCCTTTTTATGGCTTGAGCTCTTAATATAAGAAGATGATAAACACTTAAAGGGGAAGAGAATTTGACTAAGCCTATTTTTATCTAACTCTTAGAGTAGCTAACCAAGGGGTAGCTATTAGATTATGGTTTGCTTATAGGAAGGGGAACCTAAGTTGGTTCTTGTACCTATCCGACTCTAATTACACCACTGATGAACTTAGATAGTGTCAATACTTAAGGGTTAGGATTCCTAGGGGGTTCATATTGCTCCCTACCTTAGCTTATGTCCAAAAGACACTGATGGTTACTTAGTAACCTTGATTATTGGTATGCTATTATGGCTTAATCCTATGATGGAGAATTGACGAGTTCGCTCAAAATTATTATCAATTCTTACAACTCTACATGGATGTGGATTATGTGGCCATCATTATGTCAAGATAATAAATGGAATAATCTTTTATAGTAATGAACAACCTCTAGTGTCTTTATACATTATCTAATATTCATTACTTATTTATCAAGGTTCATGACAATGTATGTGATCCTTAATTCATGTGACATAAGTGACCTGACATGATACAATACCTAGTATCTAACATGATAATCTCATTATTTCTTATGCATATGTAAATGTATCATTTCTTGAGCACCTTACAAGTATAGCATGTCTCCCTAGCATGTTAATTCATGAAATAGAATTTATTCACAACCAACATGAAGACATGTTTTCTATGACCTTATGTGTTTTATGAACTCCATATCAGGTAATTTGGCTTATTCAGTATGTGAGTACTAATGTTCCCATTTATTTGGTTACTTGATTATTCCCACAAGTAGAATACCTTGTGCAGGAAAAGGAGGATGGTCAACATGGGGAATATGCTTGTTTGGGGCTAGGATACCAAGAGCTAAGACAGTCCACCATGCTTTATTTTTGTAGGGTCCTTTTTCACTTATACCTATTTTAGAAATATCTTTTTTTTTAATTTTCTTTTGTCTTATGTTTTGTATTGTTTTGGGTTTTTATGGCCTTGGATGTACACTTGAACTCTTTAGCTCTTATACTATTTATGTACTTTGTTTCTCTCATGTTTTTATTGGTTCAGATACTCAACTTTGTATCTAGCATAGAATAGATGATGGGTGTTTATCTTATGTTAGATAAGGTGGTAACTCCCTGTTTTTCATAGGAGTATTTTTTTTGTGTTTATGCTTCTGCAATGTTTTAAAAACTAAATTTTTTAGTAGTGTAAAATGGGGTTGTTATACCTTTGGTTAACCTTTCAAATTATTACCAAATGATTATGAAAATTATTTTTTTGGGTTCTTCATAATTCCAAATATCAATTTGATAAATTTTATAACATTTATAGTCTTAGTAAAATTTATTATGGATTTTTCCATTTAAACTTGATCTCTACCTTTGGGAACATATTCAATATTTTTTTTCTTATAAAAAATTATGAAAATTGCATGTGACCTCAAAATGATATTTTTAACTTCTACCTAATTTTTTATATGAATTTTAGAGCTTGTTTGTTCATTGTTTTATGTAAATTACCTTTTCTACAATTTAAACTCCAAAATGATCTTTTTACTTACCTGACCTATGTAAAACCTTGCAAATTACTATATTTTGATACTTTTGAGTTATTGGAATTTTGAAAATGATATCTTTTAGAGTACACTTTTTTTAGAACACATTTGCTAATTTTCAAGAATAGTTAGTTAACGAAACATATCTTTTGGTACTTAAATATTATCAAAATTCCTTAAGCTTCAAACTAAGCCATCCATATATGATGAGGATCAACTTGATCATTAATGTTTTTCCTAAAGATAGTCAGTTGCCTTCTTTTGTTGCTTATGTTATAGGATTTGATTCTTAAAGAATAATAAGTAATTAATTTCATATTTTATAAAATCTTACCTTTCCTTAATCTACCCCCTCCATTTATTTCCTTCCTTCACCACTAATGACACATTTTCTCTCCCAGATGTGGCATGAAAATACGCTTACAAATCCTTGATAACATTATCTCAAATAATGCTTAATCTTATCAAATCTCCATATTTACTCAACTTATCCCTTTCACATGACATATCCTCCTCCTCCTTTCATTTGGCATGAATAACTTACATCACATATGGCATCCATCATGAATAATGTCCTTCATATGTTATAATCATACAATATTTTTATTCTCCTCAATTAATACACATAGATTTTAAATCTTCATACACTTGTAACCTACACTGAAATAATACCCCTCATTCATTTTGTAACACCCTAAAATTTAGTACTTAAAATTTCATTTTTCAGAAATGATAATTACAAAATAGTTGCTGTTATCGCAACAATTAACATAAGTGTTGTTTCCTCACCTTCCTTACACCAATTGCTAAGGCTCAAAACAAGTCAGATTTACAATAAATAGTGGAAAAAGATAATGCATAAATAAAGGTTTATGAATAATACTTCCTCTATAAAAGAGTAATATCTAAAATATATCAAGGACATAAGATCCCAAAGAAAAACCGATCACAAAAGAGCACATAATGATGCCACATTAGTTTACCCTTATACTTATCCCTTCCACAAAATATTACAAATAGGATTAGGGACCTTCACTTGCTTTGTCTATGTAAATGTTGGGATGATGCTCCTCAAAATCCTTTAGCCATTGCATACAACACATGTACTCCTCTAAAAGGTGATATTATTATTATTATTATTATTATTATTATTATTATTATTATCTTGTACTTAGTAAATTAAAACATATTTGAAGAGGTAGTATGCTGGTGTGGCCATAGCCGGCACGCAATTTAAACCCTCTTGTTGTCAATTGTAGTACTGGCAAATAAGGGTATCGTTCTAGGCCGGGGATTGAGAGGGCTCACCTCTATTTAACTAGCTTGAAAATAAAAATAAAACTAAAACTAAAAATCCTAAATAACACAGAATAAATAAATAAGAAAAATATTAATCGGGGTTATAAAAAAATAATAAAAGGAGTAAATAAAATAAAGTAAACTAATAATAAAAATAATAGTAATGAAAATAATGGGAAACCGCAGATATGAGAAATATGTTAGGGAAATAAAAATCCACCACTAGATTAGGTCGTAATATAATATTTATTTCTAAGTCAATATTTAATCGTGAGAATGAGATTGACCAAGTTGTACACCAAAAGCAGGTCTATACACCTTATATTACTTCCCTTAATTAATTAATATGACAAAGCGCCAATATTAATCCTATTAAATACTAGCAGTGTAGCAGCAACAAGCAGCTCCTATATTTAACTAGATTTAATGCATTAAGTGTAATTGGAAGGGTGTCAATCTGAGTACCCATACTAGTACAAAAAACATGTCTAGCTGTATTTCCTTTCCTTGACCCACACGTATCGAACCGTTTTACCACTTCGGTTAGAATCACAAAACTATTAGGTGGATTGTTATCTAACCTAGCTGCAATTTATACATATAATTTCTAGTATATTTAGATGGCCACCTAGTAGGCAAATAATTTTACATACTGTCACTTATGAGGAAACCAGAACAAGGCATGCACCAAATAAACTATACTTGACAGAATTATATATATAAACGATAGCAATTAATATAGAGTCAAGAAACAATCTCACGAAACAAAGAAAATAAAATTATAATTCAAATCCTAATCTAGGGTTTCAATTTATTCCCTAACAATAAACAATCAGCCAACCATAATTATAGAATTAATTACATAGAAATAAATATCTAAAATATAAACTAAAAATAAGAGAAAGAAATATCGGGAATTAATTTTGGATAAAAGATTAAGAATTTATTCAGATAAAAATTAATTTTATCTAAAATAAATTCTATCGGTATTAATTTTCCTCTTATTTTCTCTTCTCTCAGTGCTGCCTTTATTTTCGTGCAAAAATTCTTTCCTTTTTCTTTTTCCGTCCGGCTGACGTGACTGTGCTGCCTCGCTGCCTCGATTTCTGTGCTGCTGCGTCAAGGCCTGCTTGGCCGAACCTCCTCTCTGTTTAGCCGAGCCTCTTCTCTTCTCTCTTCCTAGCCTGTGAAGGCTCTGCCTTCTCTCTATGGCTTCGGCCTTTTGCGGCTCTGCCGCACGCCACCTTCACTCTTTTTCTTTTCGTGCGACTCTATTTATTTCTGTCAGAGAGCCTTTCCACGTCAGCCCTCCTTTATGCTTCAATCGTGCGCTGATTTCTCGTCTCCCTACGCCACGCCAGCCCTGTTGACTTTTCTTCGATGGCATCTCTCTTCCGTGCTAAGCCTCGCCGCTTCGTCATTTTTTCTTCTTATTCTGGCATTTGGGTCTTCGACTTTTGGGCCGTTGGTCCAAAGGTCCAAATCTTTTGTTTTTATTTTATTTAAAAACAATATTTGTAAAATAAAATTAATTAAAATTAAATAAATATTAATAAATAATATTTTATTCTAAATTTACCTAAATTATATCATTGTAGCTCAAATAATAATATTTATGCAATTTTTACCACTTCACCATAAAACAATAATTATTTCCCAATATTAGTTAAATAAACTACCAAAAACTAAGATTATAAGGGTATAAAATATGTCAAAATATGAACTCATCATATGCCCACATTGAATGTAACATATAGATAATAAGAGTCCCAAAAGCATCCATCAACATGCAAATACAACATCTAAATAGAAGGATCCCACATTTCAATAAAAAATATTAATCGAATCATACTCTAGCAAGGAAACACGAAAGATTTTCCTCTGATTGTACAACAATTACAAGATAAAAATAAATCATAATCCATATACAACATGGTATTTGTTTGATGTCACCAAATGACCCAAACCTTATCAAGCCAATCCTAATCCAATTATTACAGATGTATTATGGTGGGTGTCTAATCTAAGTATATCAATCAATAATTAAACCTTGAGTGGAATACAATCACATATCAAAGCCAATGATTGCTAAGGAGGTTTTACCTAATCAAATTTAGCCAAGGAATCCACACTATATAACAATCATTGATACTAAACCTCACCACCCAAGTCTTTAAGTATTCATACCCTATGTTGGGTATATGAAATACCTATATAATAGAAGTGGAACCTTTAACCCGATGGTCTAGCTATGTGCTCAATGGCCTATTCTGAGGCATGAGATCCCTTTCCAAACTAATTTTTTATTATCTTGAAGTGATTAGCTTATTTAATTCAATGTTATTATCTCATTGGTACCAAGGTATGCAATAGTAATGATTTAGCCATCAATCAATCAAATCGAAAATCCACGAGGGTCATCACATCACCAAACCATCACAACATATGGTTAGGCATCGCACCATAGCCTAAACAGATTATTGAACTCCATTCAATTTAATCCTATCATTTAATTAATTCCAAATTTATTGCAAGGCTAACTCTGAAGTCAATTAGCACAATTGTTCACCTTAAGGCACATTTTTTCAGAATGACCAAAATTCCCTCTAAATTCTAATTAACACATTTTTATTCACATTATTACAAGTTTTATTTTTATAAGATAATTGTTATAAGAAGGCTGAAATGTAATAATTAAAAATAATTTATCATGCAATGAAATTTTACATTATGATAAAAGACAATATTATCTCTAAGCATGTGCATAATATAATACACTTTTAGAACCCTATCATGCAATTCTATCATATCATAATATTCACATTTATTCCATGTAATAATTTTAGATATGAATCATAGTATATACAAATTTGCATTTCTATTCCTAGAACATGCGACACAAAATCATCACAATTTAATCCTACCTATGTTATAAAACCAACATGCTATATGTCAACATCTATCTAAAATGTAAAAAATATATTTTAAATTTATTTATGTTCCCAACATAAGGTAAGAAAAATTCCAATTATACCTTAACCCTAGACATGCACATTTTTTTACTATAATTTATATATCTACACAAGCATATATCCTCATTTTAAAATGCCACCTCGGCATACATGAATTATTGATTATCAATAGGGCAACATATAATATTTCATATGTCACCAAATTTACACAAATATAATATCACATGCTTTAATTGTTTGGTGAAAATATAAAGCTTTCAATAACATTAACCTAGCATGATTTTTATTCCAGAAAATTAATCTACCATAATGAAAAAAATTATAACATGTATGGAGTAGTTGAATTTACTTCTAATATACACAAATGGTTCCATAAAAATGCCTTTTCCAAGGCCACTTTAAGCAGGATTGGGATTATCTAAAACCAACAGCACAACCCATACAATATATACATATTAGCATATATGACAAGATAAAGGAATTAGGTAAAAACTAATAGGAACTAATGCTAAAATAAATCTCAAAATTTAAAGCTAAGGATTTGGATGAATGGCATAACCATGTACTACACATGTAGGGAAAAGAAAAATATTGCATGATTGCTTATTGGAACAAGGATGTATGAAGAGGGATAGGTCAATTACTTTGGTATGGAAAAAGGGAAATGGTCGAGGCATAGTTCAATCATGTGAAGGTGATGGCACTACTTTTGAAGTTTGATTGAGAATGCTCTAAGAAGAGGTGGCTGACAGATCCTAGTTGAATTAGAAATGTAAGATGATAGAGGCATAGTTCATTCATGTGAAGGTGATGGTTAGCTACATGTGAAGTCAAAAGTGAAGGGATGAAAGGGGTTGGTAGTGTGCAATGGTGCACGCTACAAGGACAAGAAAAATAAATAGCTAGGTTGGGGTGATGGACTAGACAAATTGAGGGGGTTGAGGGAAAAATTAATAAAGGAAGGAGAGAGAGGAATAAACATTGAGGATGGCCAGAAAAAAAGAAAGAAAGAAACAAACCCAACAAAGGAGAAGGCTAGGTTTTTTGGGATCAAATGGGATAATTTTAGGTGATACCAAAGTAGGACGAGGGAGGAGAATTAGGCTTTAAGATAATAATAATAATAATAATAATAATAATAATAATAAATTTGAAATGGAATTTTAAGTGGAAGTTGAGAAGTAGGTAGGGGTTGCAAGAAGAAAAGGAGGAAAAAAACCATTCTATATTGTTGCAGTGAAGATTAAAGCAAGAAGAGGAAAAGAAACCAGGCGCATAAGGTTGGTTTGTGTGAGGGAACAATGCAGTGGAGAAGTCTTTAGTCAAAAAAGTCAGGCGGGTAGGGTTATAACACCCCAAAATTTCATAATTTTAATTTAGAATGTTTAACTTTTTATCAAAAAAATTTAACCTTTAAATATTAATTTAATTAGTTTTGTTAACTTGTGACCCACAAACATATATAGATTATTTAATAAATTATTATATTATTTTATCTTAGCCTTTTTATTTAAACCAACTATAAACTGATAGTTTTAATTGATTTATTTTTCTTAATTGGATACCCTAAATTTGGATATATTAATATTATCCTAAAACCAAAATTTAATCTAATTTTAATTCTAACCCTAAATCTATTTCCTTTTTCCCTTTTCTTCTTTTCACCATTTCCCCTTTTTCTTCCTTTTCTTTTTTTTTCTCTTCTTCTCCTCCTTTTCTATGGCCTACACCCAACCTAGCCCATTCTTTTTTTTATTCTCTCCCCTTTTGAACACCTATCCCACCTCCCTTTCCTCCTTTCTTTTCTTTTCCCCCTCCTTCTCCCCTAGCCAACTTTTTTTCTTTCTTTTCTTTAATTTTTCTTTCCCCATTTATACATCACCCCTATCTTCTTCTTCTTGTCCCTTTTGCCTTTCTTCTTCTGGCCAAATAAAGCCTTACCCATGCCCTTTCATGTCGGCCTTATTTCCTCTCCCAACCATGAAACTTGCTCCCCTATTACCCTACCACTCCCTCACCTACTATCCACAACCCTTCACCACCTGCTCTCTACACCACCAACCACCCCTTCACACCAAAAAAAGCCCCTAAAACCCCTACATTTCCCCCATTCTACACCCCTACCTACACACACTACCTCCTTTCCTCTTCTTCTAGCCCCAAACAACCCCTGCAACACTCCCTATGCACTCTCCTTCCCCGCATGCCAGCTCTCTTTCCCTTTCTAACCAAACAACCTCACTTGCTGCCTCTAACCCATCTTGCATCCACCCCTACCAACGTGTATACCTTACTATATCCAACTTTTTCTTGCCTGCCCTATATGCCTAAATTGACCCATCCCCTATTGGTTTCCATTTCTCTCTCACCATCCCTAGTCATCTATACATACTCACACACACCCCCATGACCGTATCTTCCAACTCTTTTTCTTCCTTCTTTTTCTCTTTATTCTCCTTATGATTGCCTCTCCTTACCTAGAAATACCTCCTCCTTATTGCCCTCCCTTTGCATTAACTAACACCACCACCACTACAATTTGTGAACCTTTTTTCCTCTACTTGCAACCACACCACCATCAAACCCCTAAGCCATACCACTTTTCTTCCTCCCTTTGCCATCTGTCCCTATTATTATTTTTATTTCCCTCCCCACCACCACTCATTAGTGACCATCCCACGCCACCACCCAACTATTAACTAACTCCCCAATAGTGCTACAATTCCCTTTTAACACACCCCTTGTCTCAATTAGCTCCTACACCACCCTCCCTATAGGTGAGCCTCACAACTAGTCCCTTTCCCCTTTTTCCTTCACCATCATCATCACCTCACCACAACCTTGCCACCACTCAACTCTCTCTCTGTGTCTTGGCCCCCTACTTCATCCTCTCCTTACCCCATTTCCTTCTTCCAGAACAACCCCTTGGGCGATGGTAGTTTTTGCCATTGCTTTCTCCTTCACTTTGTCACCACCCCTTCCACAAACTTTGCATTAGCTCTTGCTACACCCCATAATCCCCTAGCGCCGACCCATTGAAGCTAACACCTTTACCCTTCCACTCATAACCTCACCCCTACCTGGCCAACCAAACCCCTTAGCCTTTAACCTTGCCATCATCTAAAGAGCTCATGTTGCATGAGTAGCATGAGGTTCTACCCATAATAATAATAATAATAGTAATAATAATAATAATTTATTTACCTATCTTTCACTCAAGGGAAATTTGGTAATTTTCCTATTTAATAAATATTTTCAATCAATATTATTATTTTATTGAATAAATATTAATATGGTAATTGTGATATTATTTTAAGGTACAAATATTGATTAGTAGGGCCTAAACATGTTTAGGAGATTATCAATAAAATTGTGCTTTTGCTAGAAAGTAGATAATTCTCATCCTCTACTAAAATATGAGATATCACATGATAGCACATTAGAATTTTTGATGTGTAAATTTTATTAAGTACGTTCGTTATGTTATAATTACCTATCTAAAAGTCTTAGCATGAAATTTGGTAAAATGGATCATTTTAACTTGTATAATTATTATGTGTACAAAAGTATGTTAAAATGGGTTTTATATTGGGAGTAAATTATATATGCTTTTTTTTGTTGCAAAAAACCAATGATGTTATTTTTGTTGAATGGAATTATGAAGCATTAAAACCAAGGAATCAAAATTCATCAATCACATTCATATTTCTACTAAACTTAATGTTCCTATGACTATATAAGCATCTTTGGGAGATATTGGCAATAATGGTTTTAATCATTGCATTCCATTTACAAGGGACTTCATTAAAAATTTTGTTGTTCTTAGTCTTCTATATCTTATTTAGCGATGTGATAAGTAAACCTCTTAAGATCTACAACCTTGATCTTAATCAACCATGATGCAACTTGGTCCAACTAAGCCTTAGATCTTTGAGTCTCATGATGCAACAAATGATTCGAATAACCCTCTCCATAATGAGGTAATGAAAAAACAAATGGGATATAGTTTCCTACTCTAAACATAACACATAATGTTGATCTACCATGTGGATGTATTTATGGAGGCGATCCTTTGCGGCCAAATGATCTATTATAGCTAGTTAAGATATGAATTTATGACTAGGGGCTATAGGGTTTTGCCATATTCTCTTCCACCAATCACATTTTTATCCTTTACATCTCAGCAAAGCATAAACTCTTCTAATGTTATAGTGGTCATTCTATTGTAGTATTATGAAAATGAGGTAGAGTGAAAGTCTTAAACCCAAAATACTTCTGAAAGGCCCTGAAGCAACTATAGGGGTAGAAATATACCAAATCGAGCCATATTCAATGAATCTACTATAGATCCATTTGATCCATAGTGTATCTTTCTTTTAATCCAAATTCCATAGATGATTGGCAAGAGTTACAACATTCTAGATACTAATGTCAATAATGCCAAGCCCTCCTTTTCTTGGTGGACATTAAGAATTCCAAGCAATAGGGGCTTAAAGTTGTATTACTAGTCTATAAGAAATTTTGACAGGCCGCAATGAGATGGTTGAGGACCTTCTGAGTTAGTAAAAATACCTCACTCCGGTACATCTATATGCTAAAAATAACTAATTTTAATATTTAAAGTCTACCTGCGTAAGAGAGCATTTTAGTAGCATTGTGGTTCATTCTATAGAGGACCTTATTTGTGAGTATAGTCATGTGTTGAGCATTTAGTTGAGTATCGCCAATAGGGACCCCAAGTATTTGAAAGATAATGATCCCTATGTGAATTTCAAGTAGTGTAAAATTTCCTATTTAAATTGTTGTGGGGCACCTCCAAACAAAACAAAACTTTTATGAGAGTTGATGGTTAACCTCAATAGACTAGTAAAATGGTGAATTATATATGTTATGTACGCCCATTATGATAGGTTGAGCATTCCTAAGTGTATTTTAGTATAAACATTATTATTGTGTGCCTGAGGGGAAGTTGGTTCATTTTAACCATATCATGATAATTACGCCGATAAATATGCCTTAATGATTGATATGTATGGAATTATGTGTTTTGAAGTTTTAGAAATGCATGTTAAGGTTTTACATGCTAAACTATGTGTAAAGATACATGTCGTGGTTAAGTACCTTATATGAATTTTTTGATATGAATTTTTATGATGATAGAATGTATTCAAGGTTGAAAAATCATTCATGTTAGGACTCGTAAGATTTTAGCAAAAAAATGAGTATTATAGCTACCTTAGGGGCATTTTGGTCCATTGGCTAAAAAGGGAAGATTAGGTATTTTAATGTGATAAGTGGTTTTGAATAGTTTAAGTATATTAAGTGGAAATTTTGGAGTAAATATGAATGGTTTAAGTTTAATAAATGAGGAAAATGAGATTTCAAGAAAATAGTAACCCTTGGGGAATATTATTATCACATATGGTAATTATTTTAGTTTGACCTTGCTTTCTAGATATGATAGTTATATTGGTATTTTAGTAATGTATATTGAATTTGGGAGTCTCATGGGAAAAGTTATGATTAAGTTGTGGAATTAGGGTTTTGTAGTGAAATGTGAATAGTAACAATAAGGGTAGGCTATTATTATATGTGTAAAATTTGGAATGTGGATGTCAATTTTTGTACATGATTTCAATAAAAATATTTTGGGAATGCATATTAAATTTGGTGGTTATATGGATCATCTAGGAAGAGTGAAGATTAAATTATGGGATTAGGGTTTTATAGTGAAATGTAAATAGTAATTCTAAAGGTAGACTATTATTGAATGTGTAAGATGTTGGAATTAAACCACAATTTTTGGGTATGTTATCACTAATAATAATTTAAAAATGGGTATTGAAATTGGTGATAAAATGAGTATTGGGGAGAAGTTATCTTAAACTTACAAAATTTGGGTTTCGTGAGGGATTATGGTCTGTCCTTAGGAGGACATGTTGGGATATGTGTCTTTCATGTTTATGTATGCGTTTGTATGATGATCTTGAAATAAATAAGCATGAATAAGATATTAAACATTTGTAGTGAAAGATTATATGAGTTGGAACCGGTTGTACCTATCTATTCCACTATACGAGAATCGTGGATAGTAGATTTATGCCCTAGGGTTGTATATTTATGATATCGTTCCATCAGTTGAGAATAGTGGCTAGGAGAAATTTTCCTTAGTGTTATATTTATGTTATCATTCCAACAGTTAGGAATAGTGCGGTCCCCAAACTCAAATTAAATAAATCATTTGAATGATTGTAACTATTAGTAAGATGTACCTATTTGTTCCACCAGACGAGAATAGTGTCCAAGTGAGAATTACCTTGGGGTTATTTAGTGTTGAAATCATTCCACCATTTGAGAATAGTGGCTAAGAGCTTTATGCCTTAGGGATTGTATATCAATGAAATCGTTCCATTTGTTGAGAATAGTTGCCAAGAGTGTTTTTCCCTAAGGTTGTATTTATGTTACTATTCTAGTTGTTGATAATGGTGTCGTCCTTTAACTCAATGTTAATAAATAATTTGAATGGTTATTATTTGAATTGAAATGATTATTAGATAGTTCGGTAGTAGTCTTTTTACCTACCCGTGTTTCGGTAGTAGCCTTTGTGCCTACCTATGATGTCATAAGTTGTTATTGGTTTATGTGGTGAGCCAACTTGTTTCATGAGATTTGTTTGTATTGATAATGAGCCTTGAGACTGTGGTTATGGTTTGAGGATGGTGTTATTTCTAATTATAGTGCAAAAAGCATCTCTTAGATTTTCAATTAGTAACTTTTAGTTAATTCCAAATGAACGAGCATGAATGGTATATGGCCTTGGTGATATGTGTTTATAATAATGATTATTGTATTTCAATTAATGTATGTACAATTAAATGTTTTATAGTCATGTATTATTATGATGCCTTTTATGTGTTCCCTACGATCATTTTATATTAGTTTTGTATAATGAGTTACTTAATATCGTTGTATGGAAGGGTTCCTTTTCCTTGGTCCCTACTTATTCAATGAGTAGTGGCCTTTACTGGTTAGCTTGCAAGATCAGTTGAAGGCTATTATTTAGTTTGAAAGTTTAGGGATATTCCGTGTCTTGCTTGATATCTTTTGATCTGGGAGATTCTGTACTTTTATTGTCTTTATGTATTTCCTTTCACTAACAGTTTTTAACCACTAATAGTTGGTTTTGTTTAAAACAACTACTATAACTCTCTTAATACACTGATTTATAATTATATTAAACAAATTAAGTGGAGTAACGCTTTTAGCCTAATCACTTGGTAACAAAATGATAGAGGAATTCAGACTTGTACTAAGTGTGGCAGTAACACCCCGTGATTTACTGTTTTAGCTTCCGCAATCAACTCTTTAAACAAATTTTTTTAGTTCTTAAATTTGAGAGTGTTGCATGAGTGGTATAGGGTTAATGCATGTTTGGTAAAGGGCTATAGTATAGGGAAGAAAGGAAGAGGGCACGAGGCTATTTTGTTAGAGCTTGTTGGGTTATGACTAAGGTGCTAGGATTAGTTTAGTTTCAGTTAGATTTGGGGATAAAATGATAATAAAAGATTTAGGTTAAAATTAATTAATTAAATAAATAATTAAAAAAATAAATAATATCAATTAATTTTAAGAGATTATTAAATACTAAAAAGAAAAATCATACAAGAAAAATCATACCCAATTACTATTTTATTATTACTTTAATTATTATCATCTCTATTACTATTATTACAACTACTATATTATTGTTATTATGATTATTATTATTAATATTATTAATATTATTGTTAGTATTATTTATTATTATTATTATTATTCTCATTGTTGTTGTTGTTTTTGTTATTATTATTAGTATTATTATCTTTTCTCTAAATATTAATATAATATCCAGATTATTAACATAATTTAATAAATATAGTAATACACACTTTACCCAACCAAGTATCATCATCTTCTTCCTTTACCCAGTTCCCATATCCTCCATTTTGTAACACCAAAATTCTACATCAAGTTGGGTAAAAATCATAAAACCAAACTAAACCAAGCTCCTTTAATCTATAACTAGCTAAAATGAAGCACAAACACGGTGGTTGTCGAGTTTTGGAAGAGTTTTGGCCAGAGTTTCAAAGTATAAGAGTAAGATTTCATGGTCATATTAGTTACATAATGGTTCCTTTAAAACAACTTTGTAGAAAAGATAGTTTGTCATGTCTTTCCATATGGTTTTCTATGATGTTCAAGGAAGGTTGTGTTGTATATCGGTGATGTGAGATAAGTGGATAAATCTTACTTATTTTTTGGGTTTGGAGAACTTTGTGGTCTTAATGTTAAACCTCCTAAACTCTAAGTAAATAAATTTTTCATATTATTATGTGTTTTTCCATACTACCTTTACGTTTGAGTAAGATTACAGGCTTAGTAACAGATGGTGTAAGAATGTATTTTTATAGCCTTTACAATCTTCTTTATATAGATTTAAAATTATATTGCTATTTTGATTGAAGTCTTCAAGTACCTATTTTCTTATATGTAGATAAGAGTTAGAATTATAGATTTTGTTCTCCTTAGTGCTCTCAGCCTTTTACTCATTCTTTTTTTTGACTATTTTGATGATTACATCCTCTTTAGTGGTGTTTTACATCAAATTTGATATATGATATGCTGGGTTTCAAGCTCATATGCGATTAATAATTTTGATTTTGTAAGTTTAAACATAATTAAGAGCACTTTTGCTAAAACACTTATGTATTGTAAGATTCTAGAAATTGGATGAGTTTTATGGTGTTCTTTATGATGAAATTGATATGCGTTCAAAGTTTCATGATTTAATTCCTAGTATGTTGAAAGTTATGAATTTTTGAAATTTCAAGTGTTTTAGTGGAAAATTAGTCATTTCACTTGTGAACTAGTTATTAGAGATAAAATTATTATTGCATTATATTTGATTTGGTGTAAATATGCTTCTATAAAATTTTCATAGGTTTCTAGAAAGGGTTGCTATTTTATTTATATTTGTGAAATTTCTGGCCAATTAAAAGTAAAATGGTCATTTTGCATGTTTTTGATTTCATTAAGCTGATTTAGGAGTTTGAATATATTGAAAATAATATAAATGAGCTTAAGTTAAATTTTCATAATTTATGGAATTATTTTACTATTTATTTAGTATTTTATAAATTTTGGGATAAAAAGAAAAAAATAAGTATATTAGAAAAGATTGAATATTTTGAGATGTTGTGAGATATTTTAGAGGATTGAGAACTTTTTGGTGATTCAACCTTATCATAAATAGTAACCAATAATGAATTTTAGTGTGAAGGGAATATTCATTTCTGATAATAAAATATTGGTAGTTTTTTCCATAAGGATTATTATTAAATAGGGGTTGTGATTTTCTTTGAGTAGAAATGAGTCCTCTGATAAGGAGGTCTAACTATACACTTGTGGACCTACCACAACATGATATCCCTTTCCAATTCTCAATTTTTTCATTTTTCATGATTATTAATATAAGTTAAGATTTTTATTTCACAAGGACACTAAGGTCTAACCAACATTTACATCCACAAGGACCACATGGATTGGTACAATTAACGCCATCATGACCTATGGTCAAGCCTCACAATATAGTCCTGAATAATCAATTTAACTCATCCCATTTCGATTCCTTATTAATAATTTATTCCAAAATATACTAGGGCCAACTCTTTGGTCAACTACTAATACAACATACAAAAGTCAATCGAGTCTAATCATTTGCACTCGACACATTTCAATCTCAAAAGACTAAAATATCCTTCAAAACCCTAGTTATGACCCTTATATCCAATTTATCCCTATACATTATCTTTTAAGGAAATTTCTATAAAAAGGCTAAAATAGAATAATTCCATATACTCAATCATGAAAATATTCTATAGCCTAACAAAGTAGTATATTTCTTGTTAGTAGGAAATTTACATATTAAGCATATAAACCTTTAGCAACATTAGAAGTTCATGTTGAGGATGGTTCTTTAATGGGGTCATGATGGTGGCAGAGTGAGTCTTATTAGATATTGGGGATAAATTCACTAGATGATGGGTGGAAACACTAGAAGTTACTCAAATAAGAGTGATTTGGGCTAAGTTAGTTGAGCTACGCTGCCAGGGGCCACTCCTTGGTGCTAGGTATAATAGGTATAATCATTTGAAGGTTTTGCATAGAGGAGAATTAGTGGTGGTGGTGCTAGTTCAATTTCTAAAGGTGGCAATGTCTTAGAGTGTAAAATGTTACTAGCTGGCTAGCTTAATGTAGTTGCATACAACTAGGAGGGAGGTGGAAGCTATGAGGGGGAAAATGTAAGGGAGGTGAGGGAAGAAATATACCATAAATAAAGGAGGATAAGAGAGCTAAAATTTTAATTGCTGGATTGAAGAAAAAAGAAAAATGAAGGAGGAAGGTGGAACTTTATATAGGTTTGTGTCATGCAAACCAAAACAAACAAGGCAGGTTAAGGAGATCTAGGTTAGATGATGTGTAAGGAAAGAAAACTAGGTGAGGGAATAAAATTTGTGGTTAATGTTGTGTAGGGGTTTGATTGCATAAAAATATGGGTTGGTAGTGTAGGGCTAGGTGTAGATGACAATATAATGTAGTGTAGGGGGAATATTGATACCCTATGAGAAAAGAAAAGAATTCAAGTGATGGAGCTCTTTGTAGGTCTATAGGGGACAAAATGGGTGGCTGGCTCAATGTAGGGGGCATGTTGGTCATATGATCAAGTAGATAGAAAGGGATGGATTGCAAAATGTATAGGGAAGACACACAAAAATCAGGAATGCATGTAGTGATAAGGGGATTTGGGGTAGTGTTAGACTAACCAAATTTAACTAGTTAGGCTAAGTTTTGTTAGGGGTTTTAGTTAAAATCACTCTGGTTGGGATACACAAAGGAGGGAGTGAGTATGTTACATGGGAGTGTGTGTGTGTGTAATACCCCCAAAATTCACTACTGAAAAATTTCGTTTTATTAAAAGATATAACGAAAGAAAAGAAAATAAAACTATGAATTTCTGGGATATTATTGCCTCACTTAGTACTAGACTGGTTCACTACTACTGTTCCAGTACACAGTGCTAAGGCTCAAAGAAAAAAAATACAAGTTGCTAGAAATTCTAACCATATTGAAATCATAGTAGCACAATAACATTTTACAAGAATAGAATCCGCCCATGGTGGTTACAATAATACAAGTTACATTTAAACTAGGAATTAAAAAGAGAAAGAAGGGAACTCGCTAAATTTTCGAATAATCCTTGTGCTCTTTCTTGTTGTCCACTTGAATAGCACCTGAAAAAAACCTACGAGGGACACTGCCAATTGAATAGGCAAGGGCCCCATGAATGGAACCCTTCAGTACTATGGTACTGAGTAACCCTTTAAATCACACTGAAAAGTAGGTTCGTAATGCAACACATGATGCAAAACTATATACACATATAATAAGAAATGTATATATAACATCCACATACTTAGCAAGTCCATCACAATTAATAGGTTATAACGTGAAATCAATACTTTTGGGCCTTAAGCCATTAGTCCATCATTATTCAATCATCTTTCGGATTATATCCATGTGAGTGCAGGAACCCCACTATTATAGCCGATGGACTAGAAACATACAGGGCATAACACTCCTGACCACTATTATTTGTCAGTGGATTAGTCTCCAGGGCAGAAGGCTCTTGGCTACTATTATTCACCGGTGGACCGGTCTGGCCCCGACTCACATGGTATTCCATTATAAGTGATTACCGTTTTCTTTGATTTATTCACATCCAAGATTAGATTTATTGAGCTTGGGATCTTCCACTATTATAGCCGATGGATCGGAATACATATAAACATCTTCCAGGGAAAAACGCTCCTAGGCCACTATTATATCCAGTGGACCGGTACTTATAATATAATTCATTTGGGCCCGGCTCAATTGTCATTCACTTTCACGATTAGTGTTTTTCCTTTTAATCATCTCATCAATTCCATTTATTTTCCCTTAAGGGGATATTAAGATCCCGAGAGACAAAGGTACACCGGTCGTACTGGTGCATACAAGCTACTCAATACCCTCAACCATCAACCTAGGGACACAAAGGTACATTGGTCGTATTGGTGGATACAACTACTCAGTACCCTACCGACCAGGACACCTAATCCATAAGTATGCATACCCCCTGAATAGGTCTGTAGAGCTAGATAGAGTAAGATGTAAGACCTGGCTGGGGCACAAAGGCACACCAACAAATACCAGAATCACTTTGGGCTAAACCATGTCTTTAGGGTAGTGACTCCTAAAGAGCCACCATTCTCGATCTAGAGGTCTTTCACTTTTATTATTAGTGTCTTAATTAAGGTGATCACGAAAAGCATAATAACCAAATATTTAATTACTTTCAATTATTTCTAATATCATTAGGTACTCCTTATTCATACAATTATCTAAGATAACTTAGAGGAATCATTAAGGCCATCATTATCTCGACCATTTCTAATTTTAGGAATCATTCTCGTGATACTTGCTGATTGTCAAATACTCTTATCTTGCTATTAAATGTTACTTAAGTCTTATTATGAAACTCCGCTATCCCGACGACATATTAGATACAAGTTACTAATTTGCCCCTTTCATCTCTACAAAATTACCAAATTATCCTTCTCCATTATAATAATTACCAAATTTCCCTTCTCCGTTATTATGTTTACCAAATTATCCTTCTCCATTACTATAATTACCAAATTGCCCTTTAGATGTTTAAATTATCAAATTACCCTTCTCCAATATTACAATTACCAATTTACCCTTCTCCATTATTGTAATTACCAAATTATCCTTCTCCATTATAATAATTACCAAATTGCCCTTCTCTGTTATTATGATTACCAAATTACCCTTCTCCATTATTATAATTAGCAAATTATCCTTTTCCACTATTATAATTACCAATTTACCCTTCTCCATTATTGTAATTACCAAATTACACTTTTCCATTATTATAATTACCAATTTACCATTCCTTTACACCGACTTAAGATTTTATCCTTCTACTTTATTAAATTACTATTTTACCCTTCTATTGTATTTAATTACCATTTTCCCCTATACTTCATTAAATTATACCATTTTAACCTTCTTCTTTATTAAATTATCAAAATTCCCTTCCTTTTCACCAAACCACCATTTCACCCCTTTACTTACAAAATTAATATACTATCCCTTACTTCTAAAATTACCATAATACCCTTGATATTATATTTAATTAACCAAAATACTTTCTCTCATCCAAACTTACCAAGTTATTGTAGCACTCCCAAAATTCACTACTAAAAAATTTTGTTTTAGGAAATAATTTAGCGGAAGCAATTAAATCAAAACTTGTAAATTTTAGGGATGTTACCACCGTGATCAGTACAAGCCCAACCCCTAGCTATTCCCGTACTAACCACAAGGCTAAAGAATAATTAACAACCATCATAATTCAATTTCAAACTAAGGCTTCATAAAAGCATTGAAACGATGATAAAACAAAAATTAGAGTACGCAGAAAAAGGTTTACAAATAAGAGTGCATAATAAAAAGTCCTCAACAGGAATAAAGGTTACAGTACGATAAAAACCCAGTTTGAGTAAATCAGTACAATGTAAAGGAATATAAAAGGTAAATCCAACCACAACAATCTCAAATACCCTAGACAAGTCTATGCTCAACTCTCAGCTCTGCCTAATTCCTCGTAAGCATCAAAGGCATCAAAAATAGTATCACTGACTTGCACAAAGTCAGAAGGGCCTTTTGCTCATGGAAATGAGCAGCACCCATGAAATGGGTGGTTAGTATACTACGTACTGAGTAAGGTAACCATGCAACTAAGGCCAACACACAAAGACATATAATACAAGCATGAGAACTTAACATCATACAATCATTATAGATAAATAAAGGCCAATCTATAGTCAACATCAACTACTTCTTTAAATCTTTGATCAACACTCATTTCATACCATGATTTTTATCAATCCATGCGAGTACGGGAACTCCACTATTATAGCCGGTTGATCGGTCACTTGCAGGGTAGAATGCACCTAGCCACTATTATATACAAGTGAACCGGTCTCTATGGCAAGATGCTCCTGGCCACTATTATATGTCGACGGATTGGTCTGGCCCCGACTCTCATGGTGTTCCATTGTAAGTATTTAGTGCCTTTTATATGTCATATCAAACTTAGGGTTTGGTTATTGAGCTCGGGATCCCCCACTATTATAGTCGGTGGAGCGGTCACTTATAGGGCAGAACGTACCTGGCCGCTATTATATGCTGGTGGATCAGTCTGGGTCTCGCTCAATAATCTTCAACTTTACTTGATTAATGTCTTACCGTATCTTATTCAACAAGTTTCACCCTAGACATGCATCACCAACTCAATCTATGCTTATCCCCCAAGAGGGCCTGCCCCATATCTTGAGATTCCTGCACCTCCTAACTTGCCCCAACATCCTTTCCTTATTCCACTACTCACACTGGAGGTCGAGCTCCTAAGTGTGTGGGTCAAGGCCCACTACTTAACACCACTAAGCCCACTCATAGTCTTCCCTAGGGTTTTTTCTAGAAATCCTAATTTTGGCCTATGTGGCCCATCCTTCTCTATCTCACACAACCCAAACTGTTTTAACACCCCACACATCACAACCTTTAGATTCAACCCTCATCATCTCATGTTACTCCTCCAAATATACGTGTGACCACGAAACCCTAGGTGGCCACACCAAACCCTAACATCCTCCTTTCCACATGTCACCCCTCCATTTCTCACCTTCCACTCTTGCTTTCCCATGATACCCATGCTCGCCCCACACATGACAATCCTCCATCCTCATCTCATACTCCACTCACCCTCATTTACTTTTACTTTTACCACCATCTCAAATTAGAGTTTTCCTCTCAAACCCTAGTCAGGTCTCTTGTGTACCCTTATACTATCCCATATACTATTTTTCACCCAAAGCATCCAATCACCCTAACAATTCTTCCCTTACCTTACTTAAATCCCAATACAACTTTTCACACTTAAAGTTCGTCCCCATGCAGACTCCATACACCCCATGCAAACCCTCGAAGTTTTCATGCAAAACCCTAGAATTCCCATGCAAACCCTAGATTCTTCCCTACAAAGCTCACCTATTCCTTTATTTTATTTAGAGCCCCTTTTTATTCTTCAACTCATAGATCACGGGATACTTAGGTTAATCCCACACTCCTTGGTCAACTCATTTCCCCTTGGTCAACTTACTTCCCTTTGGTCAACATATTTTCCCATTTTTCTTTTCCATATTTCCACCCTATATTACCATATTAAATATCCTAACATGCATGTTCTAAAGGGCCACATCACATCATATCATAATTCACAATATATACATATTAAACACATGCCATAAGAAAGCACATGAGCATACCTCAACTCCAAACTATGCTACACACAAATAGTCATAATAATAAACATAAGATACATAACATATCATGATACATAGTATACGAGGCATATAAGGCACAGAGCATATATAGGACCTTAGCTATATCCTTACCTAAAATGTCATCGGTCTTGAAGCACGCTCCTATGCCTCATTAGGGTTTTGACTGGTTTCACCTATAAAAGGAAAAAACTAAGGATTAGTTTCCCTCCTAACATAATACTATTATTTACAATTTTATTTTAATATTAGGATTACAATTATTAAAAGAAACTCTACTAGTGAAAATAGGGTTTTTAATTCTCAAGTTAGCCTACTAGAGTTATATTTTTCAAAATAGGTTTATGTTAATATTTATAGCTATATTTATATTATTAAATCTAGTAGCTTTATTCCTTCTAATAATAGTGATATTAATAATAATATTACTAATACTAGCTGTAGTAAAATAGTGATATTAATAATAATAGTAATACTAATACTTATAGTAATAGAAACCCTAGTATTTTTAAGGCTAAGGCTAATAATAGGGTTAGGGATAAGATAATAATATAATAATAGTAATACTAACCAAATACTAATATTACTAAGGATAATGATATTAATAATAATATTTGAAATAATGATAATAGAAGGGTTCGAATAGTTTTACCATAATAATGATAGTAATAATAATAATAATAATAATAATAATAATAATAATAATAATAATAATATTAATAATAATGCTAATAGTAATAGTAATAGTAAAGTAGTAGTAGTAGTAGTAGTAATAATAATAATAATAATAATAATAATAATCGAAATAATAGTAAAATAGGGTTTCGACCCCTTATTAATAATAATAGTATCTTGAGGTTGAAAATAATAATAAACATGATAAATAATAATGCATATGAATAATAATAATAATAATAATAATAATAATAATAATAATAATACATAATACATAATACATAATAAAAATATAAATACAAGTAAAATGGTTAAGGATTGCATAATTAGGGTTTAAAGGTTGAGAGGGTTTAGGGTACCACCTAGGATTGGTGGTGATTGGCGATGGCGACGACAGGGAAAAGGGGAGGAAAAGGGAATAGTTGAGTTCTAGAAATAGGATAGGGGGAATGAGGGTGGAAGTTGGGGTGGTTGAGGTTGCCCAAGTTGAGAGGGTTGGCATGAGGGTGGTGGCAAAATCAAAGGCGGCGGTGATGTGCCGAGGGTGGTGGAGAGGGAGGGAGGGAAAGGTAGAGGAAGGTTTGTAGGTGGTTTTGGGATGTGCAAGGGGTGGTGTTTGCGGCGGGAGTGGCGGTGGACGATGGCGCAAGGCCGATAGTGGCTGATCGGGAAGGGCACTTTGCATGGTTGGGGTGGCTTGTGCTTGGAAAATCAAGGGTGGTGGTGGGTGTTTCTTGGTGGAGGGTGATGCAGGGAGTGGTTTGGGTGGTGGATCGGGCAGCGCCGTTAGATGACGGTGGAGAAATGGGCGGTCACGATAGAAAAGGAAGGTTTTTGGGTTGGGAGAAAAAGCTTGAATGAGGGATGGTAGGGGGTATTTATAGGCTAATATTTAGGGGGAAGGAGAGAGGGGAAGAGGAAGGGTCTGTGGCAGGCGTGAGTCGTCGACCAGCAACCCAATGGCCGGAGGAGGCCTGTGAAATTTTGTGGGTTGGCTACTCAGGAAGGGAGAAAGGGGGAGAGAGAGTCACGCGTGAGGAGAGAGGGGCTGATATTGGGTGGAGGAGAGAGAGGGAGTGTTAGGGAAGAGGATATGGTCGATGACCTAGTGTGCAGCGGCATAGGGGCTATATGCCTGTGCTGGGAAGTGGAGTAGTCAGGCACGGGGAAAGAGAGGAGGTCGAGGAAAAAGGGGAAGGAAAAGGGTGCGGTGGACTGGCAGTCCAAAAAACAAAGAAAAGGGGGGAGGACACCAGACAAACTAGGGGGGAGGGGTGCGGTGTGGGCTTGGGCCTCGCGAAAGGAAGGGAGAGGGGAGAGGGGTTTGGGGCCGCAAGGGGGCTGGGCTGGCCTAGGTCGAGGGAGAGGAGGAAAAAAGAAAAGAAGAAAGAAGGAAAAAGGAGAAAAGAAAAGAAAAGAAAGAAAAGAGGGGAAAAAGGAAAAAAGGAAAAAGAAAAATGATTGGATTGGGGTATTTAGAATATTTTGGGATATTTTAAAATAGTAATATTTTAATAAAATAATAATTAATTCTCCCTTTAGTGAAATTTAGGAATTTTGACAGATTTTTCTTAAATTCCATTTTAATTAGGAAAACACCCTAATTTTCTTGAATTAAATTATTTATAAATTTCCTATTGATTTTGTCCTAGTTACTTCCTCGCATTTTAACAAAATAATTTATTTAGTTAATTTTCCTAATAAATCCTTAATTAGCTATAATTTCTTAAATTAGAAATTTTGGGGTATTTCAGTTATCACCCCTCCATGTAAAATTACTAATATGCCCTTCCTACTTGTCTATTTTCCATATTTTCCCTTTTACTCTTATAACTTACCATTTTTTCCTTGTTATGCCATGTTTATTAAAATACTCTCATTACATAAAATATTACTATTAATGCTCTATTCTCAACATCAAACTCCACCAACTATTATTATTCAACATAATCCTCATTAGCACCCATACATATTAGGCCACACTCTTACATAAGACATATTACAAAAATACCCATAGGGCTCATAATAACAAGATTTATGCATCAATAGTCACAATAACATAACATATCATAGATAGGTACTTAATATTTGTATTAATAATAAAGCTCCTTCATTAAGCATTATTTCTACACATGGCACATAAATTAGCATGCTTTCCTTGTTATCAATCAATATAAGCAACTACATATATTATACTAAAAAACATATATCATGCATAAAAACATATTAAAAACCCTAATGTGCTAGCATATGTTTATCCATACATTTAAGTGAGGTTTAACGGTTACCTTATTTTTCGCAAAAATTGAACCTTACCAGTACCCTAGTTAAAGATTCAAGCTTTGATTAGCGAAATCAATACCTAAAAATAATACCCATAATTATCATATTAGAGTAAAAAATCTAAGGAATAAATTATTAACCAAAATAATAAAATAGGGCAGAAAACTGACATTGCTCATGCAGTGTGGACTGCATGCAAAATAAGGGAGTAGAGGGTCGAAGGTGGCGTAAGGAGAAGGGAGGGTGTTGTTTTTTGGGTTGGGGTTGTGGGGGTAGGAAAGAGGGTAGGTGGGGGAGAGTTAGGGTAAGGGATGGGTGCAAGGGTAGAGTGGGGGTGTAGGTGGTGGTCGATGATGGGTGATGGGTGGTCGCCGACCAAGGGCGGCGACAACAGGGCCGTGAAGGGGCTGCAAGAATGGCAGTGGCTGAGAAGGAAGGAAAAGGGAGGAGGAAAAGGAGAGGCTGTAGGGGTTTGTTTCAGTGAAAGGAGGTGAGGGGTGGTAGGGGAGGTTTTAGGGAGTGGGTTAGTGGCTCGGGTGGCAGCGGAAGTGGCAGGACAATGGTGGATGGAGGAGGATCAGGGGGCTACCAAGAAGGGAGAAAAAGAAGAGTAGAGGAAGAAGGGGCTCAAGGGGCTCAAGGGGTGGCGTGATGGTGTAGGGTAGGAGTAGAAGGTGGTAGGAGGTGGTGCAAGTGGTTGGTGTGGCGGTGGAAGCGATGGAAGAAAAACAAGTGAGTGGATGAAAGGAGAAGAAAGGGAGAGAGAAAGAGGTCAGGAGAGGGAAGGAGGGCTCAAAAATGGGGCAAGAAAAAGGATGGTGAGGAGAAGAAAAAGGAGAGGGAGAAGAGAGGAGTAGGTGTCCGGTCGGGGCAGGTTGTAAGGGGGTAGGGGTGTCAGAGTTACAAGGATATGGAATGGGAAGAAGGGAAAGAAGGGGTGCATGTGTGCTGGGATGCAGTGTTGGTTTAGTTCTGAAAAAGGAAGAAAAGGATAAGGGGAGAGAGAGGGAGAGAGGGAGAGAGGGAGGGAGGCAGGTGGTGGTAGGGAGGCAGGTGGTGGTAGGGAGGAGTTGTAGGCTACGTGCTTGAGGTGGACAAAAATGGAGGAAGAAGAAATGAAGAAGAAGAAGAAGGAAGGAAGGAGCAGGCCGATCGAGCAAGGGAGAAAAGGAGAATGGGCTGGTGTGGTTAGAGGGATAAGGAAGGAAAAGAAAATAAGGAACTGGGCTGCATCGTGTGAGAGAGGGATAAGGAAGGGGAGTAGGCCGGCGGCCCAGGTGTGAAGGGGTGAGCAGGCCACGGCTTAGCAACCCAAAAAGAAGAAAAGGAAAAGAAGGAAAGGAGGAAAAGAAGAAAGAAAATGGGAAAGAAAAGGAAAAGGGGGGGAAAAGAAAAGGGAAAATAGGGGAAAACTGATAAAATAATTTATGGAATAATAGAATGTAATACTTTTGATAGATAAATAAATTTAATAATTTAATTTAATATAATTTAATATATTGGTTCAAAAAGGTTAATTTTATGGAAATATTAGTTTGAAAAATTATTTAAATAAAATTAGAATAATAAAATAACAAAATATTTATTTTACTTTATTAAATATTCATATCCGATTTTACATACTCAAAAATCCATAAATAATTAAATTAAATAAATTTTAAAGCTAATTTATCCCATATGAAAGCTATTTATTAAATTATGGGTTTTTTAATTTTTAGGGGATTATAGTGTGTGGTGAGGTTAGAAGGTTTTGTTTAAGGATTAATTAGAAAGGATTAAGGACAAATAAAAAAAATTAAGAAATTAATAAATTTAAAAATTCTAACCAATTTAATACATCTTAAAATTATAATCTAATATTCAAAATTACTTGCACATAATAATAACACTCAATAATAGATAATCCAACCCTACTATAATATCTATATATTTAATTACTCATAATTATAAATTTTATAATTAGGGTTTCTACAAATGAGATATTACACTATAAGGGTATTTGTACTTAAAGAATTGAACTCTTTACTTTGGTGAGCATCTAGTATATTACATTGACTTCCTTGATAGATGTATTGGAAGTATGAGTTCAATTCATTTAAACAACATATGAAATTGCAATCCCTCTCAATTTGAGTTGATATCTCCAAGTTAAGATGCATACCTCTAGGTGGTTGTGTGGCTTCCCTAGCTACTATGAGAGATGAAGTTACATTTGATTGTGCTTTATTATTTTATGAGGAGGAATTTTGTAAACTAATTTTGTTGTTAAGATGTTATTTTGAAAGGAGGTATTTTATGCACTAGAATTGTCACTGAGATGTTGTTTTAATATAGACATTTTTATTTGGTTATTACTTGATAGTCTGAGATGATTTGTAGCATTGAATGTTGGTGCATGTTTTATTATAAATTTTTAATTGAGATTTTTATGTTATATTGTGTGAGTGTGGTGTGGTTTTAGCATGCTAGGGTTTAATCATACTAAGTTGCCTTTGGAAATATGAGTACCATGTTAGGTTTTTCCATGTTGTTTTTGCATGTGAGTATTATTTAGTGAGCATGTTATTTTCTATGGGGTTAGGTGTATTTTTTAAATGTTTTGTACTTAAAATTTTTATTTTTAATGGTTTTGATGTAGTTGTCTAGGCTATCTATGCAACATCAACTTTGAGTTAGTGAGTAGGGCTTTTCGTGTTTTGTTGCATGTTGGTTTTTCTAGTTTTTACTTCAAGTTAGTTTGATATGACTTTGTAACCTCATTTAAAGAATTTTCAATGTAAAGAGTTTTAACTTACATTATTGTTCTTGTTGTTTAATATTTTTCACATCCAACTTTTTATCTATCATGGGGTAGGTGAAGGTATGCATTTCTCCTTATGATAGATGGCTATATCATCCTCCATTTTAATTTTAGCTTCCTTATTATTCTTTTAAAACTAAATTTTTTAAGTTGAGAAAAATTGGGGTGTTACAAAATATGACCAGTTAACACAAAATATAATGAAGGTATAAAACATACATCCCTACCTTAGAAGTCATCCCAAGAAAAATAGATCTTAATCCTAGCAAATTATATTTCACTTAATGTTATTAATGTTTTAGTTTAAAATGATCATGGATAATGATGTTAGCAAAATATATTTATCAGCAAGTATATCACGTGCAAGTAATAAAGGGCAATAAGAGTACTATATTATCATTCCCACAATAATTAAATAATAACACAATGACTCTAATGACTTTAATCACTCTAATCATACCTAGGCAATCAATATTAAATAAAGAAATAACTAATTCTAAAACTAACTTTTTTAGACTAAACTAAATGAAGTTAAAATGAAATCAAACAAAATACACAAAGATAAAATCAATTAATAAAATTTACCAAGAAATCCCATTCTAACATTTTTTAATTATAATGAAAAATTAATTAATTATTTAATATTTTCAATTACTAGCTATATGTCAACAAAATAAATAACTAACTCATTTTCTTGAGCTATGTATTACTATTATTAATTATTAGTCCAGTTATCTCAAGTTAAATAATTTAAAAAAAAAGACAATACTTTAGGCTCAATTAATTATTTATCATCCCCAATTATTGTAGAAAGTATGTAATTTTTCTCACAACCCATTCAATTCCTCTTTCTACTATTCAAGCTAAAGTGGAAAATCAGCTCTTACATATTTTTTCAACTTGTCAAACATTAATTATAGGTGATCAATTTATTAATTAGGCACCATCTAGAATAATAATATAAAACATATATAGTAATTTATCAATCAAACAATCAATTAATCTATGAGTATAAACAATAGGATTTCACCATATCAGTGGCAAAAGAAAATTAGAGCATTCTATTAATTAAATAAAGAATATTTGAATATGAAATGAAAACACTTTAAATTCAAAATAATAACCAAAAAAATATTGCACTCACATGGTTGGTGGTATTAAATATCGTCCAATACCATGCACAATTAGCATTTGTGTTGACTTTTTTTTCCTAGCCTTCTTGTCTATTACCTCATGCCATGTTTCTTTTTTTCCTTCTCGGCACTAAATCTTCCCCCTTTCTTTTTATTTTTGGTCATTTGCACTGTATTTCTTTTCTTTTCCTTTCAAAAAATTTTCTATTGCTTCTTTACTTTCCAGAATAATTAGCCTCACTCCACTTCTTCCCCACAATTTACCATCTCACCTTCTCTTCTATATATATCTATACATACGTACATACATACATACGTATGTATGTATGTATGTATATATATATACCCTTCTCTCAGTACTTTTATTGGTGTCTCTATCTTCTTCTTTTTATAAATTTGTTATTCCCCACACAAACTATCAATTAGTATCTTAAAATAAAATTAAGTAGATATTAATTAATTTTGTAAAATTATTTCCAATAATTTCTCACTTTAGGATATATTTTAAGCTGAATGCTTAGGTTAAAACTTTGACATATATGTAATCAGATTTAGAAAAAAAAAATACTAGAAAGGGAAACTGCATATTTCATTTTTATCTCTACTTTACAATTTGAATAACCTAAATCTGAGCTTTTATGTGAAAGTTATGTACAAAATATGGCAAGTTGTCAAAATTTACTAAAATCAACTTTATACTCTAAATTAATTAAATTGATTGATCGATTGGTTGTGTAAAAAGTTGCTTGATTGGGAATATTTGATCGGCTGGTTGTGAGAATAGTTGATTAGTTTGATGAATCAGTCAATTTGTTCCCATGAGCAGTTGATCAGTTTGCCAAATCCATCTAATGGTTGCCTAGTGACTAGAGTGGTCTAGTTTCTATTTACACCCATCAACCTGTTTGCCCAAACCCATCAAATGGTTCCTCTAAATATTCTATCACTAGGGCCAACAAGTCCAATGGTTCACTGGCTTTATTTTCTTATTTTAGGTTTGGTATAACAAGACCAGTCGATTGGTCCTAGGGAATAATCAACTAGTCCAATTGATTTCAGAATGTTTACTTGATACTTAATGTTCTTTCCTTGGGCCTTCTATATTAATATTTCTATGTAATTACAACATTTTAATCTTGAACTCAACCATACTTAACCTTCTATTTATATGGATTGAGATGATAGTATTGTGGGTTTTGTGTGACTTAGTTTGGTGTCACCTCTAAACACCTAACCGGTGGCTTATATGTCTTATGCTGTGTTTGGTGTTATTATTTGGATACACCCTAATTTGTTATTAATGGAATTAATTTGTGATATCACTTGGTAATTAATTATAATGGATTAAGATTTTATTTAATTCTTCTTATCTTATTCTCATGGTAGCTAGCTAGGAGTTATTAGGTGGGTCACCCTATGGTTTATCTTTTCACTTCTTCTCTATTGGATTGTAGTATGTAGGGGATATGGACATATCTTTCAGGCATAAGATTACACTATGATAGATTGGTACGGCATCACTATTTAGTATGGGTAGGTGAGGTATCCTAGTACAAGCCTTGATACTTTGTATTATACATTACGTAGGAGGGTATGGTATCCCAACTCGTGTAGCCCTTGTGGCGAAGGTATTCAAGGTATGGTAGATGAAGTATCCCAGTATAATCCCCATTGATGTACTCTATCCATGTGTGGTGGGTGTGGTATCCCAATCTTTGTTAGCCTTTATGGTAGGTGCGTTTAGTGTGTGGTGGGTGTGGTATCCTCAGAGTAGAGCCCCTTTGATGTATCATGATCCGACATCGTAGGTGTGGTAACCTTTTGTGTGTGTATATACTACCATGAATTTTGTTAATGGTGGAGAAATAGGTGTATTTGAATGGAATATCTTAATAACTGGAAAGTATATGGTCACTAACGGAAGATTTATAATATAGTTTCCATTATGTGGTTCTAATGCATTATCTATATCATTACTCTTCCATGATTTCCATGGAAGTATGCCTTATTATGCCACTAATATAATACTGTGTGTTATAATATGTTTGTATGCCTATCACCATTCTACTATATGACTTCAATGTGTAGCTTGAGCCCTTACTATGTTTTTGATAGTTTTTTTATCAATAATTCGTCGTATTGATACTACATTTGTGTGGTCACTATGATGATCCGGCTTCTAATCTAGTGAGAAGAGATTGATTTGTAGGGTTACTGTTCTCAGCTAAAGTATATTGAGGATGATTTTGAGGATGAGTAGTAGACCATTACTTGGGATTTGAGAGTTACACTTCTGTTTAGTTGACATTTAGGCTAATTGATTGGATGCATTTTACCCACTGTGCTGGGATGCTTTTGGTAATTTTTGGTTATTTAAAATCTTAGCTTTGATTCTTATATTTGGATTTTTGTAAACTCTCTCTTATATCTATATTATTATTCTCATCATTGTTTCAATAGTATTGTTGTTGTATTAGTATAACATAATTTTTTTGCTCGTTGTTCCATTTTGCCTTACATCCGACTTGATCACACATTACTCATGGTTGATGTAGTGGTAATGTTCCCTTGTTTTACTTTTATAACACTTTTGCATCATCTTTAAAAGAAAGTTTTCTAGTTCAAAAATTGGGGGGTATTACATTTGTAATTACCTTGAAAAATCTAAGCATAAGGCTTTAGGGTAAACTATTCAAAATATAAAAGCAATACATGGTGTAAATCATTGAAATAAGAGTATGAAGTAGAGAAAGTAAAATAAATCCTTTTTTATTAGAAATTGATGAATCTAGAAATTAAGGTAATGAAGATCCTCCATTATCACAAATCCTGACCCTCTTCTCCTTAGGATAAGTAGAGAAGAGGTAAGAATAATTGTGGGGGGAAAACAAAATCTGAAGTACAAAAGGGAGGAGATGGCAGTCACAAGAGTATGAAAAGAGAGGGAAATGAGAAGTTCAACACTTATGAAATTTGGTGGAATAAATAATGAAGGAAAATGTAGTTTTGTATGGTAACAAGCCAAGCTCTCCTAAATGGATGTGGTAGCCACCCCTTATTGTAAGAGAGGGAAAGGTGATCTATCTTATGGTTCTATGTAATAGAGAGTTAGTAGATGGATGTAGATGACAAAAGGTTGTAAGAGAATGTGTAAGAGACAAGAAAATGTATAATAAGATATGTAAGAGGGTTGGTTGAGGGTGGAAGAAACTAGAGTCAAATTTCTTGTGGTCCCATATAGTGCTAAATAAGCCCATAGGTTAAAATAGTTTTTTATATAAAAATTAAGTAATAAACACCAATTTAATAGGCATTTATTTGAATAAATAGTGTATAAATTAAATAAATAATTTTTTAGGGAAGCCTTCAAATCACTATTCTTAACTTAAAATTATAAAAACATTAACTTTTTATGAGCATATATGTAGCACCCCAAAATTCAAAACTTTTTTTTTAGCGAAAGAATTTTAAATTAAAACCTGTGAATTCTAGAGATGTTACCGCCACACTTAGTGACAAACCGGTTCTCTCCGACCGTTTCAGTACCAAATGCTAAGGCTAAGAAAATATTAATATTAAACTTAAATCAAGACAAACTAAACTCCAAATAAACATTAAATGGTTGTAAAACAAAATCAGAGTACGCATAAAGAATTGTAATTCATTTCCAAAAGAGAATAAGTTTACAACCGATAAAAGGTTCATTTAAAATACTCAATGGAGTAATGAATCATAAAATGGTAAATACTATAACAAAGAAATAACAAAAGGAGTTAAATCACATAAAGACTGAATATGGCCATGACACTCTAGAACTTGAGCCAAAACATGCTCAATACATAGCCCTGATTGATGTCTTGCCCACTTGCACAAAGTCAGAAGGGCCTACTACTTGTAAGAATGAGTAGCACCCATGAAAAGGGTGATCAGTACGCTGCGTATTGAGTAAGGTAACCGAGCACTAAGGCCAACACATAAGCACATAGAATCATACAAAACAATACTTAACTTACACTTTCAAACCCACACATATAATACATAAGGTCATGAAGAAATTATACAATTTATAAATGATCAAGGCCACACATAAAGTACATACTTATTCTAGATTAATTATTTAATTAATCTTTTTATCGGAAGTCGATGCACACCATGCCTTTTATCAAATCCATGTAAGTACAGGAACACCTCACTATTTTTGCCAATGGGCCGGTCACTTGTGGGACAAAGTCCACATCACTATTATTCGCCGGTGGATCGGTCACTTGCGGGACAATAGTTCCCACCACTATTCCTTATCGGTGGATCGACTCGCTCCTGCTCACATGGTGTTCATTGTAAGTAAGTAGTATCTTTTAAGTGTCTTAGAAAACTCTGGTTTGTGTTTATTGAGCTCGAGTTACCCCACTATTATTGTCGGTGGGCCGGTCACTTGCGGGACAAAGTCTACATCACTATTTTTCGCTAGTAGATCGATCACTTATAGGGTAAAATGGAAAACCCCCAAATTTACTACTAAAAAATTTTGTTTAATTAAAAGGGTTTAACAGAAGCGAAAAGATAAAACCATAAATTCGGAGGCATTACCACCACACTTAGTACCAGATCGGTTCACTCCTACCATTCCAGTACTAAGTGCTAAGGCTAAACAAGGTTAACATCAAATACGAGTCATTCATAAAACACAAGTCGTTAGTAAAACACAAGTCAAACAGAAATTAGATTGCGATTTAGGATTACAATCCAAATAGTACATAACTAGAGTTTTTTAAAACATAAAGGATTGTTTGACACCACATAACTAAAATAAAATAATACATGGTCCAATAAAGAAACAAAGTCCGGCCGAGTTTCTCTCGATCCCCAAGTCAGGTCTAGGCTCAACGCTCAGCCCCACCCGATGTCTCATAAGTGTTGTAGGCATAGAAGACGTCATCCCCTACCTGCACAAGCTTAGACGGGTATTCTACTTGTGAGAATGAGCAACACCCATGAAATGGGTGATCAGTACGCTATGTACTAAGTAAGGTAACAGATGTGCTAAGGCCAGCATACAAAACACACAACACAGTATATATGGCAAAATCACATGAGCAACATGTAGTAAAATAGACGATAAAGGCCACCTACGGTCCGGATAGACTTATTCTTTAGATCTTTGGTAAATATAGAGTTGATTCACATCATAGTCTTTATCAATCTAGGTGAGTGCAGGAACCCCACTAACATAGCCGGTGGATCAGTCATGCAAGGCAAAATGCTCCTAGCCACTATTATTTGCCGGTGGACAGGTCATGTAGGGCAAAATGCTCCTGGCCACTACTATTCATCGGTGGACCGGTCTGGCCCTGACTCACATGGTGTTTCACTATAATTACTTCGTATCTTTCCCATATCTTATCACAATTATGTTTGGTTTTTTGTGCACGAAAACCCCCACTATTATAGCCAGTGGATCGGTTATGCAGGGAAAAATGTGTCCGGTCACTATTATTTGCCAGTGGACTACTCATGCAGGGCACCCCGACTCCTGGACACTATTATTCGCTAGTGGACCGGTCAGAGCTCAGCTCAATAATCTTTCTCTTTAAATGGATAGTATCTTATTCGTGTCTTATTCAATAAGCAATTCTGCCTGGACATGCATGTCACCAACATTCTACCTCTATCCTCTCAAGGGGGCTCGTCCCATATCTTGAGACTCATGCGCCCCTTATCACACCTTGACATCCATTCCTCCCTATCCTCACATAACGAAAAACCAACTCCTAAGGGTGTGGGTTAGGGCCCAACACCTCATGACATCAAATTCCACCTACTATCACCCTCTAGGGTTTTCCCATGAAAACCCTAATTGGACCTATGTGACCCAACTATTCTCTCACTTACACTACCATTACTTCATTCATCGCCCCACACCTTATCTCATTTAGATCCAATCCCAAATCTTACATGAAATGCCCCGAAAATTTCTAATTTTAAATAGTATATTTAAATGAGGTTTTATTATAAAAGTTAATTAAGTATATTAATTTATTTAAAATAAAAGGAAATTAATGAGGACAAATCAAGAATAAATTTAAAAGTATTTTAAGTAGGAGGAATTTGGGTATTTTAACTAGTTAAATATTTTAATTTGGGAATTAACTAAATAAATTATTTGATTTAAAATAAGAAGGAGAAAATAGTTTGAAATTAATAATAACTTTATAAATTATTTAATTGGAGAAATTTAGGGTATTTTGCTAATTAAAATGGAATTTATGAAAAATCTTTTAAAAATCCTAATTTAGCTTAAAAAGGGATTTAAAGATTATTTTATTTAAATATTATTATTTTTAAATATCTTAAATATTTAGATTAATTTAATTTGCCCTAACCTAATTATTTTTCTCCTTTCCTTTTTCCTTTTTCTTTTTCTTTCTTCCTTTTTCCTTTCCTTTTTCTTTCTTTTTCTTCTTTTTCTTTTTCCTCTTCTTCTCGCCGAACTGGGCCAGCTCGCGGCCCAGTTTCCCTTCTTCTTTTCCCGCGTCCCAGCCCGCTCGGCGTCACCCTTCTTCCGCCCCTCTACACGCTGCGTTTCGTCCCTTCTCGTCTCTCAACGCATCGTCTCATTTAATGAACGACGTAACCGACGCGACCGGCCAGGTTCACCTCTTTCTTTTCCTTCCCGGTCGACCGGCCCTCCCCCTTCCTCATTTCTTCTTCCTCCTCTCTCCTCCGTCGCCGCTGCTGCAACTCCTGCGCCCGATAATGGCGGCGACAGCTATGCGGAACTTGACCGACCGATTCACCCTTATTTTTCTTCCTCTCGGTCCACACATGAGCTTGGCATGATCAATTATCCTCAAGTCTCACTCACTCCCTCTCTATTACTTCTCGAACCTTCGACCCAACCCAAGCAGTCGCCGATCGATTTCTGCCACCGGCCACGCAAACCCTAGAATCCAATAATATCTTGACGATCTCCAAAACCCAATTAAACCATCTAAACTCTATACATAGCTTAGTTGTGGACGTTTTTGAAGCTTCTTCTTTCTCGAAACCCTAAGTGAAAACCGCCCGCCACCACCCCTTTAGACACCTCGTTCTCCGCGTTTAGCTAACCTCGACGCCTCTTCTCCATCTTAATATCTTCCCTGAAATACCCTCTAATTAACTAAACCATCTACGACCTTCAATTCACCTTGTATAAGCCTCCATAATCGTGCAAAGTTGGCTAGTCCTCTCGCCAGAAAATTCCACCCCGAAACATTAAACCACCATCCACCACCAAATCCGCCACTTTTACCACCTTCTAAACCACCCAATATCTCCTTCTAAGTCTCCTCCACTGAACCATAAGCTTATTTTATTTTTATCCTTTCCTCTTCCCTCTTTTTTCTTCATCTTTACCTCTCTTAGATCCATTTTCCAGCCACCTCCGGGAACCACCGCCGGTTCCACCCATACCCTCCAACTCAAGGTGAAACCCTAGACCTTTTAAACACTTACTTTCGATTTATTGATAATTATTATGCTTTTATCCTAATTTTTAATGTTAATTTGATTCTAATTATTATTATTATAATTATCATTATTATTTTTATCAACTGTAATCTAATGGTTAAATCTTCTTTACAGGTTTGGGAGTATTCTTGAGTTAGAAAAACTATTATTCTCGAATTTTAGTTATTCAATAGAATTAGTACATGTTTACTATTATTATTAATAATATAATTAACATTATTATTATTAGTGTAATTAATTATTTAATAGTGTAATTATTTCAGGAGGCGTAGAAACCTAAATTTTTATTTAAGCCTCGCAGCTTTTGCCTTTTATTACTATTATTAGCATTTTAACATTATTACTAATATACTATCATTTTTAGCACTATTTTCTTTTATATTATAAGTATATATATTATTAATATTATTATTATTATTATTATTATTATTATTATTATTATTATTATTATTATTACTACTACTACTACTACTACTACTAAATTTGTTATTATTATTATTATTACTACTACTAAATTTGATTATTTATTTTATTATTAGTATTATCTTGGAAAAGGGGCCGAAGCATTTATTTTACCTTATTTTTGAATAATGTCCTTTTTATTGTTATTATTATTGTTACTATTATTATTCTTATTTATATTCTCATTGATATTATTTTAGTATCATTATTATTATTAGGGTAAAGTATTTAACCCTATATTATCAACCTTTATAATATTTCTGTTATTTCTATATCTTTAGCAAAGTTAGAATTTTATTAATGTTATTTGTATTAGTAAGTTGTTATTTGGTCAAAACCTTAAGGAGGCGTAGGAGCGTGCTCCAAGACCGGTGTCGTTTGAGGTAAGGAGTGCTAAGGCCTTTTATATGCTTATGTGTATTATGTGTTTCGCATGTAGTGTTTATTATAATTAAATATTTTATATGTGGTATGACTTGGAGTTGAAGTATGTTGTGCATGGTATGTGTATTAATTATGTATGATGATATGTGTTGTGTTTGTGAGGAAGTCGATGTGGTTTGTGTGAGAGGAAGGATGAAAAAGGAGGATGGGGAAAGAAGTTGACGAAGGGAAGTGAGTTGACCTAATATTATGGTTTTATAAGGAATAATCTAATGTATGATTTTATGTGTGGAAGAGTAGAATTTATGGTTTGTTTGGGAGAATCTAATTTAGGATGTTATTTGGGAGACGGTAATTTATGATGTTATATGGGAGATTCGAATTTATGGTTTGTTTGGGAGAATTTAAATTAGGATGTTAATTGGGAGAAGGTAATTTATGAGGTTATATGGAATAATCAAATTTATGGTTGTTTGGGAGAATCTAATTTTTTTATGTTATTTGGGAAAATGTAATTTATGATATTATATGGGAGAATCTAATTTATGATTTGCTTGGGGGAGTTCAATTTATAGTTTTCCTTGGGAGATTCTAATTTATGATTTTATGTGGAAGAATCTTTATGGTTTGAATTTAGGGTTTGTTAAGGATGAGTCTTTGGTTCGGTGAGGATTGAATGTAAGGTTGATCTTTATGGTTTGAATTTAGGGTTTGGCATGGAAGAATCTTTATGGTTTGAATTTAGGGTTGGTATGGATAAATCTTTGGGTCTTATATGGTTTGAATTTAGGGTTTTGTATGACGGAATCTAGGGTTTACCTGGTGGTATTAATGGATGTATGTTGGTATTAGGGTTTGTATGATGATATTAAGGTTTGTATGGTGGTAATTATAGTTGTATGGTGGTATTAGGATTTACATGGTGATATTGATGGTTGTATGGTGGTATTAGCGTTTGCATGGTTTAATTTAGGGCTTCACGTGGAATTTTAGGGTTTGCATGAAAAAGGTTCGAAGGTTTGCATGGGGAGATTAATGTCTGCATGGGTATGAAATTTATGTGTGGAAAGTTAATTTGGGATGTAAGGAAGGTAATGTAAGTGTTGTTTGGGTGTTTGAGCACTTGGGATGGAAAATAGCACGTGGAGCAAATTAAGGGTACATAGGAGACTGAATTAGGGTTTGGAGTGGTTAACTATGAATTGTTGAGGCTGCTTAGAGTTTTGGGTTATCACGTGTATTTGGTAATTAAAGTATAATTATGATTGTGGATTTTTATGATTTGTGATGTGTGATGATTTATGCATGTCTAGGGTGAAAGTCTTTGAATAAGATACTTAAAACATTAATTATCTAAAGTGGAAGATCGTTGAGACGGGACCAACCGATCCACCGGTTCGGAATAGTGGTTAGGGTTTTTACCCTATGTGCGACCGATCCACCGGTTATAATAGTGGTTAGGACATGATGTCCTATGTGTGACCGATCCACCGGTTATAATAGTGGGGGTTCCCGAGCTCAACAGTCCCAAACCAGAATGCTTAAAAGATACTAATTACTTACAGTGGAACACCATGCGCGCCGGAGCAAACCGATCTACCGGTTAGGAATAGTGGTTAGGACGCGTAGTTCTATGTGTCTCCGATCCACCGGCTATAATAGTGGTTAGGGTATGATACCTTATGTGGCTCCGATCCACCAGCTATAATAGTGGGGGCTTCCGTACTCGCATGGATTTGATAAAAAGTATGGTATGAAATGAGTTCTGATCAAAGATTAATTTAAAAATTAATCCAGTCTCCAATCGGGCCTTGTACTCTTACTTGGATGGTCGTAAGCACCTTATGTCATTGTGTTGGTAATTATGCCCTTCTATGTTCTGCATGATTTATGTGTTTGTGTGTTGGCCTTAGTGATCAAGTCACCTTACTCAGTACTGGACCCGTACTGATACTACCTTGGTTGATGGGTCCTGTAATGATCCACTGATGGTGGGGAGCAGACCTCTTGTGCAGGTTTAAGATCAGAGACTATTTTGGGATGGCAGGCCTGACTTGAGTGAGTAGGCAATCCGGAATTTGACCCATCGGGTTTTATCTTGTTTAAATGTATTTCTATTTGGAAGTTACAAGTGTTATTTGAAACTTCAAGGATATTGTAATTAACTCTTAATTTCTCGTACTCTGATTTTGTGTATGATCTTTCGAATCCTTTTATGAATTGTTAATTTGAATTTAACGTAAATATTTTCTTTAGCCTTAGCACTTGGTACTGGAACGGTTTGAGAGAACCGGTCTGGTACTAAGTGTGGCGATAACATTCCCAGAATTCACAGGTTTTAAGTGTTTCTATCTTAATTGCTTCCGTTTTAAAAAAAAAAAATTAGTGAATTTTGGGGTGTTACATTACATGTGACCGAAAAAATCCTAGTTGGCCACTTCAAACACTAGTACCTTTCTTCTCCCACAAGTAACCTCTCTATTTTTCACTCAATATTTCTCCTCTCCCATGGCACCCATACTTACCCTTACATAATAAATTCCTACTCTTAACCTATACTCCACTCTCCCTTAATCACTTTTACTTCCACATTTCCAATATTACAGTTTCCTCCCAAAACCCTAATCGGGTCCCTTATACACCCTTACACCAACCTACGTACTATTTTTCATCCCAAATCTCCAATCACTCCACAACTCTCCCCTCAGCTTATTTACACTCTAAGTCAACTTTTCTCACGTACAAATCACCCCCATGCGAGTTTTATCCATCCCATGCAAACACCCAAAGTCCTCATGCAAAATTTTAGATCCCCATGCATGGTTCCCATCTCTCATTCAATTTGGTCATTCCTTCCTCTTTAATTTCCTCTCATGGATCATGAGGTATTTTGGCCAACCTCATACTCCCCTTAGTAAACTCATTTCCCATTTCTTTCTTTTGGTCCTTTCATTCCTATATCATATTATCAATTATCCTAGCATGTTTGTCCTAAAGGGCCATATTGTATCACATCATAATCACCATATATACATATCATACTCATGTCATAAGGAACACATACACACATACCTCAAATCCAAGCTGCACTACATATAAGCCAAGTTAAGAACAATTATATGATACACAACAAACATGATATATATAGCATCCAAGGCATACAAGTCACGTAATACCCATAGGCCTTAGTTACATCCTTGTCTAAAATGACGCCGGGCTTGGAGCACGCTCTTACAACTCCTTGGGGTTTTGGTTTGATTCACTTATAAGAGGGAAAATACTAAGGATTAGTTTCCCTCCTACCAAAAGTACCATTACTCCTTATTTTAGTCTAAGATTAGGATTATTATTATTAAAGGGAGTATTATACGTGAAAACTAGGGTTTTTATCTTCAAGTTAGCCCACTAGATATTACTAGCCAAAACATGTTTATTTTTAATATTTATTACTATACTTACATTATTAAACCTAATAGCTTTATTCTTCTAATAATAGTACTAATACTAATTATAGTAAAATAATGATAATAATAATAATAATAATAATAATAATAATAATAGTAGTAGTAGTAGTAGTAGTAGTAGTAATAGTAGTAGTAATAGTAGTAGTCGTAGTAATGCTAATGCTTATAGCGATAGAAACCCTAGCATTTTTAAGGCTAAGTCTAATAATAGTGTTAGGGTTAAAATAATAATATAATAATTACAATATCAACAAAGTACAAATATTCTTAAAGATAATAATGATAAAAGTTATATTTTGAAAAATAATAATATTAGGGCTCAAATGTTTTTGTCACAATAATAGTAATAAAATAATAACAATAATAATAGTAATAACTAATAATGATACCATAGTAATAATGTTAGTGATAAAAACATTAGGAATAATATTAATGATATTCTAATATTAAATAGTAAAATACTAAGGCTTAAGTATTCTTCTCCTTTAACAACAAAATGATAATACGCCAAATTCGGTTTAAGTAACATTAATAATAATAAAAGTAGTAGTAGTAGTAGTAGTAGTAGTAGTAGTAGTAGTATTAATAATAATAATAATAATAATAATAATAATAATAATAATAATGTTAAGTATAATAATAATAACAATAACAATGATAATAGTAACCAAAATGATAATAATAATATAAGGGTCCAAATATTTATATTAATAAGTAAAAGTGATAATGGATAAAGTTAGTATTAACAATATTAGGAAATAAATAATGATAATGATAATGGTAATAATAATAGTAATAATAACAATAATAATAGAAATAAAGTTGGGTTAATTAGTAATAATAATAATACTAGTAATGGCATTAATAATAATAATAATAATAATAATAATAATAATAATAATAATATTATTATTATTATTATTATTATTAGCAATGATAGTACAAATGGTAATAGTAATATAAGGGTTTAAATGTCTACCATAATAGTAAAGATAATGATGATACGCCATAGCTAGCATTAGTAATAATAGTAGGAATAATAGTGAGGTTAGTAATAATAATAATAGTAAATGAGGAAAAGTCATAATCATAATAACACTAAAGTTGTAGGTCATTATTAATGATAATATTATTATTGGTTAGGAAAAATCATAAATTTAGGTTAAGTAATAATAATAATAATAATAATAATAATAATAATAATAATAATAATAATAATAACAACAACAACAACAACAATAATAACAACAACAATAATAATAGAGATAACTATATTAATCCTAAAGTTGTTAATAATAATAATAATAATGATAATAGTATTAGTAGTAGTAATAGAAATAATAATAATAATAATAATAATAATAATAATAATAATAAGGATAAGGATAACCATTTTAATGCTAAAGTTGTAGCCTTTTAAATAATATACCCTAGTTATAAGTATTTCTGAAATTAGGTTATGTAATAAGATTGATACATAATAATAATATTAATAATGGTAATAATACTAATAGTAACAATGATAATACAACACTAATAATAATAATAATACTAGTAATATTAAATAAAATTATTAACATTTATAGAAAATAGTTGAGGGGCTGGGGAATTTGGAGAACCACCTAAGGTTGGTGGCGGCGGCAATGGTGGAGGAGGAAGAGAGGTGGAAGATGGTTATGTACGCTAAAGGAGAGGAAGTGGAGGGGTGTTTGAGGTGGAGGAAGGTGCAGTAGGTGGAGAGGGGTGGAATGAAGGTGGTCGTGCAGCTGGGAGTGGCGGCGCACGTCGGTTTTTGCGGCGGCCAAAGGTGGTGGAAGATGGAGGAAGTAGAAGGAGAGAGAGGCAGGGGGAGATGAAGGTATGGGAAGGTAGGGGAGGGTTCCCTTGGTGTTTTGGAGGGTGGGGGAGGTGTTGGTTGCGGCCAGGATGGCGGCGGAAGGAGCGCGAGGGGCGGCGAGGGGCAGGAGTGGGCTGATCGGGTTGACCACTTTGCACGGTCGGGGCAGCTCGTGCAAGGCAAAGTAGGGGGTGATGGCGGCTTGATTTTGTAGAGGGAGATGCGAGGAAGGTTTTGGTGGGCAGATTTTGTGGCGGAGGTCGTTGACGGCTGCGGAGTAAGGGTCTGTTTGGGCGGTAGTGGAAGGCCATAATTTTGGGCTTACGAAAAAGGGAGCTCGATTATGGCTGCCCTGGGAGTGTATTTATAGACTAATTGAGGGGGGAAACGACAAGGGAAGAAGAAGACAACCGGGGCAGGTGAGGCAGGACCACTGGCCAACGGTGCAATCCTACGAATTGCAGGTTAGGTCGGTGGAGAGAAAATGGGAAGGAAGGGGCATGCGTGAGGGAGCTGTGAGGTTTGTTGGGTTCGAAAAAGGGAAAGTAAAAGACGGGGGAGGAAGGGAGGATAGTCGGACGGAGCAAGGGTGCCCAACATGTGTAGAGATCCAGGCCGGGCTGCAACTGCGTGGGGGAAGAAGATGACAGGTTGGACTAGTCGATCCAGGGGAAAAGAAAGAAAAAAGAGAGAGGACCTGGTGGCCTAGGTGAAGGAGGAAGGGTAACGTGCGAGATGGGCCAAGGAAGGGAGTTTGGGCCGCGCAATGGCCCAAACCGAGGGGAGAAGGAAAAATAAGTAAAGGAGGAAGAAAGAAAAAGGAAAAAGGATAAAGGATAAAATGGTTGGGTTGGGGTATTTGGTCTTTATTTATTTATATATTTAAGTTAGATATTTAATTTTAATAATAATTATTTTAAGTATAATAATTATATTTATTTTTAGATTAATTGGGCTATTTTGGATAAATTTTCCTTAACTTCCATTTTATTTAGTAAAATGTTTAAAATTTTCTAAATAATTTATTAATTATTTTTGCTTTATTTTTCTCAATTAATTTCCTCTTTATTTAATAAAAATAATTATTTTCCTAATTTCTCTAATAAATCATTGTACTACCATAATTCCTAAATTAGAATTTTTGGTTTATTTCCTAAAAACCCTAACCACTATTCCTAGGTAAATGAGGTAAATATATATATCAAAGAAAAAGGTTCTATACAAGTACATAGGGCATACTCTGGTAGGAACAAAAGCTCACAGGACAAGCCCTGGAGTCCAAAAAATACATTAGTTACAACCATAATCTCTAGTCACTCCCTAGGGGTTACATAGTTTACAATTTCCACACCCTTCTAGGTTACATAAAAAATAAGAGCAGTATAGACATATTTTTGAACTTGTACAATGATGCTCCTATGGTCAAAAGTTTTTTTCTCAAAAAGGATAGCATTTCTACTTCTCCATATATTATAAACTAATGCTGCCATAGCATGGTTTCGAGCTCTCCAAATTTTGTGCTTTCTGTGACAGTTTCTGTGGACAGTTCTCATAGTACTGGCTAAAGTCATGGATCCTCTGGATAATCCCAGCCATTTTCTTATGGGATGCCATATTTTTTTAATTTCAGCACAAGCAAAGAACAGATGTTCATGAGTCTCTGCTGCTTGCTGACAGAACAGACAATCTTTAGGCCCCTCCAAACAAGTGAGCCTGTCTCGAGTGTAGAGTCTGCAGAGGAGAGTGAGCCAGAGTAAAAAGAATATCTTTTGGTTATGTTTTGGCTCCAAACTACCTTGTGAGGTTTCCACTTGGGACCCTTTTCACGAAAAAAGTTGTAGGACAAATTTGTGGAGAAGCCCTTTTCTGTAACCCATGATTATAGGAGAATCCTGACCTGATTATATGACCCTAGTCTCTGGACCATATTAGATAGCAATTTGATAATGGTTCTCAAAAAGTGTGAAGTGTTATGCTTAGGGTTGAAATGCTCCAAGTCTTTAACCTACAGGTAGTGTGTGTGTATCCACTTGTGCCAAAGTGATTCTTTTTCATTCTGGAGTGCCCATATGTACTTACTGAGAAAAGCTGAGTTCCAGGCTTGGAGGTTTTTGATTCCAAGACCATCTTCACTTTCAGGGAGGTAGAGCTTTTTCCAGGCAATGGGGGTAGGTTTACCTTGCCATAGGAAGCTATGGCAAAGGGATGTAATTCTATGGAGCACAGCTTTAGGGATGGCAAAAATAGAAAGCCAGAAACCCATTAGCCCCTGGATAATGGAGTTAATTATCTCCAATTTTCCTGCAAAAGACGGAGAGTTTGCCTTCCACATCTTCAGTTGATCACATAGATTGTTGATTAATTGTTCATAGTTAATTGCACGTAATTTGATGGGGTTCAGAGGCACTCCCAGATACCTAAAGGAAAAGATCCTTTAGGCATGTTAGTGATCATGAGGAGCTCTCTCTGGATGTGTTCTTTCATGCCAGCCATAAACAGCTGGGACTTTGCAGGGTTGACTGATAAGCCAGAATAGTCTCTTAAGAGTTTGAGACCCTGGATCAAGAACTTGACAGAGGGAAAATCACCTCTGTAGAAGAGGATTAGATCATCAGCAAAAGCAAGATGCACCAGGCCCATCTTTTCACACTTTGAGTGGTAAGCAAAGCACTAGTTCTTGATTAACTGCTTTAATAGTCTGCTGAAATACTCCATGCACAGCACAAACAGGTAAGGGGATAATGGATCACCTTGCCTAAGGCCTCAAGATCCTTTGAAATGACCAAAAAGATGGCCATTCAGTTTCAGAGAGAAACTAGTAGTTATGACACATTCCATTACCATTGAGGTGAATTCTGGAGGGAACTTGAAGGAATGAAGGATCTATTGTAAGAAAATCCAAGAGAGTGTATCATAGGCCTTCCTGAGATCAATTTTTATCATACATTTGGGGGTGGTTCTTTTCCTTGAATATTCTTTTAGGAGTTCCTACACAAGGAAAATGTTCTCAGCCATGAGTCTACCCTTTACAAAAGCTCCTTGTTCTGGACTGATCAGCTTGGTTAAGCTTTCTGCAAGTCTTTCTGCCATAATCTTGGAAATCACCTTATAAAAGGTGTTGCAATATGCAATGGGCCTGAAGTCAGAGACAAAAGAGGCTTGTGGAGATTTAGGGATCAGAACCAAGGCAGCATGATTTACACATTGTAAGAGCCTTCTATTGGCAAAGAATTCATGAACTACAACACAAAAATCTTCCCCCGTAGTCTCCCAGGTGGCTTTAAAGAATTTGGTAGAATACTCATCAGGGCCAGGGGCTTTGATCTCACCATTTGTGACTGGTCTAAGTAGGGCCTGTTTTTGTTCCTTAGAAATGACTGGACTTGAATAAATAACCCTGCTGTCCAAAGGGGTGTGTGGCATTTCTATCCCTAGCAGGTGTTCATAGAATTCCAAGAATTCCTTTTCCATGTCTTTATCAAAAAGAGTGGGTGTACCATCCCTTTTTGTGATTTGGACAACCCTGTTCTTGGCTTGTCGAGCCTTTAGCATATCAAAGAAGAATTTTTGAGTTTTGGTCCATTCCAAACAGGAACTTGTTCTTGTTGATCTGGGACACAAAACTGGCTGCAGCATTATTAAGGAATTTTGCCTTTTTTGTAAGGCCACTCAGTGTATCCAGACCCTTAATGGGCTGTGCTGCCATTACCTCCTCTTGAGCTGCCTTGAGTTGGGATTCTGCAAGGTTAGCTCTAGCAATAATATGGGAGAAATCATGCAGGTTTAAATTCCTTAACTCCTGTTTTAGCATAGACAATTTTTTGCAAAGATTGAACTGAAAAGTTCCACAGTGAGAGAACCTCCAAACTTTACTGACCACAACATTGAATTTAGGGTGATCACACCACATATTATAGAATTGAAAGGATCTCTTTCTGGGTTGAGGCTTGCCCAGGGAAATAATACAGGGAGAATGATCAAAGGAGCTGCCAGGGGCTAAGAAGTTTGCTTCAGCTTGTAGACCAGAGGCAAACCCTTCAGCATTCATCATGGCTCGATCAAGTTTGCATGTAACATTTTTTCTAACAAAGGTGTGGAAACAACCAGTGGAGGGGATGTCAGCCAACTGTGTCACTAGACAACATGATTTGAAGTCTGCTATTTCATAATCAGTGACAGGTCTTGCTCCACTTCAGTCAGAGGCATTAAGAGGATAGTTGAAATCCCCTGCTACAATCCAGGCCCCTTTTACACTTCTAGCTCTCAACATGAGAGCTTCCTACAAGCCTTTTCTGTCTCTAATACTATACAGGCCATAGATCACTGTCAAAGTAACAGTAATACCAGTTTTAATATCATGAACTAGACCAGTCAGAGATTGGAGGGATACCTCAATCAGTTGAATTAGGGTTCCATAAGAGGAGTAGCCTTCCATTTGGGTGATTAAGGAAGTTGTCATGGTGATTCCAGCCTCGAAAGTAACTCTCCTTGAGGAGTTGGACTTTCTGAGTGTCCAGCTTGGTTTCTAAAAGACCAATAATGGAACAAGCATTATCTTTATACATTTTCCTCAGTTATTTTTTGTTTTAGGGGAGAACCCCCTCCCCTAATATTCCATATGAGCATATTCATGAAACCTTTTCAGGTTTTGACAATATCCTTTTGGTCCCTTTTCTTTTCTGTTGCCTGGTTGCACTTCTTTTCTTTCTTTTAGCAGCCTTGGACACCACCTGTTGCCATCCAGATACTTCCACTTGGTCTTGCATTTCCTGTGTTTTTGCATTATCCCCCTTTCTTTTAATTCTCTGCTTGACAGGGGGCAGAGGGGGTCAAGGAGGTCTCAAAACTCAGTAAGGGCTTTTTCCCTTTATTCTGTCTCTGGTCTTCCACTTGGGAGTCAGGCACAACATCCACAGAGGGGATAGGAGCAGGAACCTCCTCTCTCTGGTCCTCTTGACCACAATTTTGCTCTTCTAGTTTAGCCTCATACTCAGCAGGGGTGAGATTGGTGTGCTTACCCTTTTGGTATGTTCTGTCTTTAGTTTCAGTAGCTTTTTCCTTGACCTGCATAGGTTCCTCAAAGGGAGGGGGATGGAAAGATTTCGAGACATGGTTAACAATATTCTCCCTATTGCTCTTCTGATTCTGCTGATAACTCTTCTCTAGATGTCCCAAAGCTCCACAGCAACCACATACCAGGGGTAAATCCTCATATTCTATAGTCTGGGTATATTCATCATCATCAGTTTTAACCTTAATGGATGAGGGAAGTTTTCCTTTAAGATCAATTTCAACCAATACTCTGCCATACTCAATCTTTGACTTTTCATAAGTAAAGTCATCAATCAGAATTGGCTTACCTATAAAGGAAGCAATTTCACTTATTGCTTCACAGTTCCATAGCTCCATAGGGAGGTTAACCAATCTAACCCATACTGGAACTTTTGTAATCTCTTCTCTCCCAAAGGAAAAGAGACTAGGGATCTCCTTCAGCACAAAAGCCTTATCTTTGATAATGTAAGGACCCCCTGCTAGGGCTCGACTTTTGTCAAATTGATCTTCAAACTTCAGAACAACCCATCCAGAGCTATGCCTAATGTACCTAAAGGGCTGCTTGATGACATGCTTTGCAATTCCCATATGGTACCTAACCACTATTCTTAACTGGTGGATCAGTTGGACCCAACTCAATAATCTTCCACTTTAAATGATTAGTATCCTAAGTACCTTATTCAAAAGCTTTCGCCCTAGACATGCATAAATCATCACACATCACAAATCATAAACTCTATGATCATAATTACACTTTAATTACCAATTACAAATCATACAACAAAAACCCTAAGCAGCTACATCAAACCCTAATTAACCACAACAAACCATAGTTAACCACTCCAAACCCTAATTTGGCCTCCTCGATACCCTTATAATGTCCTATGTATTATTTTTCACCCAAAACTTTCTAACAACCCAAATAAATCTTCTATTACCTTCCTTACATCCCAAGTCAACTTTTCACACGTAAATCTTACTCCCATGCATATGCTAACCTTCCTATGTAAACCTTCAAACTTTCTCATGCAAAACCCTAAGCTCCCATGCAACCCTAGTTTCACCCATGTAAACCCCAAATCCATCCATACAAAACTCTGTATTAGATTCTTCCATGCAACGTCATAAAATACACCATGAAAAACCCTAGATCCATTCATACAAAACACTAAATTCAATCCACACAAAATGAAAGATTCATCCATGCCAAACCTTAGATTCAAACCATATAAAACCTAAAGATTTGTCCATACCAAACCCTAAATTCAAACCATATAAAACTAAAGATTCATCCATACCAAACGCTAAATTCAAAACATAAAAAAACCAAGGATTCATCCTTACCAAACTCTAAATTCAAACCATATAAAACTAGATATTCATCCATACAAAACCCTACATTAGATCATCTCATACAAAACCATAAATTAGATTCTCCTATATAACATCATAAATTACATTCTCCCATACAACATCATAAATTACAATATCCTATATAAGGTCATAATTTAGATTCTCCCATATAAAATCATAAGTTAGATTCTCCCACATAACACCATAAATTAATTCCTCTCACACAAAACCATGCAAAACCATAAATTAGATTCTCCCACACGAAACAATAAATTATATTCTCTTACATGAAACCCTAAATTTCTCATATTATTCTGGCACTCATGAATCATTAAAATACTTAGGTCAACTCACATCCCTTGGTCAACTTCTTTCCCCATCCTCCCTGTTCATCCTTTCTCCCACACAAACCACATCAACATCCTCACATGCATGTCTTTCAGGGTAACAACACATATCATCACCTATACATAATACACATGCCATGCAAATACACGAAAGCATACTTCAACTCCACATCATACCACATATGACATAATTAATAAAGACAAACATCGGATACATATGCAGCATGCGAAGCACATAATGTATATAGACACACAAAGACCTTAGTAACACCCTTACCTAAAATGACACCGGTCTTGGAGCACACTCCTATTCCTCCTTAGGGTTTTGATTGGTTTTACCTAATAGGAGGGAAAAGCTAAAATTAGACTCCCTCCTATCAAAAATACTATTGATCACTAACTTATTATAAGACTAGGCTTTTGATAAAATATTAAAATAATAATAGCAAAAATACTAAAAATAATATCAATATTAATATTAACAAGAATAATAAAATAGTAACAATAATAATAAAAATGACATTACTCAAAAACATGGTGACATAAAGGCTTCACCCCCTTTACTAAACTAATACTAATAATAATAATATTAGTAATATAAATAACCAAATTTAGTAATAATAATAGTGATGAAATAATAATGATAATAATGATGATAAAAACTATAATATTATTGTAATAATAATAATCATAATGGTAATAGTAGTAAGGATAATATTTGAAGATAAAAAGAAGCGGGGTTTCCACCCTACATTGAGTAATAATAAATTAATACTAATAATAATAAAAATACCAATACCCTAATAATAAGACACAATATTTATAATACTACTACTAAAATTTAAAATAAGCATAATAGGGTTTCAACCCTATATAAAATAATAATACTAACACTTGAAAATAATAATAATGATAGCAGCAGCAGCAACAGTAGTAGTAGTAGTAGTAGTACTAATAAAATTAAAGATAATATCAATAATAATAATTCTAATAACAATAAAATCGAATTAAAAGTATAATAGGGCTTCGGCCCTCAACAGAATAATAATAATAAGAACTTTAATATTAATAGTAATAATACTAATACATATTAATAATAGAAATAATAATAATAGGATTTATATTATAATAAATAAAATAAAATAATTTAAGGCTTGAAAAATTAGGGAAAAGGGTTGAGAGGGTCTAGGGTTCAACCTTAGGCTGGCGGGGATAGGCAGCATCAGTGGTGGTGCACGACGGCGACCGAATAAAGATAAGAAAAGGGGAAAAGTTAAAGGTTGGGAAAAAATAAGAAGAAGAAGGGTGGAAGTAAGGGTGATTATGATTGCCTAGAAGGAGAGGAACAAAATGATGGTGGTGGTGCAGCCAAAGGTGGCGGCACACGGCGATGGTGGTGGTGGCCGAATAGGGAAGAAGAAGAGAAAGAGAGGAAGAGAGGGAAAAAGAGGAAAAGAAAGGTAGGGGAGATAGAGGAGGGTCTGAAGAAGAGAATGGGAGGTGGAAGAAACGACGACATCGGCATAAGAGGTGGCTAAGGGTGGCACAAAGGGTGGTGGAGGCTAAAAACAAGGTTGATTGGGAAGGCTAATTCGCACAGCCGGGGTGGCTTGTGTAGGAGAAATCAAGGGGGATAGATGATTTGGTTAGCTAGAGGGAGGAGCAAGGAAGAGTTTGGTGGACAGAAGAGAATGGGAGGTAGAAGAAGCGGCGACAGCGGTAGAAGAGGTGGCTAAGGGTGGTGCAAAGGGTAGTCGATGCAGAAAACAAGGTTGATCGGGAAGGCTAATTCGCATAGCCGGGGTGGCTTGTGTAAGAGAAATCAAGGGGGATGGATGGTTCGATTAGCTAGAGGGAGGAGCAAGGAAGAGTTTGGTGGCCAGATATGGCGGCAAAGTTGGCTGGAGGTGGCAGACGAGGTGTCTAAAGGGGTAGTGGCGTGAAGGAAGGCATCTTATGAACTTGAGCTAAAAAACTCGACTCAATACTACTATGGGGTATATTTATAGGCTTGAAAGGAAGTTAGGGTCAAAGGGAAAGTGGGGGAGTGGTAGGAAGGATTGGGAACCGACCGACGAGGACAACCGACACACTCCCGGTCATGGTCTGCAAGTGGCCAGGGGAGAGGGAGATCGTGCGAGAAATGGGGGAGTGGTTGGGGTCAAAAGGGATGGCGATTCAGAGGGGAGTGAGAGGAAGAAAAATAGCTAGTCAAAACGGCCGTAACCGGCGGCAAAAACCTCGGTTGGGCGGCAGTGCAGTTACAGGTGCTCGACGTCGACGGGGGGAGGGAGGAAGGAGGAAGAAGAAAGAAAAGACTGCGCGGGCTGGGCAGTTCAGGGAAAAAAAAGAAAGAAAAAAAGGGCAGACCAGGCGGTCGGGCGTAAGGAGGGAAGCGTTTAAATAGAACGCTGCATTTTGGGAAAAAAATATAAAATGCAGCGCAGAGGGGAACAGCAGAAGGGCGATGGCCGTGTGGGCTGGGCTAGCTGAAGGAAAGGAAAAAAAAAAGAGGAAGACTGGGATGCTGGGACATGCTCAATTCGGGGAGGAAAAGAAAAAGAAAAAGAAAGGAAGAAGAAAAAGAAATAAAAAGGAAGAAAAGGAAGAAAAGGAAGAAAGAAAAAGAAAAAGGAAAAGGGAAAAAGGAAAAAAAAATTAGATTGACTATTTAAATTAATTAAAATATTTGGGATATTTCATAATAATAATATTTAATTAAAATAATATTTAAATCTATTTTTTGCCTAAATAATAGTTTTAAAAGATTTTCCATAAATTCCATTTTAATTAGCAAAACACCCTACTTTTCTTCAATTAAATTATTTGTAAAATTTATATTAATTTGAAACTATTTTAGCCTTAATAATTTAAATAAAATAATTTATTTAATTAATTTCCAAATTAAAATCTTTAATTAGTTAAAATACCCAAATTTCCTCTTATTAAAATTATTCTATAATTTCTTATTAATTTGCCCTAATTAATTTCCTTTTATTTTAATAAAAATAAGTTATTGAATAAATTTTCATAATAAAATATTATTTAATAATAAATAATAAAATTTTAATTTTTGAGGCATTTCAATATGATGCATTTTTTAAGCTCAAACTTACACACTCCAATTTGTGAATAAAGTCAAAGAGAAATAGTCAAACGATTAAAAAATTACAAAACTTTTGAATAAGTATTTTAAATGATTTGGGACCCAGATATCTCATTAAAAAAATATTTATAAAAAAATTAATTTTTTTGTTAGCTAAAAAGGCCTTATGGATGTAAAAATGGGAGAAATTTGTGCTTAAACTCTAACAAGAAAATGCATTATTTAAACCACTATAAGATTCATAGTAATATATTAAAAAAATATAGGGAAAAATATACACAATTTAAAAGAGTCTTAAAAAAATTTGATAGCTAAAAATGGCTTAAATAGCTTTATGGAAATAAAAAGAATTTAGGAAAACTTTACATTTAAGTTTTATTACTTATTTTAATCATAGTTAAAGATACAATAAGATATAATACCTAAAATATTTTATTTCTCTAGGAAAATTAATCATGAGTTAATTAAGGTCTTTAAAAATTAATAAGACATTACATCACTATCCTCTTAGAGGCATTTGTTTTGTATTTTAGATATTTGAACCCTCATGTCCTACTCTTATTTGACTTAGGTTATTTTGGAGTAGTATTTTCCTTACCATCAGTTGTATTTTATGTTACTTATTGAGATGTCTTTATGTTATAATTGTTTTGGATTTAAGTAGTGACATGATGAGGGAGTTATCATATTTTCTTGGTATTCAAATCAAAAAATTTAAATGATTGGACTTTTATTAACCAAGAAAAGTACACTAAGGAATTTTTGAAGAATTTTGGAAAGAATGAGAGCAAGCCTAATAACACCCCCTATGGCTATTACTATGGATGAATGATAACACTCCATAAGTGCACATTTTTAGCCCTTTTTAGGATGAATTTTACATGTTTTGTTTTTTACATTAATTAGTCCATAAGGTGAAGTATCTTATTAGATTTTCCATTGTGTAGGTTAATTACTAATTTTAATGAAGAAACTTGTAACTTGTACTCTCCATAAACACTAGGTTTTGTAAGCAAGAAATAACAATTTATGCATCTAGAGGTAATTTGAGTCGTGTGTTGTAGGGTATTATGTAGGATAAACTTGTGTTGCAATAAAAAACAATGTCACCATGTGTATATCACCCCCATTTTTCACTATCGGCATTTTTCACTTTCAAACATTGCAGAAGATAAAAATATGAAATACACCTAGGAAAAATAGAGTATTACTACCACACCTAATATATGATAGAGGTCTTCCACTCATCCCACATTAGATAAAAGGTTAATAAAACCAACCAACCAAAATAAAGCAAGAAATAAAGTGTGTATAACATATATTATGGAAATAGCGATCTTAAATTTTTACAAATGGGGCCATGTAGGGTCTCAAAAACATCTAAAATTCCTCAAAATACAATAGGATGAAGGTACTAAAATACAATGGAGATGAAATGACAATAGGGAAAGGAACCAAACCATGATGCATTAAGGACCATTTAAATTCCCCCAAGTGTCCACACTTTCAGTCCCACAAGCCCAACACAAGGTAGGCTACTACCACCTATCCTTAAAAACTTACACATGTTTTTTTGCTTGCATGATTGAGTAGGTGACTAAACAAATGATTATATCAATATGCTAAGTATTGAGTAATCCAAGTTACCTACTCGATGGGTCTCACAAGCATATAGGGCCATAACATAATAGGAAAATCATACTAATCACATATCATACTTACACCATAAAATTATATATACATGCTCAATCATGAACAAATAATGCATTAGAATTTCATTCCATGCAAAGAATTAAACAACTTATAAGTCATCATGCATACCAATACAACATAGATATCATGAATAAAAATGTATGATTAATAAAAATTTATTTTATAGATCATTAGGCCCTTCTATTGTCCACTTACATAAGTATCCTATTAGGTCCATTTCCCAATTTTACATAATATATTATATTAATTATATACAAGCCATTATTCATTTTCTCAATTGATGGATTGATTACCACCCCATACTCTAACATACCATTGAAACCTATCCAAACCAAAGGACATAAAGTCTGGCTAAAGAAAGGTAATCATAACTGGAGATAAGTTCTAGTTAAAGCTGATAAAACACTTAGATGAAGAGACCCTCTAGTATTGATACCCCCTAGTACATAATTTATGTCTAGAGTAGGTAAGGCATTGTGATCTACTAGGATCCCACCTAAAAGCAAAGCTTGAAGGCATCAATAAATGACCGAAGGTTAACTGACCCCCGGTAGCTAATTGAGGATCGAGTAATCACGATTCGTACATTGTTTGATCATCTTTCACTTTAAGTGATTAGTGTGGTACTCTCTAAGGTTATGTTATCACTTGAGTTCCAAATAACAACCAAGCTACAAATTCACACAATCATTCCATTTTGATTATTGTTACCCTCCAAACCATGTGGTGGGATTATCATTAGTTCTTATTTAAGTTTAATCCATCTATCAAGATATTCCACTTATCCCAATAATTTGGATTACACTAACCTTTAGGAGCATCATGGCATACACACTCTAATTTTCCCATTAAAACCTTCGAAAGGAACTTATTTGAGATATCTTGAATTATGAATCAATTAATCCATCCAATATGTTATGCAATTCACATAAAGATATGTGTTTTCATTATTAAGGAATCATATTATAGCATAATATCAAATCTCAAAGCATACCAATATTCAGAGAAACAAAAGAACACTCTTTTGCTAAACAAGTTGATTGGTTTAGGCTAACTAGTAGATTAATTTAGCTTAGCCCAACCCTAGAGTTCCCCTTAAACAAATTAATTTTTTTTATTCTACTATTTGACTGTTCTAATACTAGTTGATTGGTTTGTTTATATAAATCAATAGGTTTAACCAAAGAGCAGCTAGGGTTACCGCAGACAACCTAATTGTTCGGTTTAGGCTAACCAATTGACTATTATAAGGATCGGTCAATCGGTTTAGCTTAACTAGTCAATTGATTTGGTTCTAGACACCACATAACAAGAATTTAAAATATGATTATGACTCTAACATCTAAACTTATCAAATCGTAACATAACCATTTATAGAAACACATGTTACACATGCTCATACACTAATCATGTTGTATTCAAATAGAATTAATTAATTTCTCATGAAAGAATACTTTTCTCAAAACTCTTAAATACCCAAACATGCATCACTAAAATACCAACAATATTATATATGCTTACAATGTCAAAAAATTTTGGAGTTCAGTAGCTCACATACTTAGTCATGTCACATTTCAAAGATAATAATGACATACTTCAAGTTTAGCAAAATTTCCCACAAAGAAGGAGAAACTTTTGGTTAAAAAATCTTAACCTCAGAAACCTAGAAATAAGAAGTTAAAATTGAAGAATCTATAAATAGTTATTATAAACCTCTAAGTAGATTCTATGAAAATCATCTAAAAACAAACTCAAATTTTACCCAAATCTAACCCTTTCTTGCTTAAGGATAAAATAAGAGGAGAGAAAGGACCAGAAAAGGTACATAAATTAGAATGAAAGCTCAAAGTGGAGAAGAATGGAGCATAATTGTCGAGAAAAATCAGAATATTTTTGTGGTTGAAAAGAGGTAAAGTGAAAAGATGATTAGGGTTATTTATATTTAAGTAATAGTTTAAGAAATGAGTGAGAGGGCGCAACAAATTGAAAAACCTAATTTTACCATTCAAATTTTGGCTAAACAGGAAGATTTAGCAAGAGTAAGCTAACTTCTGTCCTAGAGCTCAAATGTCGAATCTCTTGAGAAGGCATGTTAAGATTTTCCAAAGAATGGTTAAACACAAGATAGGAAATAGGCAGATCGACATATGAAGTGAATATTCTAGCAATGTAGTGATAGTCTATAACAAATCATCTGTTTTAGAGTCATACAGATGAGAGTGGAAGAAAAAGACAAAATATGAGGTCATCCTTCCATTTTTCTGCCAAATCAAACCTTTAAATCCAATCGAGGAAAAAATTAATGCTAGATAAATGATCAATGGGGTTTACTTAGAAATAACTCAGAGGTAGATTATCAAGGTTCTATTTTAATGAAAGTATTTTTTTCCTAAAAAATAAAACTTAAAAAAACACTCATCTTGACAAACCAATCAATTTGTTTTGCTAGACCATTTAACTATTCTACATACAATCTGATTAGTTCCTCAAGCTAGTCGATTGGTTCTATCGAACAAAAGTAAACCTAAAAATGATAGATTGATATATCGATTCATAAACTAATTGACTAGTATGCCAAGAAACTTATTTTACTCAAATTTTCCAATTCTTTTTTAAAATAAAACCTAAAATATAGTTTAAAATAATGATCAAACATCATCCAAAATCCCCTAAATACTAGAATTTTTCATATTACAAATATTAAAAATTTGAGGTATTCTAGTACTATCCCTTTAAAAGAGGTTGTGTCTTCAAAGCCTATTAAAAAAAATCAAGCAACATTATTAGACAAATCAGAAGGGACATATCTCATTTGATAAACAAGGAAAAGGGGTTACTACCCCCTTAAAAGAAAAAGGATACACTAACATGTAACACACTAAGAAAACAAATCATGTTACTTTGCTCGAATCTCCTTCTCATCCTCCCACGTGGCCTCCTCGACATCATGTCATGAACAAAGGAACTCTATTAATGGGACAATATTTGTATGAATCTCTCTTATATTCATGTCCAAAATGCTCACTAGCCATTATTCATAAGTTAGAGACTCATCAAGTTCTAACATCTTAGGTTGGATAATGTGTGAAGGATCTGCTATGTATTTCCTCAACTTGGAAACATGGAATACATTATACACTTGAGATAACTCTATAGATAGTGCTAATTGATATACAACCTCTTTGACTCACTCTAATATCTTGTACAATCTAATTTACCTTGGTATGAGCTTACCCTTCTTTCCAAACCTCATTACTCCCTTGGTGGGAATGTCAATTAAAATGAATATACTGCCCATCTCGTAAACATTGGTTCATCTTTTTAGTTGTGCATAGTTATTTTACCCATTTTGGGATACTATTTTATGTTCCTGAATCATTCTAACCTCATTTGTCATCTCCTCAATCATGTTCGGTCCCAACACGATTGTCTCACTAATGTCATTTAACCACATAGGAATATGACACTTCATATCATACAAGGATTCAAAAGGTTCCCTTGAGATAATCACATAGTAACTATTATTTTAGGAGAGCTAGATCAAGTCCAGACATTCCTCCCAATTGTCTCTAAATTCCAATACACATGCTCAAAGCATTTCCTCTAACATTTGAATGACCCTCTTTATCTGTCCATCTATGGTTGGGTGAAAAGTAGTACTAATCTTCAACTGCATTCCAAAAGGGGCTTGCAACTTATGCTAAAAGTGCAATAAAAATTTGGATTCTTAGTCAAACACAATGTCTCTAGTGACCCTATGTAGTCTCAAGATGTAAATCCTATAAGCGTTACATAGTTGCTCCATAATCCATGTCACCTTCATTAGTATGAACATTACTAACTTAGTTAGATGATCCATAATAACCTAGATGGAATTGAAGATGCTACTAGTATATGAAAGAACAACCACAAAATCCATAGATATACTATCCCACTTCCACCCGAGAATGTCTAGTGGTGGGTACTAACCTTACTGGTCTCTTATGCTCAATCTTAACTTTTTGACAAGTCAAACATTGGGAGAAAAAATTTTGGACCTCTTGCTTCATATAGAGCTACCAATATACCATCTAAAAATCCTTGTACAAATTATCCCTTTTAAGATGAATAAAATAGGGAGTGCAATGGCCTTCCTCAAGGATTTTCCTCTTGAGCTCAAAACATACCAGTGGTACACACCATCTACCATGGTATCTGACATTACCATACTCATGGATTTGGAATCCCTTATCTATACCTTCTATAAGATCACAATTGATCTTCTCGAGCTTGGTATCACTAGGTTGACTAGCTTAAATCTCATCAAAGATAGAAGGTACAATGGTGAATGCATTCATCCTTGCTTCCAAACTATTAGCAGGGATCAATTTGATCTCCATCTCTCTAAGCTCTTGTCACAAATTATCAGAAAACATAATCGTACTCAAGGAATGATGTCTTCTAGCTGAGAGCATATGCTACAACATTAACCTTACCCTCATTGTAGGTAAACTCTAGGTCATATTTTTAACTAATTCCAATCATCAATGATGTCTCAAACTCAAATCCCATTGCGTGAAAATGTACTTGAGGATCTTATGATCGATGTAGAACTTGCACTGAATACCATAGAGATAATGCCTCCAAATATTCAAAGAGCACACCACTACAAGAAGATCTAAATCATGCATTGGATAGTTTTTCCCATGCAGCTTCAATTTTTGGAAATCATAAGCTACTACTCTTCCATGTTGCATCACCACGCAACCCAATCCATATTTAGAAGCGTCGCTATACACCTCAAAACCATTTAATCCACTCAATTATGTGATCATTGGAGCTGAGGTCAAATTCCTCTTCAATTCAAGGCCTTCCCATACTTCTCATATCATTAGAAACTTGTAGGTTTCTTCAACAAATTGGTCAACAAACAAGCTACCTTGGAGAAGTTCATGATAAATCTACAGTAGTAATCAGCAAATCCCATAACTTTGCGCACCTCCTTAATAGATATTAGCACTGGCCACTCGAAAATTGCCTTAACTTTAAAAGGATCCACTAAGAAACCATCCCCCAAAATTACATGTCCAAGGAAAGCCACTTGATCTAGCCAAAACTCACACTTTGAAAGTTTAGCATATAACTTGTGTGGTTTTAAGAATGTCAATATCTATCTCCGATTCTATGGATTATCCTCTCGACTACTAGAGTGGATGAAGATTCCATCGAAGAACACCATGATGAGTTGATCCACATCAAAAAATCTTATTCATGAGAGACATGAATGTTACTGGTGAATTAGAGTTCGAAGGGCATTACTGTGAACTTGTAATGGCCCTGTTTAGTCTGAAATGTCATAATTAGAATATCATGGTCCACAACTCTCAACTTGTGGTCATCTAAATGAAGATCAATCTTACGGAAAACTATCGCTCCTCTGAGATGGTCAAAAAGTTCATTTATTTGAGGCAATGGATAAAAGTTCTTCACCATAACATGATTTAATCCTTGGTAGTTGATGCACAACCTTAATCTTACATCCTTCTTCTTAACAAATAAAATTATACTCCATAGGGTTCACAATAACTCTTCTATTTGATCCTCAATCTCATTCATCTTTGAAAGTACCATACGGTACGGTGCTTTAGGTACTGGCTCTATCCCTTAAAATAAGTCAATGCTAAAACTAATATCTCAAACAAGCAACAAGCCTAAAATCTTGTTGGGAAACACATTGGGATGCTCTTAAATTACCAAGATTTGCTCTAGTGGTATCTGATCAACCTCAGTTTCTCAAACATTGCACATGAAATGTAGATACTGCTTTTAAACAAGGGTACTTAATAAAATTGGTGACATAACAAGGGGATTAGGTTCACACTTCCAATAGGAGACTTTGATCCCCTTTGGTCTTTGAAAAGCCACACTCTCCTGTGCACAATCTATCAATGTTTGATACTTCCCTAACATGTCCATGCCAATGATCACATGAAAATCATGCAACTCTAGTTCTATGAGATCTAAGGGGAATTCCACTCCACCAGCTACTAAGGCTATCCCTCTATAAAACCAAGGGAACACAATCCTATTCCTTAAAGATAACAAAAAAAAATACTACAGGCAAGAGATAAAGAAGCTCTAGTTACAAATGCAAATGATATAAATGAAGCTATGCGCTAGAGTGAAATAGCACACATGCTAAAGAGGTAGAAAAGTATGTGTATTGGCCATGCCATTGCCCTAATGCTCAGCCTTAGATTAGCTAATCATGTTTAGGTGCTCACCCAAAGGAACTTGTACACCATTGCTTGGCCCATAATATTTTTGGAAAAAGCGAGGCTTTTGACCCCTCATCTTACTGGTACGATTGACAACACTAACTAGTGATGGAGGAACTCTTTGAGTATATGGTTGGAGGTGTTGAATAGATCTGATGGTTTGAGAAAAGAAAGATTCCTCTGAACATTGTCACCTCCAACACAAAACTCATAAATCATGTGTCCCATTATACCACAACCATGATAAGTAACCTTGTTGCCCACATAATCCAGCCTTAGATGATTTGCTCCGCAACACTTGTAACGGTAGTGCCTCTCTTTAAAACATCCGGTAGACTGTCCTCTTGATTAGAGTGCTAATTCCATACTCCTACCATACCTAAGTGGTATGTTACTTCTAGAGTAATCCTTTTTTCTCTCTTCAAGGCACTAACGATCCTAAAAATTTCTCTTCCCACCAATTAGGTACTCCTAGCCTAGATGACCTGTGAAGCTTCATGAGCTTTCTTATACATTCCAACCATGTCTGATGGGGAAACTCCTACCAACAACTCATGATACCTAATCTCTAGGCTAATCTTGAAACAATGAACTTTTATCACCTCTTTTGCCTCCACTTTAGGAGCCAACTAGACTGAGTCCATGAATCTCATATAGTACTCCTCTATTGACATGCTCTCCTAAGGAACCAAAAACTCATTGTACTTCCTCATACAAAAATTGGTTGGGTAAAATCAACCTCGAAGTGCCTAAATGAAAGATTCCCAAGAGGTATGCTCTCCACCTCTACGCTAGACTCTCCTCCACCATATGTCTACTTGACCCCTCAAGTAATACACTACTATGTTGACCTTGTTATCCAATAGACAACCACATACAACATAAAAGAAATACAATCATTAACTAGTGTATATTGGGTAGTAGGCTAAAAAGTAAATTCATATTCTAAGAGTTAGGTGTGAGTGTAATCTAACTCGATTTTGATACTAAACTTACAAAATTTATATGGAAAATAAATACAAGATTACTAAGATATAATAGAGCTCAAAAAGATCTAAAAGAAATAGAATATGAGATCCCAAGGATCAAAACCAAAACACTTAACTAGCCCACTAAGGATTCAACACACTCAGCCCCACATAATCCTAATATGAGAAACCTGCACACGAATGAAATAGTGTGGTATTAGTATGATACACATGCTGAGTAAGGCGTAACTATCACAAATGCTTCACATAAAACACATTATTATAATAGAATAATATCACAACTTTCCAAGGACATAGTATAATAACATAGGGTTGCATGCATCGAAGTATATAACACACGTAAACAAGGAAAGAAAAGCCCTAAGGCATTTTTGTGAATTCAATTATACTTAATATTAAAACATGCAAAAAATAAACCACGTAGGGCAGCTTCAAGCTAACAAATTAGGGAAAAAACTATGCATAATATGTTATACCATAGGAGTATACCTATAACACCTCTATTTTTATAACCATATTTTTTCTTTACAAGTATTTTGTAGAATCTAAATAGAAAATGTATGGTGCTACCACTGCATCCAATATAGGAGAGGTATAGTAATTACCTAACATACATAGAGCATAAGGCTAAAAAGTAAACTCATATCTCACGAGCCATATATGACCATCTCTTACCTAATTTCTAAAACAAAACTTACAAATAAATATAAAATCAACAATATCTAGTAGAGATTTAAAAGACTAAAATAAAATAGAATATGCTATCGTAAGGATTTAAATAGCATTGCTTAACAAGCCACCTAGCAACTTGACACTCTCAACCCCACCTATCTAAGCATGAGAACCTATACAAACTTAAATGATGTTGTATTAGTATGAATAGCGTATTGAGTAAGGCCTAATTATAGCACATAAGGATGCTTCACACAATATACATTATCACATTATACAACATTATGATAGCATTGTAATTGATCATATAAACATAAAGAGAAAAAATCCCTAAGGTAACTCTAGAAAATCTATTCCTCTTTATATTAAACAATGTTAAGAATGGAGCATATATGATGCATGCTTACACTTAACTACAGAGGAAATCTTTAAGCAACCAACCTAAGGTAAACGCAATGTACAATTTGAATCATTAAGGAATTTATAAGCAAATAGAAATTAGGAAAAAGCTATACAAATCTTTATCATGATTACAAAAAAAGCTCACATAAGGACATATAGCAAAAGGAAAAATCAAGGAAATCATATAAGACATATGTGTATGAATCCAAACTCTATAACACAAGCCCATACATTCTATCCTACAACTAATGGTTAGAATCGATGAGGCACAAGAAATAGTAATAAGCTATAAAAACCAAGGCATGTATGGGAAATTGTCCTACTACAATGAAAAAAATAAAGGTTACACATAATAAGGCATAAAATCCAAATGTATGAGCAACTAGCTCCATTGCAAATGAGCATACTAATCCAAACATCCACCTAACCTAGAACCATCAATGCTGCCATAGGTTAGACATATAATCCATTACCAATGTACTATGGCTAAGAACATCTCTCCAAGGGTATCCTCATCCTTAAGTATTCATACCCCCTATAGAGTTTAAATGATCATATAGGCTAGAGGAGACACTAAGCTACTATACGACTAACAACCCCTAGAATTTTTTGAGCTTGAAAAATGAGAGCGTTGAAGACTATGATTTTATAATGACAACACATTATGTGTTCCAACAAAGGAAGAGTTCAGAGAGCACACATAACACATAATACACATATTTTTGTAAAGGTAACATTAAACTTGAGATATGATCAAATGTTAGTCAAATAATGAAAGCTAATGACCTAGATAATCACTTTAGATCCAAAGATCTCTAAAAGGGTTTAGGAATAAACCTAAAAACAAATGCCATAGGCCACAAAAAAATGTCAAAAATTAGAGTTAAGAAGCCATAACAAAATTTTATGAAAGAAATAATGGTGCATCTCTTACCAAGAGTCTAGAAAACAATCAAAAAGTAAAACTTTGGTCAATAAGCCCTAAAGTCTAACCTATCAAATTATTCATCTGTTTAGTCATTAAATGACTATAACACATTTTAATGATCTGAAACTCAATTCACATGTTTATATAACCCTATATTAGGGAAAAATGCTAAAACTACTTTTGCTATTAGGACAAAATTAGTAAAAATCAAGATAAAATAAGTTAAACTAAGGTAATATAATGTCCCATGTTAAATTAAAAAATATATAGATATTTATGGCTAGAAAAAATTATTTTATACCAAGAAGCTTAAAAATGAAAACTAAAAAAAATATTTTCTTACCAATAGTTACTATTCACTAGGATGTACTATTCATCAAGATTTGCTATTTATAAAGTTAAAATGGTCAAGTGTCAATGTAATATCCTTATTTTTTACCATTGAAAAATTTTGTTTTAAAATATCACGGAAGCAGAAAAATACTAAACACACCTAGCAAAAACGGGGTGATACTGCCACACCTAATTTAAGATAGGCATTAGCCGCCTGTTCCTTGTTAAATACAAGGTTGTAAAACTAAGCCAATAAACATAAAAAATAGAGTTTGCAATAAACATTATATATATATACTAAAGAAAACATTTGCAATAATGACCTCTATGGTCCTAGAAATATTAAAATACATGAAAGGAGGTTAATTTGATGTATAGATCTACAATGATATAAAACAAAGATAGGTTATAACCCCAACCTTACTTCATTAAGGATCAAATATTAGTCTTTGGATGCTCACAATCTCAAGCCCCAAGTCCAAAATGAGGTATTCCCACTATCGACCATCCCCAAAAAACATGTATATGGTCATCTGGTCGAGGGAAATAGTAGGTTACTAAACAAATGGGCACACTCATACAATTCATATGGAGTAAGATAAGTTACCTCTTCAACAAGAGTCATAAGCATACAAAGTTCTAGCATAATGTGGAGATCATACTAACATATATCATGCTTATGCAAAATAATTAGATATGCATGTTCTGTCATGGTTATATAATGCATTAGAACTTCATACCATACACGCCTTAGATCATTTAGGATTCATCATTCTTATCAACATAACACAAACATCATAGATAAAAATATACAATTTACTAAGCAAGTTATTCAAATGATTATTAGGGCTTCTTCCATCCCTTCACAAAATTTTCCATTGTATATATTTTCTAAATTACATAATCTATTACGCCATTTATTTATAAGTCTTTGTTTCTCTTTCATGTTATTTTCCTTTTATCTTCCACTTTATACACATCCTTATCTTATGAAGTGATGGACTATGTACGACTGTATGGTCTCATATACCATGGAGTTCTATCTAAACAAGAGGACATCAAGTTTCATCAAAGCCAAGTAACCACCACTAGAGATAAAGTTTAGCTAAAGCCAAAAACCACCTAGGTGACCAGACTCTTTAGTATTGATATCTTCTAGTACATCATCATTATCTATATTAGGAAAGGCACTGAGATATACTAGGATCCCGCCCAAAGGAAAAGTTTGAGGGCACCAATAAATACTTAAAAGTAACTAACCTCTACTAGCAAATCAAGGATTGGATAACCTAAACCCATACATAACTCGATCATCTTCCACTGTAAGTGACAAGTATGTTATTTTCCCAGGTTATGATCACACAAGGCCCCTACAACATCCAAGTAACACATTCACATACTCATTCCATCTTAACCATTTGTACACTCCTACCATGTGGCTAGATTTCCATTAGTGTTTAAGCAATATTAATCAATCCATCATGATAATCCATTTTAGGAGAGTGGTCAAGTTTTAGTTACCCTTTTGAAGTCATAACATACTTGTTTTTTCTCCACTAAATCCTTCCCAATCACTTATTGAGAATGGCATGAATTGTGATCCATTTAATCCATCCATTAGGTTAGTCAATCCATAAAAAAAGTGTATTCTCATCATTAAAGAATAATATTAGAGAATTGGGCATAATATCAAGTCAAAAGGATCAAAATCACACACTTTGGGCAAACTGGTCGATCGCTTTGGAATAACCGATTTATTAGTTTAGGCTAACCAATCAACAGATTTGGCTAAGCCAATCCTAGAATTTCCTCAAACTAGTTGATTGGTTTGGCCAAACCAATCGATTATTCTAAGACCATTTGATCAATTCTGCCAAACTAATCGATGGGTTTAAGTGGAGAGAAACTAAGGTCACCATAAACCAATTGATTAATTGGTTTGGGAAAATTAGTCAAATGTTCTAAGGACCAGTCGATTGTTCTACTCCCAAACATCATATAACTAACATTTTTCATAAGAATCACAATCTAAAATCTTATCGCATCCAAACCAAAACATGTCATATTTCACAAGCTCATAAATTGAATCATGTTTCACTTTCAAGCAACTTGACCCTATATTCTTTAAAACTATGTCTTTTCTTAGGATTAATAATTAATTCAACATGCATCAATTAGAAGTCAAACTATCCGACATATAAATTTTAACATCATAAAGAATAAATTGCATTACACACTTATTCAAACCATGTTACCATGGTAAGAATGACTTACTTGATGCTCAACAATATTTTCCACTAGGTAGGAATACTCAAACAAGAAGATTCTCAACTTCCAAAACCTTTAAAAATAACAAGTTAAAACTTAGAAATCATTTAATAGTTTTCAAAAATCAAGACTTGAATTAAAAATGGAAATGAATTTACTACACCAAAGAGAAAAATAGAGGAAGATTCAACTAAAAACAACTCAACTTCCTCCTAAATTAAACTCTTTCTTGCATAACGATAAAATAAGAGGGAGCTATAGAAAGGATTAAAAAGTGAAAAGAATTCAAATGTAAGCTCAAAGTGGAGAGGAGAGAACACAAGTGCTAGAGGGCCGAGGTATTTTGAAGGCTCAAAGAAAGTGAAAAGAAGGGATGATAAGGCTTATTTATAGCCAACAAATTGGTTAAGAAACAAGTAGGGTTATGCATTAGATCAAAAATCCTAATTTTACTGTTTAAAGGGTGGATTTATCAAAAATAGGTGTAATTCTATCTCAGAGCTCAAACGGTGATTCCCTAGAGAATGTAGGTTGAATTTGTCCAGAAAATATTGAACACGAGAAGGGCAATAGAAGATTAGCATGGGAAGGAATCTCCCAGCTAAACAAAGACAGTCTATAAATAGAAAGATTCTTTTATAGGTGTGTAGAGGAGAGAGGTGGAAGAAGAAAAGAGTATGGTCATCCTCTCCCACAGTTGTCAAAATTGATCCCTTGAATATGTTTGAGTTAGAAACTAAAGCTGAATACATGATTAAAAAAAAGGGTAAGAATCCATCTATAATAGTTTGGAGTTGGATTATCAAAGTTCCATTTTGTTATAAGAAATTTCTTCAAATAATTGAGCTTTGAAAAAGTACTTTGCTCGACAAACAAGTCAATCAATTTGTCCTACCATTCGATTATTCTACCAACCAATCAAGTGGTTCCTCAAACCAGTCTATTGGTTCACTCGAATAAAACCCATTAGCTGAAATGACAAACCAGTTGATCGATCCACTTGAAAAACTTACTTTATTCAATTTATAAAACTTTATTCAAATCCATCTTTACCCCAAATCCAGTTATAGTTCCAATTCAAGTTCAAAAATTATCAAACTTTATTAAACACCATAACTTTCCATTTAATAAATCTTACAAAAATATGGGGTGTTACAATCAAATTTTGGGATTAAGAGTTGACTCTACAAATCAACTAAAGCCTTTTAGGATTATTTTGTTATATTTTCGTTTGTTCTCTTTAAAAACACAATAAATGATAAATTAAACTTGATATAAGGTAATTAGGGTGTCAAGCCAATAACACTTTGAATGTCGTGAAGAACGTTCTAAAATTTTGATTAAACTTAAAAACCACTAACTATGTGTTTTTGCTAACATGTTATATATCAAATTTTATCTATTTATTACCAAGATTATCATGGTATAATTTATTTCATCAACATCCACAATGTCATCACAATCCTCAAGAACATCAAGAACACCTAAAACTTCATTATTTTCAACAAATTTTTTGAACGGCAAAACATACTTAATTCAAAGAACCATACATATGAAAAATCATCTATAAATTACAACCAATAACATGGTATTATGAATTTCATAAAAAACTCAGAGGATAAAAAAACCCCTAAATCAATCTAGCCTTAATTTAAAAATAAGGCCATGGTTAGGATCATCTAAATATAACATGTTATATATAAAAATTAATCTACCTAAGAAAACATGGTGCCATCAATTTAACAAAACATTAAAGGTATCTAAAATCCCCAAATTTGCAGAAAAATCCATATCAACAAATCTTGGCATACAACCATTAATTTCACCAAATCAAACCTACTAGTATGAAGTGAAAATGACTTACTAAAAGCTTAAGTAGTTAATTATCAAAAGAAAGAAAGATTAAAGGACCAAATCAACTCTTCCATCTAACTTAAAAACCTAGAAAAACCCATGAAATGATTAACACAATCAAAACATAAAAACTAAATCAAAGCATATAGAATTAAAGAGGAAAAAGAGGTGAATAATTATCTTTAATAAAAAAAAATTGAGCTTCAATAATGGAGAGATATGAGAGATGAAGTGTAATACCTCAAATTTTATAGAAATAGAGGATAAAATAATGAGTTATTGAGTAAATATAAAATATATGTACATCTTATAATAAAAATAATAATACAAATTGATGCATAATGGAATGAATGGTTTTTAAAATTTCCTATTTTATGTAATTTTACAATGATGAAAGAATGATAAATTCTAACCTAAGGATATGGATGAAGGATCACACAAAGTAAATCTTCTAACTAGATTTGAAAGCCTCATACAGATAACTCTCAAAGGATCTCTAATGAAGAAACACATAGTAAACTTCACTAGATAACTTCATACAATCCTACATAGGAAAGGTATAGAGGGTTTCTAAAATATCGCTCACATAAATAAGATAACTAAGAGAAAAATCTATTTTATGACTCATATAGATAATGTAAACATAGGAAAAAGAAACTCACACAGGGTTTCAATGAGAGAAAACTTAATTTAATAACTCAATGCAACTATCCTCCTCATATATTGATTTTTCATGGGATATTTATAGGATAATATCCACCTGCTTAATAATAAGATAAACTAAATTTAAATAATATAAACACTAATTAAATCACTATTCATAATACTATTCACATGAATAATAATAATTAAATCCTAAAAAAATCTTAAAAAGATAAAATACATCATAAGATAAAAGATAAAACCTATCTAATTTCTTAATGATTAAGGAAATAAATTAACTAACTAATATTATAATATAATTATTAAATAAGTTTATAAAAACCTAGATAATAAATATGAAAAGATAATATTATCCATAATACTAATTACGAAACTTTATACATTCGCGTGTAAAAATTTAGCTTGACACACATATGATAAAATAGTCAGAACTTTGTGTAGAAAACTTAGATTTGAGTTCCGAAAGATGCATTAGTCTCCTGATTTAATAAGTTTTCCAATGATATTCATATCTTAGAGTAAATAATTATCTTCAAATTTCACCCTTGCCTCCTTCTATTGTGATTTATAAGTTAATCTTTAAAATCTTTGAATGTTTTTGCATCACCAGTTATGATAACAAAAATGACATAAAAAATTATTATTTGGAAGCTATTTTAGTATCTAACATAAAATGAATTATAGATAAATTTTGATAATTTTTAAATTAATTTAAATTATTTAAATTATTTTCTTTGTTACCCATAAGTTTTTAAAAACCTAAAACAACCTACCATCTCTCTTTTTTTTCCCTCCATTTTATTTTTCTTTTCCCTCTCTTTTCTTTTCTTTCCTTCTTTCTTTCCCATCTCCTCCCTTCCCCACTGTTTGGGCTATGACCCAATAAGCCTAGTGATACAAGCCCCCTCTCTTCCTCTCCTTCCCTGACTAGTTGAGGGCTATCTTCTTCTTTTTTTCACTTCTTTCCTCCTAGATGACGACCCAACGACACATACCCATCCTATTTCCCTTTTCTCTCCATCTCTTTTTCCTCCTCTCCCCTTTCTACCCCATCCTCAACCTCACACCTGCAACTCTGTCCTCCTCACTACTATTTTTGCAGCCTCTAAACCACTCACCCTCCCCCTTCCTTTTTTGGCATGTAGGGCATGTAATCTGGCATGCCCTTGCATGGTCCCCCTATAATCCCTCTTTTTCCCTAACCCTACACCTTGTCTCCTATAAATTATCCCTCTACACTTGCCTATATAGCTCCCCTTCCACCATCAGCTACCATCTACCTACCCCTTGTCCTCTTCCATTCTTTGTCTTCATCTCCCTCAATTTCCTATAAACCCCCACACTCTCCTTCTCCTCTCTTTCCTACCCTAAGACATTTGCCATCCTTTCTCCCACCTTACCTTAGATTCCACCATTGCTACCACTAAGCCATGTCTCCGCCACGGCTCCACTCCTTCCCCTTCCCTGCACCTCCCTATACCCATTGATCCCCTCACTCCCTCCTCATTTCCTTTCCTTTCCTCTCCCCAAGCGTGAAAAAGGTAGCTCAAGTTTCTCTTTGCACCACCAGCCTCACCTTGCGCCATCGCCACTACCACCATAAACCATTCCTTCCTCCCTACCCTCCCTTCTTACACAAGTATGTTTCCCTTTATCATAGGCATTCTCCACCATCCTTCTTCTCCTTTATTTCTTTCCCTCCACCTCCCTTCCTCTTGGGTGCACCACTGCTACCATCGTCGTAAAACCCCCACCTCTTCCACTAGCCACCCGTGCGAGCACCTCCTCTACCCCAAGAAACCCTACCCCACTCCTTCTTCCAACCCCAAAAAGCCCTCTCCTCACATCACTGCCACTGCCATGCCACTCTCACCTTTCCTTGTCTCTTCTAGTCACATTTATTCCCCCTCCTTACTTATTTCAAGCTTTTACCTTATTAATTATTATTATTACAATTATCCTTATTATCATTTTTATATGGTTAAGAAAATAGGAAAAAGAAAAAAAAAAGAAAAAGGGTATAAAAGGACTAAATTAGCTAAGTTAAGTGTTCTCATTTTAGGTACCAAACCAATAATCACTAGTAGGGAGGCGTGAGATCTCATTACTTCAAGACCAAAGCCATTTAGGTAAGGATACGATTATAGTTAGGGTTGTTCATGGGTGCCTTAGTTGCGGAATATGCGTACTTATATTAAATGTGTGTATATGTGTATGCGATCTAAGTTTGTTGTGCAGCTTGGCTTATAAGGACCTAAGGTAATAATGTGTGTGACCTTCACTACTTGATTTTATATGTGTTTGCAAAGTTTTATCATGTGATGATATAGGTCTTAACTGTCTTATGAAAAATGTTATATTTAAGCCAAGGAGTCTTAGGCGGGGTTTGGGTAGTCAAGGTAATGGAATAAAATAATGAGGGATAGTATAAGTAAAATTTTAAGAGGGAAGTTTTCTAACTCCTTGGGAAAATGTGGAGTAATGAAAAGGGGTATTGATGGAAAGAGGGGTTAGGGTAAAATTTTGTATGGGGAGAGTGGACCTTGCATGGAGGCAAGACTAAACTAGTGAGACCTTGTTTTGAGGTTGCTGGACATAGGGGAGTTTTGGTATGTGGGAACATGGGAAAGTGCATGGGAGCACAAATTAGGGTTTTAAGGGTCAACCTTAAAGATAAGTTATTATCATGGGGAGGAGTTGAGAGAGCTGGGTTGTACCCTGGGGTTATAATAAGAGGTATACCATATGAAGGACATGGGTCCACTCAAATGGAAAGTGGATTTGTGTAAGAAAAAGTTATAAACAAAAATGGGAGATTAGGGTCTTTGGGGGTGAACATTTAGGAGGTTATTATTGCATGTAGGGGTTGAGGGAGTTGGACTGCAAGAATTTGAATTAAGGGCGAGCAAGGTAACTTATACTTTATCATAGGAGCTTAGGGATAAATAAGAAGAGGAGGAGAGGTTAGAACCACATAAATCAAAATTTGGGTTTCGAAGGGGAAACCCTAGAGGGCTATGGTTATCATAAGTGGGGGAAAAGGGGAGTGGGCTATGACCCATGAGCATAAGGGTTCTAAGGGCATGTTTGGTTGTTGGATAAAGTTAAGGGTTCTAGGGATCATTGGGGTGTGTGGATATCTCAGGTTAGGGAATTAGGGTTTCTATGAGGTTAGGATTTTTTGGGGTGGTAGTAGGTTAAGAGTTTTACATGGTTCGTGCATGGATGAGTGTGATATCTTAACAAATAAGACACTAATCACTTAAAGTAGAAGATCATTGAGCTAAGCCCGTGTGTATGATATTTACCAGTCCACTGGTTATAATAGTGGTCAAAAGCGTTTTGCCTTAGATTTTAGTATATTTAATAGTCCACTAGCTATAACAATGGTCAGGAGCATTTTTTCCTAGAGCATATTATATTTTCCGGTACACAACCTACAACAATGGTTAGGAGTGTTTTACCTTAGATTTTCTAGTATAGGTCCACCGGTGAGAATAATGGGGGTCCCAAGCTCAAATAATTAAATACTTTAATGATATTAATATATGGAAAAGACACTAATCACTTACAATGAAACACTACATAGGTTGGGACCATGCATAGGATATTTACCGATCCACTAGTTATAATAGTGGTCAGGAGCGTTTTGCCCTGGAATGTAGTATATTTACCAGTTCATCAATTATAATAATGGTCAGGAGTGTTTTGCCCTAAATTGTATTAGATTTATCGGTTTACCATTTATAATAGTGGTCAAGAGCGTTCTACCATGAATTTTATAGTTACCGGTCCACCAGTCACAATAGTGGGGTCCTTGAACCCATGTAGCTATAATTCGAGAGGTGTTTAAATTTACACTAATGGAATTAAGCCTCGATAGGTGCCAAGAATCTATCATAATCTATTGTGTGCATTACATCTGTATCATGCATTGCTATGATCTAACTTAACTGTGTTGTTACCTTACTCAGTACATAGTGTACTGATCACCCCTTTTATGGGTGCTACACATTCCCACAGGCAGTGGCCCCTCCCGAGTGTGTACAGGTATGTGATGACGCTATAGAGGACTTTGCTGCATATGATGACCTGGTCAGGGCAAAGTGATGCTATGGTATTCCATGTTGGTGCTGAAGAGAGTACATCCCAGACTTATTTTCCTACCAATATTATTTTATGTTTTCTAGTAGTGAAACCATATTATGCATTTCTAGTACTTCCCCGTATTGACACTTCTCTCTCTTATGTTATAATATTTCCATATGACAACATTTAACTCTTTCATGTTATCAAATATTTCTGCTATGGTATTACATTTAGGTTTATCCTATTAGTCTAGTTGTTAGTATTAAGCCAGCCGAGAGCCAGACTTATACTGATCACGTCGATAACACTCCCTTGTGGTGTATGATTTTATAGACAAAAAAATTACAACTATAATAAAGAAAATTTTGGGGGTGTTACATGAGGCCACAACATGTAGTGGATAAAAATAAAGAAAAAATGAAAAAAAAGAGATAAAAACAGGAAAAAAAAGTGGAGGAAGAAAAATGGAAAGGAATCTACTCTTCCATCAAGCCTTAAAAGCCTACAAAAGCCCATGAAAATATTAGCAAAATTAACACATAAAAGATAAATCAAAGCACATGGAATTAAAGAGGAAAATGAGGTGAATAATTATCTTGAATTTGGAGTAAAACTAAGCTTCAACAATGGTGGAAACTGAGGGAGGGGGATACAAAATGGAGAAGAGAAAAGAGATGGAAAGAAGATGTTAAAAAAGGAAGAGAAGTGGAGGAAGAAAAATGGTTAACTTGTGGTGGTTTTTATGGTTGTTCAAGGTTGCAAATGGTGGTGGACGGTTTTGTGAGTCAATAGAAGAATGAGAGAGAGTTTGGAGGCTGAAAATGAAGATTTTAGGGTAGAGGAAATGATAAAATCATATGATTAGCTTAGAAGATATTTTAAGGGTATATTAGTAAAGTGTTTTGGGGCTATTTAGGTGACTTCATAGGATAAGATATTTTTGAGCCAAAAAAATCAAGGATGGAGAGGGTGGCATACAAAATCATGAGGAAGAAGAGAGAAATCACATTGGAAAAGGGAAGAGAGAAAAGAATAAATGTATAAGAGTTAATCATTAAGTCTTTGTAGGGGTAAAATGGGAATTCCACCAAAATAACAAACAAGAGAGGCTTGGTTGGTGTTCATGTTTGTGAGCTCTTGATCAGATTGTAATAAGGTATATCAAATGGTTAGAAAGAGAGACATTTAGGTCAAGGAGCAATAAAGAAGAAGGATATGCTAACTTAAGGTTAATATTATAATTTTGAGTGTGAATACAAAAATCAACTTGATAATTACAAAAGGGGAAGCAAGGACATGAAATTATTGGCATAAAAGAGTCACTGTAAACCATCCTAATCAATAATGAAAGGTTGGAATCAATCCACACAAGGTTAAATAAAGTTTAGAGGAAGGAAGAAAATTCACATTTCATGACTTATTACGTCCAAAAATAATTATAAGCTCAAATCAACTAAAATATATTGATCCCTAAAGTTTTTCAAATTTTTGATTGCTAAATAAGTCATTTTGGGGCTTAAAACATGTTTAAGGCACACATATACAATGAATAGTTCCTTTTTACCAACAACTCAGTTTGATATTTTGAAATAACCTAAAAGAATTAGAACAATTCAAGAGTTCCAAAAATGGTAGAATTAGAATTTTGGAGTATGATAGCCTAAAATGGCTTAGAAGATCTCAAAAGGGATAATTTTTTATAAAGGGTTGAGCGACTAAAATGAATTGTTTCAAAAACAAAAATAGGGTTTATAATTTGAAAAATGATGTAATAAAATATTCAAAATAATAAAATTTTATTTTTTAAAAATAAAAAAGATCCTTAACATGCAAGGGTTTTGAAAAATGGGGTATTACAATACTAGAAAAAACATGGAATTATACGGGTTCAATAATCATAGAGGAATTAGATAAAACCTATAGTATCTCTAGGATGTATTTCAATAATTATCATATGAGGACATCTAAGATAATAGGTAAAATCAAGGAAAACCACATAGGCTATAAACATATGGATCTAAAATATGAGGCATAAGCTTGGACATTCATGCATACCATTAATGGATAAAGTCCATAGGGCATAAACAATATCAATAATGCATAAAAACAAAGGCATACAAGGAAAACATTCCTACCATAATTAACAAAGTTAAGGGTACAAATAATAATCATTTAAGCAAATCACTCCTCTACAAATGGGCATACTGATGGTGGTGGTTTTGTATGAGGAATCTAACATCTTCTTAGCTCAAAACTATAAATTCCACCATAGTCGGACATCCCATTCACTACCAATGGACTCTAGCTAAGGTAATCTCACCAAAAGGATCGTAACCTTAAGTATGCACGCCCCCAATAGTGTTTGAATGATAATATAGAGTGGAAAAGCCATCAATCTACTACATGATCAATAAGTCCAATCATTTTACAAAAATGTGTAAATAAGTTCAACAAGATCATGTTTTTAAAATGCCAAAGAAAAGCATATTCCACTAAGGAAAACTTACACAGTACATATATCACATAATGTACAAGTGTTTAAGGTTAACCCAAAATTTTACAAAAATAATAAGAGATCAATTGAATAATGAACATCAAAGATACAGAAGATCACCATGGATCAAAAGATCCTTAATAATTTTTACAGAAAAGCTATAAATCGAAGGTCATAAGAGACAAGGAAAAAACCAAAATTAGAGGCTAGATGTGTAACACCCCCATTTTTTACTATAATTTTTTTTTGTTTTAAAACATTATAGAAGTGGAAAATACCAAAACACCTAGGAAAAATGGGGCATTACTACTACACCTAACAGAGAATAGGCATCCATTTTCTTTCCCATATTAAATACAAGGCTATAAAAATTAACAAAACAAAACACAAATATAGAGTGCGTAAAATATATAGTATAAGATACCACAAATAATATTTACAAGTGAGACCAAGATGGGTTTGTAAAATATCTTAAATACATAGAACTAAGTAATTGGAAATATGATAATATATTAGGGATAAAATAACAATATGGAAAAACCTAAAACCCTAGTCCATGAAGGGCCTACACAAGACCTATAGACTTTTCTTACTTTCATGTCCCAAGCCCAAAATAAGGTAAGCCAACTACTGGCTAACTTAAAAAACTTGCACATGGTCTTTTGCTTGTGAGATTGAGTAGGAGACTAAACAAGCGAGTTCATTAGTATGCTACATAGTAAGTAAGTCAAGTTACCTCCTTAACGAAATTCATAGACATGCAAGACCATGATATAGTATAAAGTTCATACTAACACATTCCATTCTTACACCATATGATAATATATACATGCATTATCATGATTATAGAGTGGGACAAGACTTCATGCCATGCCAACTTAGACAATTCATAACTCAACATGTTGATCATAATAGTATAGATATCATAGATAGAAACATTTAATCAAGTAAAGACAAGTGTTTCATTCAACTTATTAGATGCAAGTAAGATCTATTTACTCATACCACCCTTTTATATCCATATTCCAATTTTACATAGTCTATCAAGTTATTTGTTCATAATTCATTATTCCCTTTTAAGTAATAGGATGAATTACCACCCCATGGTCTCATAATACCATGGAAGCCTATCTAAACTAGAGGACAAAAAGTATAGATAAAGCTAAGTAACAACCAATGGACATAAAGTACAGTCGAAGCCAAGTAACTACCAATAGACATAAAGTCTTGGCTGAAGCTAATAAACTAGTTAGGTGACTAGAACTTTTAGTATCAATATCCCCCAATACATCATCGATGTCTAGAGTAGGTAAGACACCAAGATCTACTAGGATCCTACCCAAAGGTAGACTAACTCTCGATAGCTGATTGAGGATTGGGTAATATAGACTTATATATTACTCGGTTATATTTCACTTTAAATAATTAGTGTATTATTCACTAAGGTTATGTTATCACATAAGGCGAACATAAAAACTAAAGAAGAATCATCATAACCATTCCAACATAACCATTATTACCATCCAAATCATGTGATGAAAATTCCATTTAACACTTTTATAAGTTAAAACCATTCATTAGGTTAATCCATTTATGCCTATAATTTGGAATATGTCATTTGATAGTAGTATCATAGCATACCTGTTCCAAATTTCCCATTTAGACCTTCCAAAGGTACTTATTAACAATGCCATAACTTATAATCCAATTAATCCATCCAATAGATTAGTTAATTGATGCCTATATGTGTGAGTAAAGAATCATGCTATAGCATAGTACCAAAACTAAAAACATACCAAGGTAAAAAGAAGCTAAGAAAGAACACTATCTAGCTGAATCAATCAATTAGTTTCTACAATCTAGTTGACCAATTTGGCTTTGCTAAACCTTAGAGTTCTTTACTAAAACAATTGATTGATCGATCAAACCAGTTGATTGTTCTAAGGCCATTTGATTGATTGTTACACTCTAATTAGTGGGTTTAACCAAAGTTCACCATAAATTATCAATAGAGAACTATTTGATGGGTTGGGTTACCTAGTCGACCATTCAAAAGACTAGTAGATCGATTAAGCACAAACCAGTCAATAGGTTTAAACAGCGAGCAACCTAAAGTCACCACATACTAACCAATCAAAAGTTTAGGCTAACCAACCATGTGTTCTAGGAAATAGTTGATTAATTTAGCTTACACAATCAATTAGTTAGCCCAAAAACAACATATTTCAAGAAATTTAAACATAATTTAAGCTCCAAAATCCAACCATATCAGCATCTTCGTATCACCATTATAGAAAAACAAAGGTTACACATGCCCATACATTAATCATGCTACAATGACATAAAATCAACCATTTATGTCATGGGATCATGCTTCTCCTTACATTTCTTAAATTTTCTAACATGCATCACACAAATACCAAAAATGTCATATAAGCATGAATAAAAAAAAAATACCAACCATACTAGCCCACATGTTATTCATGCCATATTTCAAAAGCAATAATGTACTTGAAAGCTTTGAAAAATTCCACATGAAGAAATCATTTAGTTGAAATATTCCTACTCTTAAAAACCTTAAGAATAAGAGAATACAACTTAAAAATATTTTTACAAATCTTAGAAATCAATAGATATAAACCGGGGAAAGAAAATTAGAGCCTCCACCTCTAAGAAGAATTCTAAGGCAAATAGGTGGAAACCAAACTCAAATTTTCCTAAATCTAACTTTTTTCCTGAAGGATAAAACAAGAGGGAGATAGAGAAAGGATTAAAAGAGTAAAACAAAATAAAGGGAATGGATGAATTGAAGAAGAAAAAGGAATACAAGTGTGAAAACATAGATTAATCTTGATAGTTGAAAAGAGGTAAAGGGAAAAGAGGATTAGGGTTATTTATACCCAAAAAAGGGTTAAGAGATGAATGAGATAGGTGCAATAGATCAAAACCCTAATTTTACCATCTAAAATTGGACTATACAGGTTAGATTTATCAAAAGCATTACCTACTTTCTTCCTAATGCTTAAATTGTGATTTTTGGAGAATGTAGACTAACATTTTCTAGAGAAATGTCACATAGTAGAAAAGAGATGGATATATCAATGTAGGAAACAAATCCCTCAATCATGTAGGTGAAATATGGAATAAATTATTCATTCTAGGGCTTTATAAAGGAGAGAGGAAAAAGATAGATTAGTGAGGTCATCCTTCCATTTTCTACAAAAACCCAATTTTCAAATCCATTCAACATAAAATTAAATCTAGGTTAATGATTAAGAAGTTTGAAAATTACTAAGTAACATACTGAGGTTAGATTACCAAGGTTCTAAATCATTAGAAGAAAATTTTGACAAAAATCCATGGGTAAAAAAAATCACTTAACCCGACAAATTAGTTGATCAGCTCCATCTAACCAACACCTTTGATGAAAATGATAGACAAGTTAATTGGTTCATAGAACTAGTTTGAATGGTATGTTAAGAAAAATTATTTTACTCGCATATTCATGCCCTTTTCCAATTCCATTTCTAATAAAGCCTAATATATATGTAACACCACCTAAATTTACAGTTGAAAATTTTCATTTGTTAAGAAAAATCATACACTAAAATGGAGGGGGTGCTACCATCTTGATTAGTACAAGATTGACCCCTGACGAGTCTCATACTAAACATAAGGCTAAAAGATACAAGGAACAATAATAGGAGATGATTAAAAATATAAGCAGCTTAACATTAAATATATAAACCAGAGTGCACAAAAGTCAAGGTTAATACATGAGTGAAATGAAATACAAGATAACATCATGTTATGGGGGAATAAAATAATGGAAACATAAAAAGGTAAATAGTCCAAAGAACACCCTCTTTAGCCCCATCCCCGCTACATCAAAATGTCACTCTGCCCTGACCAGCTCATCGTAGACATCAAAATGCTCAAGGGCCTCATCACTTACCTCTACAAACTCATGAGGGGTCACTGTTCATTGGAATGAACGACACCCATGATAGGGGTGATCAGTATACTACCTACTGAGTAAGGTAACCATATAGCTAAGATAGGGTACATCACAAAATCTTAGATAACATATTTAGCAAGTTTATTAGATTAATCACCACTATCAGATTTTAAGCCTTTAGTACCATCTTTACACATCTCTTAAATTATATCACCGTAAGGATGACCCACTATTATGGCTAGTGGATCAGAAATAATTACTCCAAGGTAGAGCGCGCCTAGCCACTATTATAGCTAGTGGAAGGATATTCATGAACATCTCTAGGGCAAGATGCTGCTGGCCACTATTATAGCTTATGGAGCGGTGACATCCTAAGTCTAGTCCTGACCAATGTGGTGTTTCATAATAAGTAATTAATGTCTTTTTCATAATTTATTATCATCCAATAGTTTAACTTATTGATTATAGAACCCTCACTATATCATTAGTGAAATGGGAATACTACTCTAGTGTAAAATGCCCCTGGCCACGATTATAGCTGGTGGAATGGTATATAGGGCAATATTCTCCTAGCCACGATTTTAGCCGGTGGAACAGCAGTAAACATCTTAAGTCTGGGCCCGACTCAATGATCTGCTACTTTAAGTGATTAGTATTTTATTCATGTCTTATTCAACAAGTAACCCCATCTACGCATGGCACCCTAATGGGTTCTCCTGACTCATTGACACTCCACCAATCCAGACTCCTTGAAATATCGTGTCCCTTAACTTGGGACATCTATATCCTCCATGACTTCAGGACCCCCATACACCTTTCACCATACTCACAACAAATTTAGAACCACCCACATCTATGGATCAAGGCCCAATTCCCCATTTCTCCACCTATTCTCACCATCGCCTACTAAGGTTTTCCCTTGAAACCCTAATCAAGCTATGTGGTCCTAGCCTCTCTTCTTCTTACTCAACCCACATTCCCCCTTAATTCCAATACCATCACCATACTCAACCCACTCCAAACCTTAAAACCCAAATCCTCAACTCCCACATGTGATAATGATACCCTAGTTGGTCACCCCCGAACACCCTAATATGTTTCTTTTTCATCCACACCCTCTTGTCCTACACAACTCTACCCTCCATTTGACTTGACTCACACCCTCTATGTGACACATCCTTCATCACAACACCAATACCCAACCAACCTCCTCAACCTTTCCCCACAATACCCCTATCCTTAGGGTTTCCCCCAAAATCCTAGTTTATACCCCCATAAACCTTTCCATCAACTCACATACTAAATCCTTCCCAAGTACACCAACCACCTAAAACACACTTGTCTCCCCATGGACAACCCTCAAACTAGATTTTCCCACGTAAATATTTTCCCCATGCAAAGCTCTTACACCCCATGCCAAACTCACACTCCCCATGTAAGATTTTACCCTAACCCTTCATTTTAATATTTTCTCCTTTTATTTTCTCTACCATGTTCCATAATACACTTAGGGCATTCTACCCAATTCTCCTCACTCACTCCACCCCCTTTATTTTCTTTAATCCCCGATAACCACTCAAAACCCACCTAAGGCATCTAAGCATATATGTTATAACATCTCAACTATACATAAGAACATGACATCCATAGCAAGTTATATCACACATATTTCACATAACACAGATCATGTTAACCATACCTTAGATCCTTGCAAGCAAAGCTACATGGTGTGACCGTAGCCGGCACGCAATTTAAACCCTCTTGTTGTCAATTGTAGCACTGGTAAATAGGGTATCGTTCTAGGCGGGGGATTGAGAGGGCTCACCTCTAATTAACTAGCTTGGAAAAATACTAATAGGGGTTAAAAATTAATAAGGAGTAAATAAAATAAAGTAAGCTAATAACGATAATAATGAAAATGATAGGAAACCGCAGATATGAGAAATATGTTAGGGAAATAAAAATCCACCACTAGATTAGGTTGTAATATAATATTTATTTCTAAGTCATCTTTTAATCGTGAGAAAGAGATCGACCAAGTTGTACACCAAAAGCAGGTCTATACACCTTATATTACTTCCCTTAATTAATTAATACGACAAAGCGCCAATATTAACCCTATTAAATACTAGCAGTATAGCAGCAACAAGCGGCTCCTATATTTAACTAGATTTAATGCATTAAGTGTAAGTGGAAGGCTGTCAATCTAAGTACCCAAACTAGTACAAAAAGCATGTCTAGCTGTATTTCCTTCCCTTGACCCACACGTATCGAAAAGTTTTACTACTTCGGTTAGAATCACAAAACGATTAGGTGAATTGTTATCTAACCTAGCTGCAATTTATACATATAAATTCTAGTATATTTAGATGGCCACCTAGCAAGCAATTAATCCTACATACTGTCACTTATGAGGTACCAGAACAAGGCATGCACCACATAAACTATACTTGACAGAATTATACATATAAACAATAGCAATTAATATAGAGTCAAGAAACATTCTCACGAAACAAAGAAAATAAAATTATAATTCAAATTCTAATCCAGGGTTTCAATTCATTCCCTAACAATAAATAATCAGCCGCTCATAATTAAATAATTAATTACATAGAAATATATATCTAAAATATAAATTAAAAATAAGAGAAAGAAATAACCGGAATTAATTTTTGATAAAAGATCAAGAATTTATTCAGATAAAAATTAATTTTATCTGTAATAAATTCTACCGGTTTTAAAATCTTCCTCTAATTTTTCTTCTCTCTCGGCACCTCAATTTCTGTGTACAATTTCTTTTTCTTTTTCCTCTTTCTTCGGCTGACGTTCGCTCCGTGCGTCGCTGTGCTGCCGCTACCTCGAACTCCGTGCCACCCTCCTGGCTGTTCTGCGTGCGTGTCCCTGCGTCTTCCGAGCCTGTGAAGGCTCTCCTCCAGACGCGCCCTTCTCTGCCGCACACTTCCGAGCCTGTGAAGGCTCTCGACCGCCCACTCTCTAGCTCCGCGGCTCTCCTCTTCGACCTGCTGACGCTTGTGCTTTTTATAATTTTTGTTGTCTTTCCACGTCAGCCCTTACGGCTGACTTTTCTTCATCGTCCCGTGCGCTGCGTTCTTGGTTTCGTTGTTTTTTTGTTTTTTGTGGCGTTTGGGCCTTCGGCCTTTGGCCGTTGGTCCAAACGTCGACTTCTTTTTTTTTCTTTTATTTAAAAATAATAATACCTGCAAAATAAAATTCAATAATTATTAATAAATAATATTTTATTCTAAATTTACTTAATTTATATCATTTTAGCTCAAATAATAATATTTATGCAAATTTTATCACTTAAGCATAAAACAATAATTATTCCCTTATATTAGTTAAATAAACTACCAAAAACTAAGATTATAAGGGTATAAAATGTGTCAAAATATGAACTCATCACACCCCCACACGTAGCTTCTTGCTTGTCCTCAAGCAATTTATTACTCTAAACAAATAAAATTAAATTAACTAGTCACTTTCGTAGGTCTCACGATTACACTTAGCATATGCAACAAGCCCTTTAAACCCCTAGGTCACCCATCGAGGACGAGTAAGGTCTCGTGAGGGTTTCGCAGATGATATACCCACAAAATCACACACATAAAAAAAAAACTAAAATAAAAAATTATAAAAATAAAAACACACTTAACACCGTTATCCATTTTTTTCTCCAGAATCTTTTACTTTCAAACGTCGAGATTAGTAATCAATCAAGATTCAGCATTGGGAGATTTAAAGAATCAATTTCAACATATGGTTCACACATAAACATGACAGGTATGAACAGATCAATATTATGGATGAAAATCTACCATGCCTTAGTCACATCAAGATTCATCCTCACTATGGATACCCTCTATTTTTTTTCTCTTAGATTAATGGCTACAAATGTATAAAAACACTCATGTATGTGAGCTAAGATGATAAAAATAACAAACGACTCACATATATAAACAAAGAAGGCTCATGTTCTTGTGGATAAAACCTCATGAAAGATACCAAATATTTGCCAAATGGACCGAACCATATGCTTAACTCTTGTGACTAATCTCCAACAGATCAAAGGCTGCTCATCTCAAGAATAAAATAGGACTTACCTATTGGTTGTAACGGGATTTAAGGTAAAGAAGGATATGGAGTATTTTAGAAGTGTGGTGTTAAAAAGATCAAGAGCTAGTGGAATCTAATAAGTAGATGAAATATAAGCTTAAATCCACATCAATGATTAATGATACACCTCTCCACCTTCACAATAAAATGTAACATGAATAGAACTTTCTCAGCATCATCTCCACAACTCCCTCTCTTCCTTATATCCTAACATTTTTCTTCATTTTTTTCTTTGCATTCTTTTTTTTTAATCATTTTTTCTTTTGAAATTTTTTTTCCTCCACCAAACATAACCAATCCCCTTTCTTAGCATAAATACATATATTTCTTTCACACACACACATACACAATAACTCTTTATATCCATAACGATTTGATTTCCTTCCACTAGCTTTAAGCAAAGGTAAGGAGATTAAAGCCCGAAAGTTATTCAATGTGGGTAATGAAGAAAAAAATATATATATGTTCCGTGTATAGGCTCAAAATGGTTTCTATGAGATATATATCATGGATACACAAATCAGGTTAAGCTATTTGGTCAAGTGATGGAAAATTCCTAAGCTGCCTTTATCATTTTCTCAATCAGAGCATGTTTTGACTATAAGCTTCGAATAGCACAAGAGTAAGTTCTAGTAATCTCTATAGTCCATTACAAGAGCTATGGCAAATAATTTGATCAAAGCAATTAAACATATATGAGGTTTACAAAGAAAATTTTGAAGCCAAGAAATAGTAGATGATTTTGGGTAAATTCGCTCACAAAAAGAAGGTACATATGGTTCAAAAAACTCACTGAGGAATGTGAAGAATCTCAACATGCCATGTCGGTGGTTAGAAAATCATACATGTTCTTTCTCCATTCACATTTAGGCACATAGATATGTGTTCCCTATATCAAAATTAATACAAAAAATCTCCACTTACTTTATCTCAATTTCATGATCATCTTTTCGTTATATTTCAAAAATATATTCCTCATTGACTAATTAAGGGTTCCTACGACTCTAAAAACACTAAACACTCTAATCAAAATCTAAACAAATTTTTTTTTTCAAAATTTTTTTTTCATATACATAAAACACACGCACCCCCACACTTAAATCACACATTGTCCTCAATGTGTAAACAACTAAGGAAACATGAAATTTAATGTATGGAGAAAATAAAATAAATAAATAAATAAATAAAGGATAGAAAACTCCCTTATGACATTGGGTTGCCTCCCAAGTAGCGCTTGTTTTTATGTCTTCAGCCTGACATGATCTCGGTTTACTCATTCAAGGTGGAAACGTCCACTTGAGAGCTGCTTCACCAAATCCTTCCTCGTGATGATCATCTTTATCTTGCAAGGAAGAAAAAGACAAAATATTAGATTTAATGAAAGATTTGATCCAGCAAGAATGTAACTTACCTAGCATGGAGTTTAAACAGGTGTGTAAAGAGAGAATGTTTTGCCCAATGTCCATGTACGGTAATCTCTCTATCGAAGGAACATATTTTCCCATCTTAAAATCTTTAAACACATCCTTCCAACATAACCTCTCCTTTAGAGTATCACGCTTCTTATTAAATGTATCCAAGATGATTTGATTACTCTCTTCACTCTTGGATCCATATAACCTGCTACAAGAGGAAAAACAAGGAGTGTGGTTAGCATAAATAAAATCAAAGTGGTTCAAAGTCTTACCTTGTGTCTCATGGTCATCTCCAAGCAAAAGTGGGGAATAAATGTTCAAAGATGGTATATGGTAGGTGAAAGTGATAGTCCTGTCATCCATATACTTCTCTTTGTTCACTTGATCCTCATTTTGATGAGATTCTTCTTCTACTTTTACAAGCTCTTCTTCCACTTGATCTTGCTTTTCAATGTTCTCTATGGGAACCTCCTCAACTAGCTCATCCTTACATTCGGATATGGCATCATCATACTCATAACTCTCACTTGAATTTGGAATTGAAGTACTAGAGAGCTCTTCTTGTGCTTGTGATTGATTCATCAGGTTGACCATATCACCCATTTTCTCCTCTATCACTGACACCCTTTCATTTTGTCTAATTTGACTTTGCATCAATTGATTTAGGCTGTTTGCCAACTGTTTTTGATCATTTATCAGTTCTTCAAGAAGCTTATCCATTTTTTCTGAACTTGAGGGTTCCGAAACTGGAGAAGATTCTTGTTGAGGATATTGATAATATTTTGAAGCTTCATATTCATGCGTGTAAGGGTTTTGATATGGCACTTGATACTGATCATTCATCTCCCATCCAAAGGTGGGTTGATGCCTCATTCCCAAATAGTATGTGCTTGTATAGGGATCTTGTCCTTGGAAACCATTGAAAGATTGAGCACCAGATTGTGTCCATCCTCCTCCTCTCATAGCTTGTTCATGGTAAGCATATGGATTTCCTTGTGTATGACACACTCCACTTGTATTCATAATTCCAGTAGCTTCAGCTGCCTGCAAAACAAGAGTGGAGAATAGGTGAAGTCTATCATCAAGACTACTCATACTTACCTCATTTACTCTTGCGTTAAGATTCGAGCAAAGTTGTCCATAACCAAAGGATCCTCTCATAGCCACCTGAAAATACTAACACTTCAAAGGAAAAGGTTAATAACAAAACACACCAAAAATCCTAAGAAAATCTAAAACAAACTAAAAGAAAAAATACAAAAACACTAAAAATGAAAACACACTAAAAATACTAGCAAAATAAAAGTGAAGTTACCAATCCCCGGCAACGGCGCCAAAAATTGGTGTGACCGTAGCCGGAATGCAATTTAAACCCTCTTATTGTCAATTGTAGCACTGGTAAATAGGGTATCGTTCTAGGCGGGGGATTGAGAGGGCTCACCTCTAATTAACTAGCTTGGAAATAAAACTCAAACTAAAAATAAAAAATCCTAAATAACAAAGAATAAATAAATAAGAAAAATACTAATGGGGGTTAAAAATTAATAAGGAGTAAATAAAATAAAGTAAGCTAATAACGATAATAATGAAAATGATAGGAAACCACAGATATGAGAAATATGTTAGGGAAATAAAAATCCACCACTAGATTAGGTTGTAATATAATATTTATTTCTAAGTCATCTTTTAATCGTGAGAAAGAGATCGACCAAGTTGCACACCAAAAGCAGGTCTATACACCTTATATTACTTCCCTTAATTAATTAATACGACAAAGCGCCAATATTAACCCTATTAAATACTAGCAGTATAGCAGCAACAAGCGGCTCCTATATTTAACTAGATTTAATGCATTAAGTGTAAGTGGAAGGCTGTCAATCTAAGTACCCAAACTAGTACAAAAAGCATGTCTAGCTGTATTTCCTTTCCTTGACCCACACGTATCGAAAAGTTTTACCACTTCGGTTAGAATCACAAAACGATTAGGTGAATTGTTATCTAACCTAGCTGCAATTTATACATATAAATTCTAGTATATTTAGATGGCCACCTAGCAAGCAATTAATCCTACATACTGTCACTTATGAGGTACCAGAACAAGGCATAATACGAACCCGACTAGCCGGATCGTACTCGATCCGTTAAACGGGGGGTCGGGAACGTACTTGTTTCCCGCTGAACCGGAGTAATCTCCGAATCAGACGTTGATACTTCAACGGATTTGTGTGCAAACTAGTGGGAAAAACCCGAGAAATTTCATTCCAAAACCTTCAACCTTTACAAGCAAACCCCCGCCCGATATATATGACGGGAATCGAGCACCAAAAGGAAGGGGGAGAGGGCAAGATGAGAAAACAGTTGACCTAGGGCCTCAAATTTGGTGTCAGGGACAAGATCCGGGGCAGGCAAGGTGGACGTGCGTCGATGGTGACCTGCAACGGTCATCAACAGGGCAAAAAGAGAAACGGGGTCGAGCCACCAAGAGGGGAACAAAAGAAAGGCGATCGGCGCTCCCCGAAGAAGGAAGAAGGATTAAATAGGATCCTATTTTCATTAGATTCAAGAGGCGATTATAACGGGATAATACCGATCCTGAATCCAATGCAAATAGGGAAACAAGACTAAGTTTACCCATACTCATTTAGGCTCGGGGGCGGCCATTGATAACCAACTCCGCCTAACCCGAGACTATCAATGGGATTTCCAAAAATCAGGGTAAAATCATCATCGGCCACTAAACACACACACCCTACAAAAATAATAACGTTCCACCCATGATTACACATGTTACACATTCAAGCTTAATTAATTACAAAAACACAGTTCAAAAGTGCTTCCGCCCCCGCTCGTTGCCTCCACTCCTCAATCTGGCTTCGGATCCCAACATACCCTGAAGATGGAGAACGTGGAATTATATGAGTTAGGAGACAACAGGGTTCGATTATCAAAAAGTAAAAGGAGAGGAGTAGTTGATGAAGTGCGGTCCGTATCAAGGCATGCACCACATAAACTATACTTGACAGAATTATACATATAAACAATAGCAATTAATATAGAGTCAAGAAACATTCTCACGAAACAAAGAAAATAAAATTATAATTCAAATTCTAATCCAGGGTTTCAATTCATTCCCTAACAATAAATAATCAGCCGCTCATAATTAAAGAATTAATTACATAGAAATATATATCTAAAATATAAATTAAAAATAAGAGAAAGAAATAACCAGAATTAATTTTTGATAAAAGATCAAGAATTTATTCAGATAAAAATTAATTTTATCTGTAATAAATTCTACCGGTTTTAAAATCTTCCTCTAATTTTTCTTCTCTCTCGGCACCTCAATTTCTGTGTACAATTTCTTTTTCTTTTTCCTCTTTCTTCGGCTGACGTTCGCTCCGTGCGTCGCTGTGCTGCCGCTACCTCGAACTCCGTGCCACCCTCCTGGCTGTTCTGCGTGCGTGTCCCTGCGTCTTCCGAGCCTGTGAAGGCTCTCCTCCAGACGCGCCCTTCTCTGCCGCACACTTCCGAGCCTGTGAAGGCTCTCGACCGCCCACTCTCTAGCTCCGCGGCTCTCCTCTTCGACCTGCTGACGCTTGTGCTTTTTATAATTTTTGTTGTCTTTCCACGTCAGCCCTTACGGCTGACTTTTCTTCATCGTCCCGTGCGCTGCGTTCTTGGTTTCGTTGTTTTTTTGTTTTTTGTGGCGTTTGGGCCTTCGGCCTTTGGCCGTTGGTCCAAACGTCCACTTTTTTTTTCTTTTATTTAAAAATAATAATACCTGCAAAATAAAATTCAATAATTGTTAATAAATAATATTTTATTCTAAATTTACTTAGTTTATATCATTTTAGCTCAAAGAATAATATTTATGCAAATTTTATCACTTCAGCATAAAAAAAATAATTATTCCCTTATATTAGTTAAATAAACTACCAAAAACTAAGATTATAAGGGTATAAAATGTGTCAAAATATGAACTCATCACTACACTACGCACATACTTAGTTGACATTCACATATATTCACATATAACATACCAATACACCGATGCGTATAAGGTTTATAACTAATCCAAGCCGTAACCATATCCTTACCTAGTTGGACTCCGGGCTTTAAGCGTGAATCTTGCTATGGATGTAAAGGGGAAGGGCTTGCTCAAAACCTATAAAGAGAGCATCACTAGTCATTTCACCTTCTTCCTACTTCTTTTTTCCTTTTTCTTCATTTTCTTAATCAAATAATAATAATAAAATAATAATAGTGTTAATAATAAAAAAATTATTAAAATAAAATATACAAAGTAAGTAGGAGGGAGAAGGGCACAAAAAAAGGAACATTAGGTGAGGGGGACGGCAGTGGCAGTGCAGCGGTGGTGGTGGAGGAGATGTAAAGGAGGAGTTTTGGGGTTAGAAAGATAGAGGGGAGGTAGGGTTTCCTAGGTGGCGGCCTCACCGTAGAGACACAATGGTGGCAACGACGATTAGCGAGAGGGAGAGAAGAGAAAAGAGAAGAAAGGATAGTGGAGAAAGAGGGAAGTGGTGGTGTGGTACAGGAGGGGAGGGTTTTCTAGGTAGGAAGGAAGGAAGGTAGGATGGGTGGTGGTAGTTGTTGTGGTGCCGATGCAAGTGGCGGAAAGAGGTGCAAAAGGGTAGATTGAGGTGTCCACTTTGCATAGGTGGGGAGAGGAGAAGAATGAGAAGGAAGGGAATGGGAGTGGTTATTTGGCTACAAGGAAGAGGAAGGGAGGGTATAGTGACGACTGCATGGCCTAGTGGTGTCGGTAGCAGCGATTGTTTGGGTGGTGCAAGTAAGGGTTGGGGGAGTGGATTGGCAAAGAAAAAGAGAGGAGAAGAGGGAGTGGGGAGGGGTATTTATAGCTTTAGGGGTTGGGGAAGTGGACAGGAGAGGGAAGAAGACTAGGGGAGGAGGGTTCGTGGTTATTGACAAACGTGCAGGCCGGAGCAGCTATGCAGTAGGGGGGACAGGGGTAGGTTCATAAGGCAGGAGGAGTAGGTGAGGGGCTAGAGGGTTAGATGAGAGAGGGGGTACCATGCAGTGTTATGCCTACTACATGACCTATAGAGCCAAATGGGCAAAGGAGGAGGGAGAGAGGGGAGGGGGAGTCAGGTTGCTGCTGGACATAGCTTAGCTGGCCGAAGGAGGGGGAAGAAAGGAAAAAAAGAAAAGGGAGAAAAGAAGAAAGAAAAGAAAGAGAAATGAGGGAAGAAAAAAAGGAAAATAGGGTGGTAGGGTGTTTTGGATTTTTGTTGGCGTTTTAGGAATAATAAAATTTTATAATAATAAAAATAAAAAAAATAATAATAATAATAATAATAATAATAATAATAATAATAATAATAATAACAATAACAATAACAATAACAATAACAATAACAATAACAATAATAATAAAATAATTTTTTTATTTAGAAATTATTATGATTCATTTATAATTTATCTTAGATTAGTAAATAAAATTTGTATCTGCCAATTATGTCCCTACATCATTTTTCTTCTTTTAGTACCATAATAATAATAATAATAATAATATTTTATTAGAAATGATACGTATAATTAAATCCTAAAATAAAGTTTTGGAGTATTACTATATATTTCTAAATCATGATCAAACATCATTCAAAATCAGTGAAACACAATATTTTTCCTTTTTATGAATTTCAAAATTACAAGATGTTATAAGAATCTATGAGAAATCATTTTTAGCAAGTAAAATTTGTGCATCTTTTACAAAGTAAGATTCTAGAAAACTAGTTGAAAGTTAAATTTTGGTCAATAAAGCCCTTGATTCCCACCTAAACCATTAATTAAGTAATTAGTTAATCAATGACCATAACATACCTTAGTTACCTAAATCCCATTCCATAGTTTCAAATACCACAAAACTAGCACACAAAAAAACCAAAAATCACTTTTTTACCTTTAGGATTAAAATTATTGAAAATTGTAGATTTAAATAGCCTAAGTCAAAATAAGGTCTCTCACATTTTTTTTTAAAATACTATTCATAAGAAATCAATATTTATTGGCTGATGAAAAATGTCATTTTATATTGAAGGGCTTATAAATAAAAACCTAAATTATTTTATTACTTGGACCCAAGATTTACTATTTATACTCAATTGCTATCCATGAGTGTCAATGATGAATAGTTAAAAGTTATGGCTAACCTTTAACCGTAAATCATGTTAAAAGCCTTTTATGGGTAAATATTTTATTTTTATGATAAAATATATGAAAAACAATGTTAATCAAAGATTAAACCTTACTTATTGTTTGTAGGGAATCATTAGGCAAGGATACTTTGAATAAAACAAAGAAAAAAAATGTATGAAGAATATATTTCAGATTTCAAAACTCTTCAACAAATTTAGCTTGCAAACTATTCTTAGACCACGACATGTTATATATGAAAGATTATTGACAAATTGAAACCTATAACATGGTAAAATTAATTTCATAAAACCTATATAGGGTCAAAAACCCCAAAATTATTTATAACTTCTTTAAACTAGAAATCATACCAAACATGCTCGGATTTAAACAAGATAAACATCAAAGATCACCTATAACATTATATGTATAATATATCCTGATCAATTTGAATAAAAAATAAATAAAAACCATAGATTCCTAAACCTCTAAATCAACCCAAACTTAAATCACTTTTAAATCATGCTTAGGGTCAAAAACTTTAATCTACAAGTTACCATGATTATCATGATATCATCAACTTAAAAAAATTATCAAGGAATCAAATAAATACAAATTGATGAAAATTACCCACAACCAAAACATGAAAAAAAAATATCATTACACGTAATTGATTGTGCTTATATCCCATAACAAGATCTTACCTGCAATCTAAGCTTTTAAATAGAAAAAAAAAGAAAAAAAATTATAGTTCAAACCAAAGTCTACCTAAATCTTTAAGGAACCATAGAAAAATTAAGAAGATTATAGATATTTAACACACCAAAATTAAATCAAAGTAGATAGAATGAAAGAGGAAAAGAAGACAAAATCTGATCTTAAACTTCAAAGGGAACCAAGCTTTAGCAATTTAGGAACTGAAAGAGGAATCCCATGGAATGGAGATGAGAAAAAAGAGAGAACATGGTGGAAAAAAAATGAAGAGAATAAGAGAAGAAATGATCAAGGTTTGAAGGATAGATTATCATCTTGAAATTTAAGAAAGTCGAGATTCCAAAAATGGTGGAAAAATGGAGGAAGGCTTTTGAAATTACTTTAGAGGGGGTGAATAGGGTTATTTATTATGGTAATGAAAAATTAAAATTTCAACACACAATATATAGTGGTTTGAGAATATAATTTCTACATCCACTATCAAATGGGTTTACCTTTTAGATATTGAACCTCCTATGTAATTTGTTAATGATAACTCATCTCTTAATTTATGAGCCTATAATCTCAATAACCTTCTAGGATCTTATATTATGATCTATTGAAAATCAATTGTAATATACTTATCCAATAGCTTATCTCTGAAATGGTAGGTGCCACACAACCTCATGATTTCGAAAGAAAATTGTGGTTGATTACAAAATATATCACAATTGATACAAATAGAAATTTAAAAGAAAACTTTATGAGTATAATCTAGCTACAAAGACCATATTTTAAAATTAGAGAATACATTATAAGTAGAGTGAGCACAAACACTTTTGAAAAATATCTCAACAAGTGATGAATATGAAAGTGAGTTATTAAGAATTAATTATAAGGAGTAGATAATCAAATATGTAATTGATGAGCACTCAAAAGTTATTCTTAATTTAATCCATAAATGTTATTTATATGTATGGCCAATAATGTAGTATTTGGATTAAAAAAATCATATAGCCATTGTATAAGCAACAGTTATATTTTTTAGCATCTATTGTTAAGCAATCAATCAGTTTACAAATAGTTTAGGAAACCAATCAACCAATCTTCTTGCCTAGGGGATCAGTTGGTAAAGATAATGAAAAGATTATGCTTAGATCTGTTACAAAAATGTTACATATATGACTATATATGATTAGTCGAATTATTATGGAACATGTCAATTGCTTAGATTGACCTATCAATGATTATTAGAACTAGCTTATCAGCTTTTTGTTATACATTTTTGATCCTATGAACATTTATGAACATTTAAATGATTTTGTGAACAACACAATGTATTATGCTAACCTATTGATACCATCACATAAACTAGTTAATTTTTTATGTCCTTGGGAATTATTTTTACATTTTATCTTTATTTTAAGACTTATTAGTTAGATCAGCCAATTAATTTCAATAACTAGTTTATCAGTTTGATAAAACCAGTCCAAGTGTTCAAAGTTTTTATAAGAATAAAATCCATAGATAAGTTAGTTAAACCAATCAATTAATTTCTAAACCACTTAATGGTTTTTAGTAAACTAATCAAAGTGTTCACATAGAGACAACATGGGTTCTTATAGGAATTAAACCCATAACCTAATTAGCTAAATCAGTTAATTAGTTTCTAAATCAGCCAATAATTTTAAGTAAACTAGTGAAAGTGTTCAACCAGTAAAAAAAACCATTTTTCTCAAGATTGAATGTCTATAGTAACAAATCAATCTATTTTACAACCATATTACTAGTTTCTCATATTTTTGAAAGTTTAATGCCCTAGTTTTGAAACATAAACTAGTCAATTGGTTGTAAAACTAATTAACAAGTTCTTGCTGGAACCAAACATGTTCATAACACTTTAAAAAGGATTTGGGATCTAAAAAACAAATAATTCATGTAAAAAAATATAAAAAATATTTTAAAACATTTCAAGAGATTAATATAAAAAGTGGTGTGCCCAAGAAATTTTAAAAGATAAACTTAGACTTGAAACATAAACCTTGATGTCTTGAGGCTTGGTAACTTGTCATTTTAAATTTTATTTCTCTTTTTAAAGTTGCACTTGAAATTATATTTGGATAAGTGTGATTTTACATCCTTGTGATTGAATATTTTATGCACACATAACCAAAAATGTTAACCCCTTTAAACCTATTTGTTATAATAAAAATATGGTTTAAGACAATAATCGACATAAGAAGTTAACATGTGGAAAAATGGAGGGAATAAGAAGAGGGAGAAGTGGAGTGAAAGAGAAGAATAAAGAATAAGGGATATTTGGTGGAGGATAAAGGAAGAAGGAAGAAAGAAAAATGACATACTAAGTTTATGACAAGAACTTAATCATTAAGTTCCATAAGATATTTTTTGAAAAATATAAATAAATAAAGTGGTGATGATATATAACAAGTATTGGAGGAAAGGAGTGGCTATTATCCATCCTTATCACAAATAGATGATGGAGAATGAAAGAAGAAATTATAGCTAATGGTAAAATGGTAACTTTGCTAAATAATTCAAACTCAATTAGCTACTTTATGGAGGGAAATCTATAAATTTTTGGTCCCAAAAAATAGTTTTTCTTATCCATAATAATCAATTGTAAAAGTTTGGGATTGATCCTCATAAGGTATAGGGAAGAACACATGTATTTGATGACTTATTATGTATAAAACTATCTAAATTAATCCAAAAATTATAAAAAACAATTATAGAGAAACTTTAAATCATTTAAATCTAAATCACACTAAAATAAAGTGATTTTCAAAATTTTATAAATTTTAGATAACTAAAAGGATTGTTTTGGGGCTTAAAACACTAAAATAAGGCTAACATACACATAAATAATACTTTTTCTTTGAGATCTTTGATTAGAATTTAAAAATAAACTAGGATACTGAGATAATAAACCAAAGATTAACAAAAATAATAATTATAATGATCTAAATGGATTGAATAATCAAAGGTTGCTCAAATGGTCTCACAAAATTGAACTAGTGAGAAAAATGTTACAAACTAGAAACAAAATGTTACAAAAATGAAACTAAGTTTAAAAATGTGATATAGTATGTAGTAAAATTTTCAATATAGTATAATTTTGTTTTTATATATAGAATATCTTTAACACTCTAGGTTTTTTCAGAAATGGGGTGTTACAAGCATGTTTTTATGTATGTTTTAACAATATAGGTGTTGGTCAACTGGTTGACTAGAGAAAATAAATTTTATTCTTTATTTATGTTTTTTAAATCTATCAGATTTTTATGAATTTTTTTCCAATGGCACTAGTTGATTGGCAACGAGTTTGTTTGTTTAATTATATTTTTATCTTGACCTCTATTTTAAGGTGTAGTGAAATGGAGTGGGCCTTTCTTCCTATAGAACCCATTGAATGGTGTCGCTCAACTAGTAGACTAGTTTATTTAAAATTTTACCCTTGCTTTTATTTTAGGCACAATCAATAGGTGAGGAACCCGATTAATTGGTACACTAGTCCATTTGACACTCTTATACTAGTTAATTGGTATCACTCATTCAATGATGACATTCTAGTTTAAGGTCTTAGAGGAGTCAACTAATTTTTGGGAAAAGTTAGCTAGTCTCCTAGAATGAATTTATGATATTTTATGGATTTAACTTTGTATGTTGAACTAGCCTTGACTTAGCCTTTGAAATTTATTGATGATATTTTCCTTAAATAAATAACCCAAACTAAAACTACAAATGGCTTATGTATGTGGCTCATGGTCTAAGATTTTGTTTCATATAATCATTGTAAAATAGTAACAATGGTAATTAGGATTTTGGTTAAGCCTTTTTCTTTAGCTCTTGAGGTCATTAGCCAAGAGATAGTATTGCCTTGTGGTATTTTACATTGATTTTTTTATTCAATACTAGTTATGTTGTGGCAAATTGTCATGGAAATGGTGTTACACAAGGTTGTAGCTTGTGGAGAGTATGAAATTGTTGATGGGGTTTCATCCCTTTTTCACTTAGTGCTTCACCCATCTGATTAAGTTATGGCTTATTTGAATTATTAAGAAAAAAATGTGGTGAACAATCATAGTGTCGGTGCTCTATAAAGTTGTGGCTTGTAGAGGGTATGTCATGATTGGTGGATTTATACTCTTATATTTTGTGTTATCATATATAAAAACCCATATTAAGGTTGGTTCTCTATTGGGTTATGGCTAGTAGAGGGTACACCCAACTTTATATTTAGTGTTATTAGCTACAAACACCTTTAATGGGATCATTGGTTGATTGGGTTACGATTGGTATAGCATATGTTTAGGTTTGCATTTGGTGTTACTTCCTATAAACACCCATAAAATGATTTCTACTTTACTATGTTGTGGCTAGTAAAAGATATATGTAGTACCCCCTAAATTAGTGGAGGATAAAAAGGATTGATAAGATAACCTATATTAATAAGATATACCTTGTTTTTGGAAATGCTATTATTAAAAAGATTTCATAATTAAGCATGCTTGACTTGGAGAAATTTAAGGATGGGTGATCTATTGGAAATTAATTTAGGTTGTGTGTGAGTTGATAGAAAAAACACACTCAAATGAACTCATGTTGTTCTCACAATAAATCATTAATACCAAACACACTATAGTAGCTACCCATATCCCTTGTAAGATCGGTGTATTAAATAAGGCTCCATAAATAGGTTCCATAAACTTGGCCATACCCTATAACAAACACAACCTAGTAGAGCACTAATTCTAATATAGGTATTAGTAGGCAAAAACACCAAACACAAACCTATGTATACTATAACAACCTAACCTCACTAGAGTTATGAATAGTTACTCTAGACTACTTTTGGGATCAATGACTAACCTTCAACATGAACCCTTTTGAGTGTAATTTTTATCAACTTGCATGCATTCCAAAAACCTTCCTAGAGGACATCTATATTTAAATTGTTCCAAGTCAAACACGTTTAATTTTAGAAAAAACACACTCAAATGAATTAATTTAGGTTCCATAAACTTGGCCATATTAAGATGTTCACATGACCACACCAAATCTTTCACTATGAAAGCATGCTTGCCTACAAATACCTATATTAGAATTAGTGCCACCGTAACTTTCTTTCATAGTGAAAGATTTGGTGTGGTCATGTGAACATCTTAATATAATTAGATTTTATGATCACATATCAGAATAATAATAATATGGTTTATTCATAGTTTATTTCTATGAAATTATATTATATATTTGTTATTATTTATGATTATATGTTTAAGAGTGTTTATTATGCTATGATTAGTATAACCTCTACATGCATCACGAACCCTTTACATGTTATAAGGTACACTTGTTTTACTAATACCTCATTATATCGATACTACATTTTGTGGTCATTATATTGAACTAAACATTGTTCTAGGGAGTAGATGAAATTTTGCAGGTTTGGTCAACTTGATGTGGCCCCCTATGTGGCTGTTTCTTGTGAAGGTTTAATGTATTAGGGAGTTAGGATATTGGTTAAGTTAGGGTTTCCCACCGTGCTAGGGTGTTTGTACCTTTTTAGTTGCTAAACTCTTGTCTCTATTCCTATATTTGGTTTTATAAATTTAATTATATCATTTGTCACATCTCTCTCTCTCTCTCTCTCTATATATATATATATATATATATATATCTTTGATTCTTATGTATGTGTTTCTAAGAGTTTTTTCTTACATAGAACATGAGTTAGGTGATGGACATAATACTCTGATGTTCGATGAGATGGTAACATGCCCTATTTTTGTTTTATCATTTTTAAATTTTCTTAAAACAAAAATTTTGTATCTTGAAAATTTGGGGCGTTACACTATTCTATGTAGATTATCTACCTAACATAACCTTAGGTGTATCATAAATTTCAATGATAGGGCAATTTGGCTTACTTAGTAAGTAACATAATGTTGTAACATTTTATTTGGTCACTTGCTCAACTCCATGAGTGGGAGACACTATGTACATTAGAGAGGATGGTTAGGATATGTTAATTCCTTTTCCTTGGCCATATAGTACTTGAGATTAGACTTTCTAGTGATTCTCCTATTTTGAAGGTCCTTTGTGACCGAGAAAATATCTTGTATTCTTATTTTTCTAAATGCTTGGTTGTTTCCTTCGATGAATTTCTACTCATGTTTTGAGGGCTATATATAGCCTTGGATTGTCAACCTTACAACTAAAAACTTTCCTAACTTTTATGCTATTTATATTGTATGCTCTAGTATTCTCTTGCGATGTCATTTTTGGATTATTAGCCTTCTATTCACCATGAGATGGATGGTGAGACACTTATCTTATGTTAGATATAATGGTAGCACTTCATTTTTCATAGGTAGTTTTTATATTATACTTCCAAAAATACTTTAATTAAAAAAATGGTTTATAGTAAATAAGGAGCCTAAAAAAACACAACCAATAAATAAATATCCATAAGATAAAAGGAAAGGTTATTGCCAATTTCCAATTTCACGAGGCAAACCTAAAAGATCAAAAACCACATTTTATGTTTCACTTTAAGTGAACATATCTTAATTTAGTGTTGTCATAGAAAGGCACATGATCTACCATGTTAACTCTATTTTATCTACTTTCTCTAGTAAGTAACTTTCTTGGATTTGTTAGAAACATGCCCTCTTGAGTTCACCACTCCATTTCCATTAGCTAGATTGCTTGAATTTTGTTTTATCCAACTAAAATTTTAAATAAAAATCGGTTAATATATCATAAGGTTTAAATATTTACTAATATAAATAATAAAAACTAATTTAATCACATAAGATGTTAGGCAACCTATTAAAAATAAACAAACGCTATTGTAAAATCAAATCTCTATAAACAAAGCGTATTGAAATTATAGTATTATAACATGCCTATAAAAACACAATCATTACATAAAATTAATCTATAATCCCCATTTTAATTGAACTTATAAAAAAATATTGTCCTTAGGGATTCAATACAAAAGAATAATAGATATCTAGGTAAGTTCTTATAATAAGATAAACCATTTACATCAAATATGCATGCAATTAAGATACACACACATATATTGTAACACCCCAAAATTCACTACTTTTTTTTTTAAAGCGGAAGCAATTAAATTATAAATACTTAAAACCTGTGAATTATGGGAATGTTACCGCCACACTTAGTACCAAACCGGTTCTCTCCAACCGTTCCAGTACCAAGTGCTAAGGCTAAAGAAAATATTTACGTTAAATTCAAATTAACAATTCATAAAAGAATTCGAAAGATCATACAACAAAATCAGAGTACGCATAAACGTTTATTAACACTTGTAACTTCCAAATAGAAATACATTTAAACAAGATAAAACCCGATGGGTCAAATTCCGGATTTCCTACTCACTCAAGTCAAGCCTGCCACCCCAAAACAGTCTTTGATCTTAAACCTGCACAAGAGGTCTGCTCCCCACCATCGGTGGATCATCACAGGACCCATCAACCAAGGTAGTATCAGTACGGGTCCAGTACTGAGTAAGGTGACTTGATCACTAAGGCCAACACACAAACACATAAATCATGCAGAACATAGAAGGGAATAATTACCAACACAATGACATAAGGTGCTTACGACCATCCAAGTAAGAGTACAAGGCCCGATTGTAGACTGGATTAGTTTTTAAATTAATCTCTGATCAGAACTCATTTCACACCATAATTTTTATCAAGTCCATACGAGTACGGGAACCCCACTATTTTAGCCGGTGGATCAGTCGCAAGGGTAACATACCCTGCCACTATTTTAGCCGGTGGATCGGTCGCGAGGGTAACATACCCTGCCACTATTATATGCCGGTGGATCGGTCTGGCCCCTTCTCGCACGGTGTTCCACTGTAAGTAATTAGTATCTTTCCCATATCTTAGCAACTGTAGGGTTTGATTTTGTTGAGCTCAGGATCCCCCACTATTATTGCCGGTGGATCGGTCGCGAGGGTACATGCCCTGCCACTATTATAGCCGGTGGATCGGTTGCGAGGGAAATATTCCCTGCCACTATTATGCCGATGGATCGGTCTGGGCCCGGCTCAACATCTTTCACTTTACGTGATTAATTTATTAAGTATCTTATTCAAAGGCTTTCACCCTAGACATGCATAAATCATCACACATAACAAATCATAAAATTCCACCATCATAATTACACTTTATCACCACATACACATGGTAACACAAAAACCCTAATCAACCACCATAGACCTTAATTAACCACAACAAACCATAATTCAGTCTCCTCCGTACCCTTAATTTGCTCCACGTGCTATTTTTCATCCCAAGCGTTCAAACACCCAAACAACACTTACATTACTTTCCTTACATCCCAAATTAACTTTCCACACGTAATTTTCATACCCATGCAGACATTAATCTCCCCCTGCAAACCTTTGAACTGTTTTCATGCAAACCCTAAAATTCCACGTGAAATCCTAAATTCAACCATGCAAACCCTAATACCACCATTCAATCGTCAATGCCACCATGTAAACCCTAATACCACCATAAAACTATAAATACCACCATATAAACCATGATTCCGTCATACAAAACCCTAAATTCAAACCATATAAGACCCAAAGATTTGTCCATACCAACCCTAAATTCAAACCATAAAGATTCTTCCATGCCAAACCATAAATTCAAACCATAAAGATTCTTCCTCATAAAATCATAAATTAGAATCTCCCAAGGAAAACTATAAATTGAATTCCCCCAAGCAAATCATAAATTGAATTCCCCCATATAATATCATAAATTACATTTTCCCAAATAACATAAAAAAAATAGATTCTCCCAAACAACCATAAATTCGATTATTCCATATAACCTCATAAATTACCTTCTCCCAATTAACATCCTAATTTAAATTCTCCCAAACAAACCATAAATTCGAATCTCCCATATAACATCATAAATTACCGTCTCCCAAATAACATCCTAAATTAGATTCTCCCAGACAAACCATAAATGTGATTATTCCATATAACCTCATAAATTACCTTCTCCCAATTAACATCCTAATTTAAATTCTCCCAAACAAACCATAAATTCAAATCTCCCATATAACATCATAAATTACCGTCTCCCAAATAACATCCTAAATTAGATTCTCCCAAACAAACCATAAATTCTGTTCTTCCACACATAAAATCATACATTAGATTATTCCTTATAAAACCATAAAATTTGGTTAACTCACTTCCCTTAATCAAATTCTTTCCCCATCCTCCTTTTTCATCCTTCCTCTCACACAAACCACATCGACTTCCTCACATACACAACACATATCATCATACATAATTAATACACATACCATGCACAATATACTTCAACTCCAAGTCATACCACATATAAAATATTTAATAATAATAAACACTAGATACATAATATGCGAAACACATAATACACATAAGCACATAAAAGGCCTTAGCACTCCTTACCTAAAACGACACCGGTCTTGGAGCACGCTCCTATGCCTCCTTAGGGTTTGACTGGTTTTACCTATTATGAAATAAGAGCTAAAATTAGACTCTCTCCTATCAAAATAATATTAAAAACTAATGTAATATAAGACTAGGCTTTTGGATAAACTAATAATAACAAAAGTACAAAAATAATATCAATATTAATATTAATAAGATTAAAAAAAAAAGTAGAAATAATAATAAAAAGGCATTACTCAAAAATAAAGTGAAATAAGGGATTCAGACCCTTTTCCAAAATAATAATAAAAAGATTATTTGTAAAATAAATAACTCAATTTAGAAATAATAATAATAATAATGATAATGATAATGATAATGATAATAATAATAATAATAATAATAATAATAATAATAATGACATTATTAACAACACTAATGTTAAAATATTTATATTAATAATAATAAATAAGAATAATGGAAATTCGAAATAGAAAATAATAATAATTATTATTATTATTATACTTATAACATTTTAATATTAATAATAGTAATTATATAAATAATAAGAAGAATAATAATAAAATCGAATTAAAATATATTAGGCTTCAGCCCTCAACATAAATAATAATAAAATATTAATACTAATAATAATAATAATAATGCATATTAAAATATAAATATTAAGAATAATAATAATAGTATTTATATGTAAATAATTGAAATAAAATAATTTAAGGGTTATAAAAATAGGGAAAATAGCTGAGAGGGTCTAGGGTTCAACCAAATGTTGGTGGGGATAGGCGGCACCGGCGGTGGCGCACGGCGGTGGCCGGAAAAGAGAGGAAAGAAGGGAAAGTTGCATGCTGGGAATAAGATAGGAAGAATTAAAATGGGAGCTGGGTTGTTTTGAGTTCCCCAGAAGGAGAGGGACAGAATGAGGGTGGTGGCGGAGCCAAAGGTGGCGGGGCAAGGCGGAGGCGGTGGTGGCCGAATGGAGGAGATGAAGAAAGAGAGGGGAGGAGAACGAGAAAAAGGAAACTAAAGGTATGGGAAGGTAGGGCAGGGTCTGCAACACAGTTTGGGAGGTGAAAGAAGCGGCATTAGCGGCAGAGGAGGTGGCTAATGGCGGCGCCAAGGTGGCGGAGGCAGAAAACAGGGTTGATCGGGAAGAGAACTTCGCACAGCTGGGGCGGCTTGTGTAGGAAGAATCGAAGGTCGAGGCAGATTTGGTTAGATAGAGGGCGGTGCAAGGATGACACGGGTGGCCAGAAAGGGCAGCGAAGTTGGCCGTAGACGGAGAACGAGGCGTCTGAAGTGGCGACGGTGGCAAGATCGGGATTCTGGGTTGGGGGGATCAAGAGCTCGATACAGAGCTGCTTACGAGAGTATTTATAGTCTTAGAAGGGAGGATAGGGTTCTTTGGGTCGGCTAGTAGATAAGGAAGGTAGGGTTCCGGTCGCCGGTGGCGTGGGTTGGCCGGCGGCAGCAAAACGGGCATGGGTGTGCGCAGGAGAGAGAGAGAGAGGATGGCGCGAGAAGAGGGAGATTTGGTTGGGTCAAGAGGGTCGGCGATTCAGGGGGAAGAAATAGGAATAAAAATCGCCGGTCAAAACGACCGTAACTGGCGGCGAAAAACCAGGGGTGAGCGGCGGACGTTACAGGTGCTAGGCGGCGTCGGGGCTGGCAGACGCGAAGGAGGAAGAAGAAAGGGGAAAGCCGGGCGGTTCGGGAAAAAGAGAAGAAAAGAAAGGGAGGCAGACCGGGCCGGTCGGCGTCGAGGTTACTTAAACAAAACGCGGAGTTCAGAGCGTATAAGTAGATAAAACGCAGCGCTGAGAAGGACAACAGAAGGGGATGGCCGCACGGTGCGGGCTGGACCGAAGGAAAAGAAAAAGAAAAGAAGAAGAAAAAGAAAAAGAAAAGGAAAAAGGAAAAAGGGATAAATAAAAATAGTGGGTTGGCTCAATTAAATTAATTAGAATATTTGGGATATATAAAAATAATATTATTTAAATAAAATAATATTATTTAAATCCCTTTTTAGGCTAAATTAGGACTTTTAAAAGATTTTCCAAAATTTCCATTTTAATTAGTAAAACACACTAAATTTCTCCAATTAATTTATTTATAAAATTATTATTAATTTAAAACTATTTTCTCATTCTTATTTTAAATAAAATAATTTATTTAATTAATTTTCAAAATAAAATGCTTAATTAGCTAAAATACTCAAATTATCTTCTAATAAAAATACTTATAAATTTCTTCTTGATTTTCCCTAATTAATTCAATTTAAAAATAATTTATTTAAATAATTTTTATAATAAATATCCTTTAAATGTAGTTTATAAAATTAGAAATTGTCGGGGCATTTCATATATACACACACAAACATATGTGCATACACACACACACATATATTTCCTCACACAAACATACACATATGCATATATGGCTTGAAACTAGTATTACTTAGAACACAGTCTGATCACAAATGCACTGGTTGTTAAACCATAGTTAGCATTGATTTATTAATAATTCTAGACAAAATTTATTAAGTAAGCATGTAATAGTAGACTTAGGTCTAACTTACCAAAATCCTTAAATTTATTAATCTTTAAGTTTAATTCATAATGTTTATGTATAACACCAACCCCAAAAATAATTTAATAAATATATGAGTATTCTAATAAATAGACAAACTACTAATAACCGACTCGATTAACTAAATTAATAGAATGACTCTTGGTTAAAAACTTATAATAAATCTACTATCAAAGTTAATTAATTAGTTATTTAAATATATTAACTAATAATTATATATCTAAATTAGTTGTAGTATTTACACTAGTTTATGAATATACAATTTAGTTAAGAATCTCTCAATTAAGATTCACCAAATTATTTATTCAATAGTTAACAATGATGAAAGGATTACTAATTTAATAGAAATATACCAAACTAGAATCTTAACAAGTTATATTTAGATCGATTAAAATAGTAATGCTAATGAATTAGTTCTTTAAGTCTATTAAATAATAAATATATATCTAAATTAGTTCGTAGTATTTACACTGGTTTATGAATATAAAATTTAGTTAAGAATCTCTCAATTAAGATTTTTAGCCAATATTTAATAATGGTGAAAGGATGACTAATGTAATGAAACTAGAATATGAACAATTTATAGTAATATTAATTGAATGCATTGACTTATGGCTATATAATCAACTAATTAATATAGGTAATAATAAGACCCATTGAGGGCCCTATGTATGGTTGGCACTAGCATAAGGCCCCAGTAGATTACTATCTCTTAAGTTTAATTTGATATCATATTTGAAAATGTGGATTTCTTCAGCTTGGTGGCCAATCACAGGCTTCTCCATACATTTTGGTGGTTAGGAGTTTGAGTTTTATATCCACTGTGTTTTTCAAGTTCTTAGGAATGATTTTACTTTACATACAGAGTATAATTGAAGGGATTTTTATTGGGATAGGTTAAAGGGTGTTTTGGTACTTTCCTTTAGCATTTTGTTATTTGTTTTCTACTACCTTTCCACGGGCGGAAAACATAAATTATTATTATTTTTTCTTCTAAAAATTTTATGTTTGGATTTTAATTATTTATTTATTACTATTATAATGTACTACTAATTTCCATTTATTATGCTTAGTTTTCAATGAATTTTTATTTTAGATCTACTTGGTACTTCATTTTCATTTAATAGTTCATATGATATTTGATTATAAATTATAATAATTGATTTAATTAGTTCGTTAATTTTTCTATATTAATATATATAAAATATATTTTTTAAATAAATACTAATTTTATGAAAAGAATCAAAGAATAAAGATATTTGTTAGTATCAACAATCATAAAATCATATTTATTTTTATTAAAAAAACCATACCTTTCAAAAAGCTAACAAAAATAGGGATATTTCATGATGATCTTATATTTTAATCTAACACATAATATAACCTTACTCTAATTTACACTATACCAAATCACTCTATATTGTAATTTTCACGTACAACATACTTTTTTGTCTATTTTGACTAACGATGTTATTTGTTTTCTCTATAAATTTCAATTTTATCCTTCTTATATGCTCTAAATATAAACTTTAAAAAATAGATAATTCTTATATGAATTTGTTTTTGGTAAGAAGTGCACTTTTTTTTAATACATGCGGATATTAGGTGAGGAGTACAAACTCTAAATAATTCCCCCAAACAGGATTACAATAACTACATAAATATAAATCTAAGAAAATGAGTTAAGATGAAAAAAAAAGAGCTAAAACACTAATTCATCTATGATGCATGACAAGCAAGTGAAGGAAGTACTACCTTCAAGTATAACTACTCTCATAGATGGATCTTTGATTATAGATTTGATAATATGAGAGACTGGTAGTTGTTTATGTTTGAACACTTGAGTATTCCCTTATTAATCTCATCTATACTCTACCAATTTTTTTAGCAACAAAACTCCATAATTGCAAGGCATAGGGGTAGTAATAAAGAATATGAGCTACTATTTCATTTGTATTAGCACACATGGCATAATAAAGGTTGACAGAAAACCCCATGGTCTAAAGTTAATATTGTGTGTGTGGTTTCCCATGCATGGTTAGCCATAAAGTAATTTTATGGCATGGAATGGATAAAGAATTACAAATCATACTAACCAATCTATATGTAACCCTTTTGGCCTAATATCCTCATAAACCTTACTACACTATACTTATCATCCACTATATATTTGCTACGATTGTCAGGTGTTATAAAAATGGGGTGAAAGTGAGGATGAAGTCCCAAAACAATTATCAACACCCATGAAAGAGAAGACGATATTTTGATTATCTATATATCCTTATTTTTTATAAAATAGACATGCACCTATCTTACACACAATGTGTTCTTCTTATGTTGTATTGACCATAGTAATCTTCTAAGCACATACATGTTACAACCCTTAAAGTCTTTGAGTCCTAATGCTTCTTCTCATTTGGGGCATATACACTCTCTTCCATGCCACCAAATTTTTAGATAAAATTGAAGTTAAGCCCATCAATAAGAATGATCGGTAATAACTATTAATGATTTAGATGATTTTCTTTCACAAAGTGAAGATTTGAGTCTAATATACATGGAAACTAATAAGCACATCTTGAATAATTTGAAATCTTCCTACATAGCGAAGGTATTTGTGTTGCGAAGCATGTAGCTAGTAGGTGATCTTGTTGATGAGAAGTTGATAATGTTAAGGTGTGACTCTTTTTCCTAGTAAAGAAACCCACAAGTATTTTACAAGGAAATGAACACCAAGAATTTTCTAAGTATCTTCAATTACTTTTTTGATAGATTTTTGAATTAATCCCCTATGAAAAGTATTGATTTTTATACATTCAATGAAAGCTCAAAAGTGCTAGAGAATAGGTCAATGATTTATAAAACTAAAGTCATGGAAGAAAAATTACCTTTACAAAATAAAGAGTAAAAAATCATACACAAACATGAGATCTACTGACTATACACAAACTAGAGAAGTTTGGATTTGCTAAAGGGTTTTTAAAGATCTATGCAATTATTCCATGACTGGAACAAAGATATAAGGTGGGATAATATATCCTTGTCTTACTCCTCGTTTAGCCCGAAAAGGAGAATGTAAAACACCATTAAACATAAGAAAAATCACACTATTGTAACACATTCCATTATGAGATTGATAAAGGAGATGGGAAAGTGAAGAGTTACTAGCATGGACTCCAAGAACTTATAATTCACCATATCATAGGTGTTTTGCATGTAAATTTTGATCATACATATAACCGCCTGAGTCAATATGACCATACAAGGGCCACTTGGTAGCCACTTGATAATAACCCAAGGGATACTCTATATCCCATTTGGATTGATCAACTAGACCCACGGATCAACACGATTTCAACATGTTTTATCCTTACTCATGCACTTCTCAAAAAAAAAATTTCTAGGAGGGTCACCTATCAAAAAATTACTCCACAGCAAGCATGTTAAACTATGGAGTTATTAGGATAGAATCCCCAATAGGATGGTATACCATGTTCATATAAGTAGTCATATCAATCCTTATAACACTTTACTCAATTTTGGGGTATTACATTCACCCCCTCAAAGAATGCAATGTCCCTATTGTACCCCAACAACCAACTATCTCATTACAGTATATTCCAAGAATCATTTATTTTTTTGACTTGATCATTTATGTTTAGCTCATAGATTTAGTTTCACTTTGATACCATTTGTAGCACCCTGAGTCGATACAGCCATGCAGAGGCCACTTTGTAGCCACCTGATAGCACCCTAAGGGCTACCTTAGAGCACTTTTAGATTGATTAGCTAGTTTCAGAGATCAATATGAGTCCTATAAGTTTGCTTTATCCACACTTATGTAAGTCTTAAAAAAATTTCTAAAACTTCCCAGGAGGGTCGCCCATCCTACAAATTTCTCTATAGAAATCACACTTAATTGTGGAGTTCTCAGTATAGAATTACCCAAAGGATGGTATAACATGTTGATATAAGTGTCCATATTAGTCCTTATAACACTCCACTCAAGTTGGGGTATTATAATACATCCAGGGGATATAATTTGATGATTTTAGCCATAGGCTAACTCAACTACCTTAATAATTGTTTACGTTATTCCCCTACCTTTTAAAAAGCTTGTAATACCCCATCTTTTTGTGAAGTTTATTGAATGAGAAGTTATGGTATATATTAAGAATTGATAATGTTTGATTTTTATTTGGAAATATAATTAATTTTAAAGAAAAGTTAGGTCTAAATAACTTTTAGAAATGGAATAAAATGAGTTTTCAAGCAGAATGATTCATTGGTTCCATGAACCAATCAACTACTTTGTTGTTTCACCCAAAGGGTTGTTCTTGACTGAAATGATCAACTAGTTTGGGGAATTGATCGACTTGCTTGTGGAATAGTTAATTGGTATGCCAAACTAATCAACTGGTTTGTCGAGCTGAATATATTTTTGAAACTTACTTTTTATGGTAAAACTTCTTATACCAAAATGGAACCTTGATAATCATATTCCAAGTTCTTTAAATTTTCTTAACCTTTTTTATGATATATTTTCCTCAATCTTCCAACTGATTTAATGTTTTGATTTAGATAATTGAGGGGGAGGGTGAGCTTGGCTTTATCTTCTTTCACTTCTCTCCTCTCCACACTTATGGAGTCATTACTTCGAATCCCATACCCTTTTCTATTAAAATGGGAGATTCCTTCCACGTTTATTGTTCATTTCCTCTATTGTGTTTGACATTTCTTGGAAATTTTGATCCGCATTTTTCTAGAAATCACCCTTTTAACTCTAGAAGGGATGTAAGCCTATCATTGATTAAATCTACCCCTTTAGCTCAAATCAAAACCTAGAAATTAAGGTCTTTTAATTTGTTCCTAACCAAACTTGTCATTGTACCAATTTTTTGGCTATAAATAACCCTAATTACCCCTTCCTTTCACCTTTCTTTTAACAACCAAAATATTCTAACTCTCTCTAACGGCATATTCTTTTCTCTTGAATTTATGATTAGTTATTATTTCTTTCCGCTCTTCTAATCCTTTCTCTAGCTCATTCTTATTTAAATTTGAGTAAGGTAGGGTTAGATATAGGAGGAATTTGAGTCTCTTTTTCAATACAAATTCTCTCTATTTTCCTCTTATTTTTGGTAAGTTGTTCGCTCCAATTCAAATTTTGATGTATAAAGTTATTCATGGAATTTCTATAGCTTCAACTTTTTTTTTTGAGATTTGGAAGTTGAAATTATTCCGGGTTGAGTTTTCCTAATTGTTGAAAAGTTTTTCTTGCACCAAGTAATTCATTATTACATCTAAAATGTGACTTAGTTAAGCATGTGCTATGGCGAATTTTTTAAAGTCCTATGTTATGAGTCAACATGAGAATTGTAGATTGATGCATGTTGATCAATTTATAAATATTGAGATATTTTAGTGAAATTAGGTTGATTTGATTAATTATTAAGTATGTTTTAGTTTATTAATTGATGGAGTATTGGCATGATGCTATGATACGATTTGGTTTGTATGTGGTAGGACTTTTTACTGTAAATTTCATGAGAAGTGTAAGCTCTATGCTAGTTAGGGGAAATTTTATTTATTTATTAGGATAAACCAATATACTAGTACTTAGAATAGTTAGTTGGTTGGCCTAAATAGATCAACTAGTAGGTCTGTAGGGACCTTGGTTTCCTCTCTACTTAAACCCATTGATTGGTTTGGTAAAATCAATCGACTGGTCTCTAAATAGTCAATTAGTTTGGCCAAACTGATCGATCAACTCGAGGGAACCCTAGGATTGGATGAACCAAACCAATTGATTGGTTAGAATAAACTATTAAATTGATTGGTAGAACTGATAGACCGGTTATGCCAAACTAATCTACTAGTTCGTAAAGATTGTGTGATTTTGATCTTTTTGCTTGGATATGGTTTGAGACTTTGGCTAAAGCTACTATATGACTATTTAATGAGTGAAATACAGTCATTAAAATGGATTGACAACCTAATGTATGGATTAAATCGAACATGATTCATAACATACAAAATGGGTGTTGTAAAGGCCTTAATGGGTACACCCGAATAAGTATTTTATGGCTTTAAAGGGGTAATGTAATCTAGAATTTGGTTAATAGCGAGTAAGCATTAATGGAAATCCCAAACATGGTTAGGAATGGTAATGGTTAATAGGAAATAAGTATGTGATCGTCTTACTTGCATATAGTATGGGCCTTGTTTGATCATATAATCTCAAGAATAATGTACTAATCACTTAAACAAAAGGATAATTAAGTTATATATGGGTGTGGACTACCTAATACTCAATTAGCTACTAGGGTTAGTCTGCCTTTGGACATATATTGATGCCTTTGGTATTTTCCTTCGGATGGTATCCTAGTAGATCCCAGTGCCTTAGTTACTCTAGATGTCGATGATATACTAGGGGGTATTAATACTAACAGGTCTAGTTACCTAGGTGGTTTATGGCTTCAACCTACACTTTATCTATTGGTCATTACTTGGATTTGGCCCAGACTTTTTTACATTGGTAGTTACTTGGCTTCAATGCATACTTATGTCCATTAGTGGTTACTTGGCTTCATATTGGACTTTATGTCGTTTGGTCGGATGGACTTCCGTGGTATATGAAACCGTAGGATGGTGCATAACCCATCACTTGTTAATAATTAGAATGAGTATTTGGATAATAATTCAACTAATTATTTGGATCAGAAATTGGAAATACAAATGTGATCAAAGGAAAAAAAAAGTAAGAGTAAATGAAAGAGAATGGTAATAGGGATAATATCTTATATATATGTATGTAGGTATATGACCTAATGGAATAGGAAAGTGGAAAAATGGCCTATGTTAGAATTATGTGCATGGATGAATGAAACCTTAATGATAGCTGGAGAATCTACTTAGTAGACTGCATATATTAATCTATGATATTGTTTTATGTTGTCAAGCATGATGGGTCATGTATGATATGTGCTTCCTATGCTTGATGAGGCCTTTATGGAGCTTGTATTCTATTTATATAAAACATGCCTAAGATATTTTAGGATGATTATGATTATATGCATGAATCTTGTGTGCTTTTGAATTCTATTGAAGAAGTAACTTTTCTTATTTAGTATGAAGCATACTGGCGTGCCCATTTGCTCAGCCACCTACTCAATCCCACAAGTAGAAGGCCATGTACACATTTTTGGGGATGGTTAGTAGTAGGCCAACCTTGTGTTGGGTATGTGTCCTGAGAGAGTGGACATCTGGAGTCATTTTAGGCAGTCCTTGATAAACTAGGGTTTAGGGCTAGGCTCTACCTTTACTTTTTGTAATTTTATCCCTATACTTTAGTTTAATTTTCCTTTGCATATTTGAATATTTGTGGAATTTTGAGGTCTTGTACTTGAAAGTCTATCTTTTTGTATTTATAAAGTGTGTTGTTGGTGCACTCTAATTAGGTTTTGGTTTATTAGTTCTTAGCCTTGTATCTAACATGAGACCGATGGCTGACACTTATCCTATGTTAGGTGCGGTGGTAACACCCTATTTTTCCTAAGTTTTTGGTAGTTTTCCACTTCTACAAGGTTTTCCAAACAAAATTTTTCAATAGTGAAAAGCTAGAATGTTAGAGGTTGGTATTAGAGCTTTCTAAAAATCTATTCTAGTCTTAAGTTGTTTAAGTTGATACCATAGGTTGGTAATATAGTTTTTCAAAAGTTTTTCTGGCCATAAATCATTTTAAGTGATACCACATATTATTTTTTTTATATGATTTCCCAATTCTTAAAGTACTCACTTGAAAGTAATAATTTTTCACACCTATAATGTCCGTGAGCGAGAGTGAGTTGGGGAATATGGTATAGATAACCTTTTATTGATGTATTGTATTAGTCTTAGCACTTGATAATGGATCATTTCTGATTAATCATAGTCTTTAGGAATCGATGATCACTAACCATTTTAATGAGTGTATCAAGAAAGTCATGGAAATGGTTTGAGCATACATGGAAGGCCAGATTTGCACACTAAAACCACCACTAGTACCAGTACTTGCATCAGTTTTGAAATATTAGCTCGGGATATTTAGACATCATCGCCCATCAATCTTTGAGGGTTAGTAAGAACTTGAAATTATGGAAAAATGGGTTAGGGATGTGTAGAAGACCATCATTATATATGATTTCCCTATGGATAAGAAGGTTGCATGGTCGTATACTACCTAAGGGGAAGAGTAGATGCTAGGAGGAGGAGCATCCATCTTAGAGGCAGAGAGCCTATAGGACAAGGATTGTTCTTAGAGGCATTACATACCCATTTCTACCCTACTCACCTTAGTATGAAGAAGTATGATGAGTTTATATTCCTTTAGTAGGGAGGCATGATGATAGAGGAATACTATATGAGATTCATGGAATTGGTCCAGTTTGCTCCAAAGGTAGAGGCTAATGAGGTGGTGTAGGTCTACTATTTCAAGATTAGCCTGAGAATCAGATAACAAGAGTTTTAGTTGGGATTCACTCCACCATATATGGTGGGAATGTATGAGTAGACTTTGGAGGATTCCTAAGTCATCCAAGCTCAGAGTGCGTAGTTGGAGGCAATAGGAAGTTCGAGAGTTGTTAGCATCCCGGTGACAAGAAGAAGGCCTATTATAGAGGAAGCTCACCACTAGTATGGAAGGGGAATAGCGTTAGTACCCCATGTTAGAGGTTAGTCAAGGGGATATGACAAAGAAAGGCATTACCACTATAAGCATTTCAGAGCATATCAATCGGGAGTAGATTGTAGAAGAAACAAGGTGAATTGCTATGGGTGTGGTATAGTTAGACACATAGCCTATGAGTGCCATGTTGGAGGTGGTAGTGTGTAAAGAGGTCAAGCTCAAGCTTAGAGCACTAGAACTGTTCAGCAGCCAAACCCACAGATATTGAGGGTTCCTTTATCATCAGCTTCTATTGCCAATCGAGATAGTTATCCTAGAGGTAAGAAACCTCATTCCTTCTAGCAAGGTTAGGGATTAATTAGTGGCACGAGAGTTCTTTTAGGAGGATAATTGATCATGATCAACCAGTCAAAGAAAGAGCATTAGATCGGTGTGGTGACAAGTATGCTTATTATATCTACCTTTCCAGCATGCATATTGTTTGACTCTAGTGCATCATATTCATTTTGTGCCATCTACATTCATAGATCGAGCTGATTTGTCTCCTTCTAGTAGTGTTTCCACTATTATTTTGTTAACATCAAAAGATAGGATTTAATGCTCTAAGTTCTATAAAGGGGTGACCTTGATAGTTGGGGGAGTAGAAGTTTCCTTAGATCTCATGGCGCTTGAATTGTGTGATTTTGATGTAATTTTCTGAAATGTTAGGAAAGTATTGAGTGTTGATAGATTGCGTGCAAGAATGTGTGGTTCTACAAGGACCAAAGATGTTAGGATCTCGTATTAGAAGTGTGAAACTAACCCCTCTATAAAGATCATGTCGACAATTGTTATGAGAAAATTTATTTTCTAAGGATATCCACTCTTCTTATGTAGTGTTCGAGATACTGAGGCAGTTGAGGTGCCATTAGACTAGATCGTAGTGGTACGAGAGTATCCGGATGTTTTCCCTGAGGTAATTTTGGGAATGCCACTTATTCGAGATGTCGAGTTTACCATGGATGTATTACCGATGATGGAATCGATATCTAAAGCCCCGTACTATATGGCACCTGCAGAGATAAAAGAGCTTAAGACCTAGTTAGAGGAGTTGTTAGGGAAGGGATAATTTCAACCAAGTATATCAGCGTGGAGAGTGTCAATCTCTTTTTTGAAGAAAAAAGATGAGAGCCTATGATTGTGCATCGATTATTGAGGGTTGAATCAAGTTATGGTAAAGAACCATTATCTATTACCAAGTATCGATTAATTATTCAGCCAACTAAAGAGAGCCAAGGTATTCTCCAAGATTGATCTTTGATCATGCTACCATCAACTGAGGATACCAAAGGAGGCCATCTCAAATACTTCATTTCATACAATTTATGGCCATTATGAGTTCACAATAATATCTTTTGGATGGGAGATGGACAATCTACTTAGTAGAATGCATGTAATAATCTACAATATTGTATTATATTGCCAAGCATGATGAGTCATGTATGACTTGAGCTTCCTATGCCTAATGTGACCTTCATATAGCATGTTTCCTTTTTAAATGAAATATGCATCATATATTTTAGTATGATTATTATTATATTTGAGTATCTTATGTGCTTATGACTTTCATTGAAGAAGTAACTTAGCTTATTTAGTATAGTGTACAGATGTACTTGTTTTCTTAGTCACCTACTCATTCCCATGAGCAGAAGGTCATGTGTAGATTTTTGAGGATGATTGGTAGTAGGCTAACATAGTGTTGGGTATGGACCTTGAGAGCGTGGACATCTAGAGTCATTTTGGGTGGTCCTTGAAGGACCAGGGTTTAGGGTTATGCCCTACCTTTGCTTTATATAATTTCAAGCCTACACTTTGATTTAGTTTTCCTTTGTGTATTTAAATATTTGCATATTATCAAGGTCCTTTACTTGAAATTTTGTCTTTCAGTATTAATATAATATGTTTTTAGCTCACTTTCCTTTAGCTTTGGTTGGTTAGTTCTTAGCCTTGTATCTAACATGGGACAAGTGGCTGGCACATATCCTATGTTAGGCACGATAGTAACACCCCCATTTTTCCTAAGTGTTTGTTAGTTTTCTACTTCTACAAGGTTTTGAAAAAGAAAACTTTTAGTAGTGAAAAATGGGTGTGTTATAAAGCTAGATTGGGAAGAACCAATCAGAGAAGGGAGAATGCTTTACAATATACTTGTGAGGATTTTAGAGATAATCTTGTAAATTATATTAAAATAAATAGGGACACAATCACTTAGCTAAGTGGTATTACGCCTCTTGGATATCAAATGAAGTGTTGTCACATTAAGTCCCCGAGGATGTTTACCTACAACAATACTGCTCTATAGATGTCATCCCCAATTATTCTCAAGCTTTCTTACTAAAATTTTACATTATATTTGTTAGGACCTAGGGCTTTGTCTCCATTCATAGGGAAGGTAAAATTTGTTACTTCATCCTTGCTAGCTAGTGCAATTAAAGTGTGTTGTTTATTTACATTAACTTTCGATCTATTATTAACTTGATGAAGTGAGTCAATTTCTTTAAGCAATTTGTTCACAAATCAACAAAATAAAATTGAGAGGCTTTTGAGTAAGGTGTTCTTAGATGTTGCATAGTTGGTCTCTTACCTTTAAGAGTTATGAAGAGATGTTAACATATTTTCTTTGCTTCAAATGTTTTAATGGGTTTTTTTAAATCCATTAAATTATTCATGATGGCTTGTGAGGGACATGGATGATGTAAAGTTTTCCAACTCTCAATGATGATATATAAGAATGAATCATCCTCAATCCTTGAAAAATAAAAAAAAGGTTTATTTCCTTTATAGATAGGATGATAGAATGCTACAATTATGGATGAATGATAAGAGATCATAGGGTTATAAATTATGCCTAAGATTCAATAAAAATATCCAACAATTTTTCATTGCAAATAACTCTATCCAACTCACACCATATTCTACTATCCCCGTCTTATCTATTAGAATAGGTGAAAAATGATCTAGTATATTAAATATCCCTAGGTTAGAGCTATTGAATGCAAGAAAGAATGTTTACTAAATCCTGAGTATTGTGGTATAGGCCTTGGAGATTTTCATTTAGGCATAATATAATATTGAAAACACTAATAACAACTTAAGGCATCTAGTCAATTTATAACAGATAAGCCGAGTCCAAATGTTTCTTCTACTATGTCCATCACTAAGACTGTAAATGAAGGTAACATAAAACCAAATCCTATACTTGGTATAAATCATTTCACAATGAATTCCTTGGTCACAAGTAGAGTTGACGTTAATTTTCCAGTGTTGATATTGCCAACCAACCCAAATTTGTTCATCTGCATGATAAGTGTAACTGTGAGTCCACCTCCAATGAGAGGCAAATACATTCATAATGGACATGGATTTATTTTCTCTTGCTAGTGATTCAATGGGACCTAATAATGAATGCTTATTCATATACATCAAGTGCTTAGCATCACTTTGTTTTTGAGAATTGTTCAATCCTCGGGTGTTCTAACATCCTAACATCATGAGAAATGAATGTCTAGTGAAAGATGGTACCAAGCCACACTATTAAGTGTAATACCTCATCCTATAATCCTTCAAATTTTATTTAAAATTATGTTGATATTAAAAAAAATAAGTTTTGGTGTTGGGAAAGCTCAAAATTTAGATAAAGATGTGAATTTTAAGTGCACTAATCAAATGTTTTGCTTATCCAATCGACTGATACACTTATAAACTAGTAATTTTATATCCTAATAAATTAGTCGAGTGATTTGTTCAAATTGATCAACTAGTTGTCATATAACTTTAGATTCCTTTTCTTATTTTAATTTGAATATCTTTCCAACATTTATGAAAACTTCTATTATAATCTATTTGTGTTAATAAGCGTATTTTTGTACTTTGGGATTATTTTTACATTATTTAGATCACTTTATGATTTTTATTTAGCTAAAATTCCTCAAAAATACTTTTTGAGGAATATTAGCTTTTCTGCACTCCCTCACTTTCCTCTCTCTTCTGGTAGCCATGATTATTTGTTTGCCTTTCTACACAACTCCCTAAACTAATGAACCTTTGCATGTCTCTTCCTAGTCACACCTTACCTCCCTTACCTCAACTTATGATATCCTTACACTTTGGGTTTCCCACACTCAACCTAAGTCAAACTTCCCTCTCTCCAACCAATTCCCTCTTATATACCCCATTTCTGATTCAATTCATTCCCTATCATAACCATTGTTAATTCTCTTCCTTTTACAATTGTGAAAGTTTCCCAAGTTTCGGGTTTTCTCCACTTTACTCTCTTTTATTCTCTATTGGGAAAAATAAAGGCTTAGCTCTTGATCCTTATCCTTTAGTGAGAATTATGGTCTTATATTTCTTCTCATAATATTAGCTTTATCTCTACCTTATTTATCTTAAGTAAGAAAGGATTTAAGTTTAGAGAAAGGATGAAGACCTTAGGTTTTAGTTGTGGGTTTCAGTTATGGGAGAAGGTTGTGTTATTTCATTTTCCTAATCCTTCTTCCTCTATTTTCAATTTTATTAAATTTTTTAAAATGATATTTAATGGTTTTAATTATCGATTCTCTTAGGAATCAAGGTTTTGGTAGATAACCATAAGGCTAGGAGTATTTTTTTGCTAGAAGAGTTGCTTGACAGTAAGGTATTATTATCTTTATTATGAATAATGTCCTTTATTGCTTATTGTTGTGCCATGATCTTCATGATTTTATGTTAAGCATAAGTTATTGTATTCTAGGATTAGAGCATGTGGTAAAGTTTTCTTCTTGAAATTTATGCATGCTTTGGGTTCCCTAATATTATACATGTTCTTGGCAGTCGTGAGCATGATTTCATTGAATGTGAATATTACCATATATCCTTATGATTCTATGTGTGCAACATGTCTCATTTTGTGTTTAATGACTTAGAAGCATGATAGTATTAATATGGCAAGTTAGGTAAAATTATGGCATGTAGACCATTGGTTTGGGTGTTGTTTTACCTAGACAAGTCAATCTGTTCATTGGACTGATCTACTGATTGTGTGAACAGTTGCTTAGTTTAGGGATCTTAATTGACTAGTTACGAGATCAGCAGATTGGTTCAATGAACCAGTCTACTAGCTGCTATGAGGAGTTGATCAATTACTTATTGCCTTATGATGAAGGTGTTCTGGTCTCTACTTAGACCAATCAACTTGTTTGGTCAAACCCATCTACTAGTTTTCTATAAATATTCAATCATTGGGACCAACTAGTTGAGTTGTTTGCTAGTTTGTTTTTCTGTGTAGGTCTAGTACAACCACACCAATCGACAAGTCTTAAAGATCAATCAAGTAGTCGGCTTATTTTGCCAGATGTACTTATTCCTTTTTTTAGGCCTTCTATATTAATATTTTTATGCTATTACAACATTTTGATCATGAATCCAACCATGTTTGTGCTAAAATTAATATGGATCAAAATGATGGTGTTTGGACCTTGAATTGGTTAATTTTGGTGTCATCTCTAAACACCTAATTGGTAGCTTATATGCCTTGTGATGTATTTGGTGTTACCACTTAGAAACACCCAATTTGGATAATAATGAAATTTTTGTGTGATTTGTGATATCATTTGGTAATTAATAAATAGTAGATTAAGATATCATTTGAGTATTTTTCTCTCACTCTCGGCATAGCTAGCTGGGAGTTAGTGAGTGGGTAACTTGTGTATTTATATTTTCTTCTCTACCATTTTATGGTCGATAGGGGATATGCACATATCTTTGATGTATAGGATTATATTGTGGTAGGCCAAGATGTCATCTGATGCGGGAGCAGAGTCACAGAACATAACACCAAGGAAGACAGTTACGCTACTCATAATGGGTGTATGAATAGGGGGTATGCATGGCTTCATGTAACGTTTGTTAGCTAGCGTAACGTTTATTTTTAAGTACTAGTTATTGTTATTTACTTTTAGTCAACGTTTGTTAGCTAGCGTAACGTTTCTTTTTTAAATACTAGTTATTGTTATTTACTTTTAGTCAACGTTTATTAGCTAGCGTAACGTTTATGTTTAAGTACTAGTTATTGTTATTTACTTTTAGTCAGTTAGTAACTGACTATTAACTAGCTAGTCTTAAGGGAATTAATGTTTTTGAGAGGGAATATGCTTGTAATCTTTTGAGAAGATGCTTGGTTCCTTGGCTATATAAACCATAGGAAACCAAGTAGAAAGACACAACTTGAATAAGAAGAACAACCTTAAGCATTGCTTAAACCTGAATTCTGTGTGGATTCATCTCGTAACAAGTCGAATCTGTGTGAACGATTTGTTTCGAATCATCTCGAAATAAAACTGAATCTGTGTGAACGGTTTTGTTCTCGAAACCTTAATCTTTATTTCTGTGTGGTTTAAAGATTAATTTACCCTTCTACCTCGTGTTCCATCATCATCCACCCCTTCGAATCCCCATCATCAACCTCCATAATCCATACTCATCAAATACTCCATATAAACTCCATCTAAATCTAAAACTCTAACCGTGCACGCATCAATTTGGTATCAAAGCTAAGGTTGTGGTTAGAGTGAACAAATTCTTCAAGACCAACCATGGCAAGTCAAGAAGAAGAGTTTAGAGATATTCTCAAAGCCTTGGCGGAAGATTTTAAGGATGTCAAGATCCGTATGGGAAGAATCGAAGCTTCCCAAGCACAAGGGTCACATGTGCAACAACCTTACCGAAGAGAGCCAATCGAAGTAGAGCATATGAGGAGAACATCGCATCGATTGGAAGGGGAAGAAGAAAGTGTAGGAGACTACGGAAGGGCACATGAGTCCTTTAGGAGGACATATGACGACGTAGAGAAGGGGATCCTTTTTGACTTACCGGACTTTGAGGGTAATCTCGACCCGGAATTGTTCCTTGAATGGTTGCAAAACGTGGAGTCGATCTTTGAGTATAAGGAGATCGACGATGAGAAGAGATGTCGTATAGCAATCTTGAAGTTGAAGAAATTTGCTAGAGTATGGTATGACAATCTAAAACGAAGAAGAGAAAGAGAAGGGAAAACAAGAATCCGATCATGGGAAAAGTTGAAGAAGCATCTAAGGAAGAAGTTCGTTCCGAGAGAATACGAGCAAGAGAACTTCATCAAGATGACCACTCTGAGGCAGGGCCTACTCGAAGTTGAAGAGTATATTCGAGAATTCGAAAGGCTAACGCTTGTATATGATGTGCAAGAACGAGAAGAGCAGCGATGTGCACGATTCATAGGAGGTTTGAATATGAATCTCCGAGAGAAGGTAGAAGTGTACCCATATGAAGTTTTCGAAGATTTGGCTAAACTAGCCATCAAGTTCGAAAAACAGTTGAAGCGGGGCAAGGTTCCAAGTAAGTCCATCAGTGTTTCGTATGGGTCAAACTTTAAAGGAGGATCTAAGCCACCAATGGTGCAATCCACTAACACTGATGCGGATAGAAGATTCACTCGGGGGGAAAAGGCAAGGAGCAAGTGGAGGAGAAGGTCCGTAGGCAATGCTTCAAGTGCCGGGGATATGGTCACTTCGCTCGGGATTGCTCAAACCAACGAGTGTTATCCCTGAAGGAAATCGCCAATATGGAGACATGTGAGGAAAGTGAAGACCATGAGGAGGATGAAACCGAAGAGCCAGAGGATGCCTTGGAAGAAGGAACCGTAGATTGTTATGTGCTGAGACGAGTTCTCCAAGTGCAAACCCGACCTCTACCTACTCAGCGGGAAAGGCTTTTTAAGGCTAAGTGCCGAGTTGGAGATCGAGTATGTGAGATCATCGTTGATAGCGGCTCATGCACCAACGTAGCTAGTGAGAAGATGGTCAACAAGCTTGGATTGGAAACAACGAGTCACCCCAGGCCATATTCACTGCAATGGCTCAATCGCGACAAGGGCATACGGGTAACAAAACAATCTCTTATCTCATTCAAAGTTTGGAATTATGTAGATACTATTCTATGTGATGTCCTGCCTATGGATGCTTGTCATATTCTGTTGGGGAGACCATGGCAGTATGATAGAAAGGTTACACATGATGGGGTCCTCAACGAATACATCGTGTGTAAGGATCAGAAGAAGTACAAATTAAAACCAAACGAGGACGAGGAGAGTTTGGTTAGAGAGAAAGAAGAGAATTCGAGCTGGAAGAGTAAAGAATTGCTGATTTTGAAAGAGCATGAAATGTTGGAAGCTCTAAAGGGGGAAGAAAGGTGCTACGCCCTAGTAGCAAGGGAGATCTCAAAAAACAAAGAGGCCGTCAACCAAGATCCAAAGCTGAAAAAAATATTGAAAGAATATGCAGATGTGTTCCCAGATGAGCTACCAATTGGGTTGCCTCCTTTGAGAGGAATCGAGCATGCTATAGATCTCATGCCAGGAGCCCCACTGCCGAATCGCCCAACTTATAGATGCAACCCAGAAGAAGCTAAGGAGTTGCAAAGACAGGTACAAGAGTTGCTGGATCAGGGTTTTATACGAGAGAGCATGAGTCCATGCGGGGTTCCAGCCTTATTGGTGCCAAAGAAAGATGGCACATGGAGGATGTGCATCGACTCCAGAGCAGTTAACAACATCACGATCAAGTACAGATTTCCAATGTCGAGGTTGGATGACATGCTAGATGAGTTGCACGGAGCTAAAGTCTTCTCGAAGCTCGATCTCAGAAGTGGCTATCATCAGATGAGGATTCGAGAGGGAGATGAATGGAAGACCGCTTTTAAGACCAAGTATGGGCTATACGAGTGGTTGGTAATGCCCTTCGGATTATGCAACGCACCGAGCTCTTTTATGCGGTTGATGACCGAGGTTCTACGACCCTTTCTTGGAGTCTTTGTTGTTGTATATCTGGATGATATCCTGGTGTATAGCAAGACAGAGGTCGAACACCGACAACATCTGAGACAATTGTTCGATAAGCTCAGAGAGGTGAAGCTCTACGGCAAAAGGGAAAAATGTGACTTCATGATAGCAAGTGTAATCTTTCTTGGTTATATAGTAAGCGGAGATGGTATCCGAGTAGATCCATCCAAGGTGGAATCAATCCAGACATGGCCAACCCCTACTAATGTGCATGAAGTTCGAAGTTTTCACGGACTGGCGTCCTTCTACCGAAAGTTCATCAAGGATTTCTCCACTATTGCGGCACCTATGACACAATTAATGAAAAAGGGGGAATTCCACTGGGATGACCGAGCAACCAAGGCATTTGAAGAATTGAAGGAGAGGCTCTCCAATGCACCGGTGCTAACCCTACCGTGTTTCGACAAGTTGTTTAAGGTAACTTGTGACGCAAGCGGTGTGGGTATCGGGGGAGTGCTTTCTCAGGAGAAGAGGCCAGTAGCATTCTTTAGCGAGAAGTTAAATGGGGCTAGACTCAACTACTCAACATACGACAAGGAGTTTTATGCTATTGTGCGAAGCTTGGAGACATGGAGCCACTATCTGAGACCAAAACCTTTTGTACTTCACTCTGATCATGAGAGTTTGAAATATTTACATGGCCAGAAGAAGATAAGCATAAGGCATGCCAAATGGACCAGCCTACTTCAGACTTTCGTCTTCTCTACCTGTCATGTGGATGGAAAAGAAAATGTGGTAGCAGATGCCCTATCCCGGCGGAGTATGGTGCTCACCGTGATGGAAGCTAAGCTACTAGGGTTCGAGATGCTCAAAGGGCAGTACTCCGCGGATGAGGATTTCTCCATGATAGTCGAGGAGTGTGAGAAACAGGGGGTTCACGGGGCCTATGCTCTTCAAGATGGGTTCTTATTCAAGAACAACAAATTGTGTATCCCCAGAACATCAGTTCGGGAATTACTCATCAAGGAGGTACATGAAGGAGGGATAGCCGGACATTTTGGGATCAACAAGACTCTGGAACTATTGCAGGAACACTTCTACTGGCCAAGGATGAAAAAGGGAGTCCTAGACACGGTCACCAAATGTTCCACGTGTCAAAAGAGCAAAAGTTTCTTTCACAAGGGAGTCTATGTGCCATTGCCCGTACCTACCCAACCATGGGAAGGAGTTAGTATGGATTTTATACTAGGGCTGCCCCGAACCCAACACGGGAAAGATTCTATCATGGTAGTCGTTAATCGGTTCTCCAAGATGTCACATTTTATACAGTGTCATAAAACCAACGATGCAACCTATGTTGCGGATCTGTATTTTCAGGAGGTTGTGAAACTGCATGGGGTTCCGAGGACGATAGTTTCGGATAGGGATGTCAAGTTCCTTAGTTATTTTTGGAAGACTTTGTGGCACAAGCTGGGCACAAAACTTCTATTCAGTACTTCACACCACCCCCAGACCGATGGACAGACGGAAGTCACGAACCAAACATTGGGAACTCTACTGAGGGGACTGGTTAGTAAAAGTACCAGGGATTGGGATGTCAAGCTTGCCCATGCTGAATTTGCTTACAATCGATGTCCTTCTACAACCACAAAGTGTAGCCCTTTTGAGATCGTATATGGTGTCAATCCATATATTCCCATCGACATGGTAGCATTGAAGAAAGGGGAAATGCGGAACCATGATGCAGAAGAAAGGGTAGAATTCTTCCAGAAGCTACACCAACAGATTAAGGGCAATATCGAAAAGTCCAACGAGAGATATAAGGCCAAGGCAGACAAACATCGCACTCAACCAGATTTCCAACCAGGAGACCTCGTATGGTTACACCTTCGGAAGGAAAGGTTTCCCAACTTAAGGAAAAATAAGCTCATGCCTCGAGCAGACGGTCCCTTCAAGGTCCTTCGTAGATTTGGAGAGAGCGCCTACGAGCTAGAGCTACCTGACTCCTACGGAGGAGTATGGAGAACGTTCAATATTGGAGACATCAGCCCCTATCATGACGACTCGAATTTGAGGACAAATTCAAACCAACCCGGGGAGAATGATGCGGGAGCAGAGTCACAGAACATAACACCAAGGAAGACAGTTACGCTACTCATAATGGGTGCATGAATAGGGGGTATGCATGGCTTCATGTAACGTTTGTTAGCTAGTGTAACGTTTATTTTTAAGTACTAGTTATTGTTATTTACTTTTAGTCAACGTTTGTTAGCTAGCGTAACGTTTATTTTTTAAATACTAGTTATTGTTATTTACTTTTAGTCAACGTTTATTAGCTAGAGTAACGTTTATGTTTAAGTACTAGTTATTGTTATTTACTTTTAGTCAGTTAGTAACTGACTATTAACTAGCTAGTCTTAAGGGAATTAATGCTTTTGAGAGGGAATATTCTTGTAATCTTTTGAGAAGATGCTTGGTTCCTTGGCTATATAAACCATAGGAAACCAAGTAGAAAGACACAACTTGAATAAGAAGAACAACCTTAAGCATTGCTTAAACCTGAATTCTGTGTGGATTCATCTCGTAACAAGTCGAATCTGTGTGAACGATTTGTTTCGAATCATCTCGAAATAAAACCGAATCTGTGTGAACGGTTTTGTTCTCGAAACCTTAATCTTTATTTCTGTGTGGTTTAAAGATTAATTTACCCTTCTACCTCGTGTTCCATCATCATCCACCCCTTCGAATCCCCATCATCAACCTCCATAATCCATACTCATCAAATACTCCTTATAAACTCCATCTAAATCTAAAACTCTAACCGTGCACGCATCATCATCGATGTCTAGTTCGGGTGGGTGAGGTATCTCAGTACAAGACCCCTTACACTTCAAATTATCTATTACTTAGATAGGTGTGGTATCCCAACTTTTAGCCCTTGCAACAAACGCATTCAAGGTGTCGTGAGTGAGATATTCTTGTACAAGCCCCCTTGATGTACTTCCAACGCATGTGGTGGATGTGGTATCCCATGGTGCGATAAGCGTTGTGGTATCTATACTAGATGTGTGGTAAGTGTAGTGATCTAAGAGAAAATATCCTTCAACATATCCTAACCCCATGGGATGGGTGTAATTGTAATACCCCGAAATTTTTCTTAGCCTAATCCTATATCATTAATACCTAATTCAATTCTAATTTCAAGAAAATCTTATTTTTTAGCTTTAACAAGATTTCTTAATCCCAAAATCTTTACCAAATATGAATCTTGGACCCAGATAAACCATATTTTGCAACTAAATCTTAATTTCTCTACAATTTACCATTAATCATATCTATTTTGACTAATCTAAAATTATGTAAAACTAATCTTACACCTTTTCCCCTTTTCCCTTATTTCTCAATTTCCTTTTTCCCTTTCTCCTTCTCCCACCTCCATCAACCATAACTATTGACTTGCACAACTTACAACTTAACTTAATTCTTACGTGTGTGTTGCCTCCTCTATCAACCACCATCATCCATGATCCATGATCCATGATCCATCATCCCTCACCATATCTTATCCCCGTGCTGCCCCAACTTTACCTATACGCACACCCATATCCCCCTGCCACCATCTCTCATTCTCACGCAAGATACACACACAACCATCACCATCCCTTGTTGCACCCTCTAGAATTTCACCACAACACTTGACCATCACCTCCCTGGCTCCCCTTGTGACCTCTACACCATCACCCTACACAACTATTCCATGCCTCCCCCTAATTTTATTTAATCTTCTCACACACACACACACTCTCTCTCTCTCTCTTCACTCTCATTCCTTCTTTTTTTTACTTACTTTATACCCATTTTGTGTCTAAAACACAGTGCTTGAGCTTCCTATTCCTTTCTTCTTCTTCTTCTCTTATTTTCTTACTATTATACCCTATTTTTCTAACAAAACCACCTAGATCACCAACATGCACTGCCACACATCACCCAATGCTAGTGGACTGACCATCTAAGGTTCCCCCATCCTTCCCCATCACCGTCACCATCCATCACTGCCAACCACCTCCCCTTTTCCCTCTTATTTCTCACTTCAATCCCATTCTTATAAAACACACGGCCTTAATAACTAACATGCAACACTAAAATTTCTTATCCCACACCTATGAAACCCAGCACAACATGCCAATGCACCCTCGCACGGCTTGCACATAGCTTGCTGCATGCTCATGCACATCTATTTGACTTACTACTAATCTACCCAACGATTAAGCACAACCATGCCACTTCGCATAGCTAAGTTGTGCATAATTCTAACTCTCAATTTGGGTGGGCATAACCTACTGCTCACCCATGCAGCAGCACATTTCGGCTGTGCACCCTTATTTTTACCCCCAAACCTTATTCAAATATCACTAAATTTTGACCATAGCTCCACCATACATTAAACCACACATCCACACAACTCAAGCTTCCATTTGAATACAATTATTATAATTTTCACCCTCCTTTACCTTAACTTTTGCTTTGGTTATATTCTTCAAACCTAACAGTATATTATGTCATTTTTTATAGGTGATATTCCAATGATCTCGAGGGAGGAGGTCTAAGATTTACGTGTTTAGAGCTTAGTGTCCTATTGGGTAAGGATAATAATTGATGTTTTTAGGGGTTTTTTTTTATTTTCTTGTATATTTACTTGAATATCCATGATATTATTACCATATGATTTTATTTATGTTGTTGATGATATGTTGTGATTATATGGAATGTATGTTTGAAAGAAAGTAAGAGGTATAGATATGATTTTGTTATGATAATGACATATTTATGGGAAATATATTTTATGGCATAAAATATAGGCTAAATAAGCTATGATAAGTGGGCATAAGCATATTTATGAGGTATGATGATAAATGGTGAATTTTAAAAAATAATGATTATTGACGTTACAAGAGTTTATAAAATAAAGGTTATTGGCTATCCTTAAGGGAATTTTCATCATTATGGATTAATATGGAAATTTTGGTATTGTAATTTTTTAGGTGGATTAAATATGATAATGATATGATGAGAAGTATTTGGAAGGATTATTGTTTATCTTAGGTTCTTGAAAAAGAGATAATGGTCTAATCAGGGTATGGTAACCTAAAATGATAATCTTATTGTTCCATATGTAAAACCCTAGAGGTTAGTTCAATTTTATATATGTTGATAATTTTGACATTATAAGGATGTATATTGAATTTCGTAAGCATATAAGTCTTATGGGGAGAATTATGACTATCTATGAAATTAGGGTTTCGGTAATTTTATGAGTAGTACCTTAGGATAAGATTATTATTGTATGTGTATGATGTGAGAATTTATACCATGAATTTTTGGTATGATAATAATGATGATATTTGAAAATGGTATATTATAATCGGTGGTTGAATAATCAATATGAGAGAATGATGCTAGGAGTGTGGAATTACGGTTTGAGGAAACTAAGGATATGGACCTATATGATGTGCTATATGCCTCAAGGTGTTCAATGCCTATGAATCAACCATGAATAAGATACTAATCATTTGAAGTGAAAGAGCACATGAGTATGGATAAGGTGATGTTTTTATATTCCATTCCACTAGAGATAATAGTGGCTCATGAGTGTTTTGCCTCGAGAAGATGATGTTTTTAAATATCCATTCCATTGTAGATAATAATGGCTTAAGAGCATTTTGTTCCAAGATGATATTTCAGTATGTTCCATCAAATTAAGAATAGTATGGCCTCTACTCATTATGAATGAAAATATAACTATATTACCTATGAATAAGACACTAAGGACTTAAAGTGGAAGAGTATGTGAGTCAAGGCTAAGGTGTTGTTTTCATATCCATTTGACAGGAGATTATAGTGGATCAGGAGCATTTTTCCTTGAGAAGGTGAAGTTTTTAGATCCATTCCACTGGATGATAATAGTGGCTCAGGTGTGTTGTCCCTAATAAGGTGCTTCAAACCATTCCATCGGTTTAAGAATAGTGGGGTTCCTGTACTCAATGTATATAAAAGATTGAAAATGGTTATATGTAATAAGAGGTATGGATTAGTATTTATCTTATGAGATATTTCATATATTTGAATGTATACTTATCACCTTTTTATGAATGCATATGATATTTATAACCCTAATTCATTAGTATTGTTCCCTTGCTCAATACGTACCATACTGACCACCCTTTTTATGGGTGCTGCTCATTCTCACGAGCGAGAGACCTTGATTCTTATGTGCACATATCAAAAGATCCTCTAGATGAACATGAAGCCTATGATGCACTATATGGGGATGAGTGCTCCATTATCTATACTTGGTACTTATGTGAAGAGTAATGTTATCCGGTAGATGTATTTACCCGAATACCTTTTTAGACTCTTAATCCATGGTATCCTTTACTTTATATTTTGACTTTTGTAATTCGGAGTTGAACTCCAAACTCATATTTTATTATAAATGTTTCTTTCATTTATAATTTCCTCCTTTTACTATGAATGGATTTATCCTCAATCCCCAAGCTGCTAACCCCCACCATTTTATATAACAAAATCGAATGCCATCCTTGCACCGCTGCCACCACTGCCACGTCACCTCTTCACTTCTCTTACCCATTCTAGTCACCACCACTCCCCTTCCTCCCTTTCGAGTTCCATTTGATTAGATTTATTATTATTATTATTATTATTATTATTATTATTATTTAAAGAATAAAAAGGATAAGATAGCCTAATTTTAGATATTTCCAATATTTAGGTATTGTTCTAGTGATAGTAGGAGAGGAGGTGTATGTTATTCTTGCTTAGAGACCGGATCCATTTCGGTAAGGATACAGTCATAGCTAGGGCCTTGTTTTGTTAAAATGTGACATTATTATGTGCTAAGTGAATATGTGCATGAAATATTAGATGGTCTTGGTTTGTATGTGAAGCTTAACATGTAAGGACTAAAGGTAAGAATGTGTGGGGACATGATTGTGTTGGTTCATGGGTTGATATGTAATTCTATTATACAGTACTGAATGTTTTGAAATGTTGGGAAGTTTTTATATTTAAGGCCATGAGACTTAGATAGGGTCTTAAGACCTAGGGAAATTTTGGTTAACATTGTAAAAATAGACATATAGGGAAACCATGGGGTGAAAGTTAGCCAAATATCATTTAGAAGGTTCTAAACAAATGACTATACTAAATATAAAAGTGGATTAGGGCAAATATTGCATAGAGAGGGTTAATCATGCATGGGGTGAATTAAACCAAATGCGAGCTATTTCTAGAGGTGGTTAAGTGAGGGATGGTTGCTAAGATTGGATATAGGGGAAATGATGACATTGTTGGGTAGCTTGGCACAATTGAGGGATGAATAAGCATAGTAAAATATGTTTGGTTATGGGAAGTTATGGCTAACCAAGGAGTAGAGGAGGGATAAAATTAACTAAGGTAAACTTGGGTTTTAAGGAGTAACCCTAGAGGCTAATGGTTTTTATAAGTGAGAAATAGGGGTAGTAGACCATGAATCACGATAAGAAAGGATTATAATGACAAGATTAGGTTTGTTAGATGAATTGGGTACACAAAGGAACAATAGGTGGCATGAAGGTACCAGGGGTTAGGAAACTAGGGTTTCCATGGGGACTTGGGTAGGCCTAGGGTGGTAGTAGGAAAGGAGTTGTACTTGAGTTTCCCATGGTTATGTGTGTTATATTAAAAAAAAATAAGACACTAATAACTTAAAGTGGAAGATCAATTGATTATGGGTCCCTTGTACCTTATTTACCGATCCATCGGTGAAAATAGTGGTAAGGAGCATGTTACCTAAGGTTGTATTGAATTTACCATTCCACCGATGAGAATAAGGGACAGAAGTGTGTTGCCTTTGGTTTATATTGTATGTACAGGTCCACCAGTGAGAATAGTAGCTAAAAGCATCCTACCTTGGGTTTGTATTGTACTTACTGGTCCATTGATGAGAATAGTGGGGTTATAAAATCATGTAATAAAATTGTTGGATAATAATAACCTATAAAAAGACACTAATTACTTATAGTGGAGCACCACATGGGTTGGGATCAGTTGTTCCTTATTTATCGGTACACTAGTGAGAATAGTGGCTAGGAGTGTGTTGTCCTAGTTTTGTATTGTATTTACAAGTCCACTAGTGAGAATAGTATATAAGAGTGTTTTCTCCTACGGTTTTACCTTATTATCCATCGACTAATGAGAATAATGGCTAGGAGCATTCCATCTTGGGGTTGTATCATAGTGATCTGTCCATCGATGAAAATAGTGGGTTCCTTGAACTCAAATGGATATAATTTATGATTTAACTATTTATTACACTATTACCTTGAGTTTATATCATAATATATGAACCATTATAACCTACTTATGCATAATTTATTTCTTGTTGTGGTGTCATTAATTGCTCTACCCTATTTTAACTATATTGTTACCATACTCTAACATAGCATGCTGATCACCCCTATTATGGGTCCTGCTCATTCCCATGAGCAGTGTCCCATTCTAAGCCTATGTAAGTGAATGATGATTCTCTAAATGACTTTATCTCTTGTGATGATATGATCAAAGTAGAGTGATACAGTAATGTCTTGTGTTGGGGCCCAAAGAGAATGAAATCTTGTTGTTTTCCTTTCTTGTTTTATTGTTTTATTTGCATTGAACAATGTTGGTGTATTTTAGTATTTCTTTGGTAACAAAAAATTTACCTTTATTAAGTTATGAAATTCTACCTTGCTATGTTTATCATGGATTGCACTTGTTTCTATTTTACCTTGTAGTTGGTACAAGGATGGCCTGGGGCTAGACTTATACCAATTACAGCGATAGCATCCCCTATGGTTGGATGATTTACTGTTAAAAATGAAAATTTTCAATGGTGATTTTTAGGGATGTTATAAATTGTATGAGAGCATTGGTTCTGACAACCCCAATTTATTTTCAAAAAACTTGGTTACAAAGATGTTTTCCTTGAGTTTTAAAATGGTTTTTGTACCTTGGAATTTTTTTTTTTGCCAATAGACATGGATCCACTAATGAGGATACATAATGGGTGGCCTAGGTAACCCCAAAAGGAGGGATTATGTGAATAGTGTTTAGTGAACTAGAAAGTTCAAACCTAACGCACCTCTTGTTTTGCAATTAGCTGATTGAGATGAACAAACTAGTTGGGCACCTAAAGGAAGCCTTGATGGAGTTCATGTCGCGCCATCCCCACCTCTGGTTCATCATATGGTGGGTGCCAGGGAGGACTGGCTTCAGAGGGTCATTGGAAACCACCCTCCACTATATTCTGGTGAGGAAGACGCCATTCTTATGGAGGGGTGGATTCTGTAATACCCAAAAATTTTCGAAAACCTATATTTTAATAAATTACTTTTATTTGGAATAAAATTTCTTTAAGATTATTATTTTAATTATTTTATAGATTTTAGAGTATGTAAATTTGGATAAAAGTATTTAATAAATTAAAAATAAATATTTTTCTATTTATCATATTATTTTATTTGAATAATTTTCCAAACTAATATTTTACCAACTTTATCCTTTTTAAACTTATATATTAGATTATAATAAATTAAATTATTAAATTCAATAATTTATCAAGAATATTATGTTTTATGATTTTATAAATTAATTTAAATTATTTTCCTATTTTTCCCCATTTCCCTTTTTACCCTTTTCCTTTTTTTCCTTTCCTCCTCTTCTTTTACCCTCTTCTCCCTTTTGGGGCACCTGGCCTGCTTTCCTCCTCCCCCCTCCTTGCGCACTGGGCCACTGGCCCGTATTCCCTCCTTTCCTCCCTCCCTCACTCGGGTCGTCTCCCCCTTCTCTCCCTTGCCCCTCGCACGCCCGTCCCTCCAGCCCAGCTGCCCTCCTCTTTATTTTTCCTTTGGACCGGCCGGGCTGCTCTCCTTTCCTGCACCGGTCCGACCGCCCGTCCCTTTCTTCTTCCCTTCTTCTTCTCCCACGCCCGACCTGCTCCCATCGCCATGCCAGCCTGCAACTACGGCCGCCTGCCACCACCACCTGCTCCCTCTCCCTCTCTCTCTCTCCCCCGTCATTTTTCTTTCCCATTTCGAGCCAAACCGGCCCTGGACCACAGCTCACGCATGACCCTCTCCCTTTCCTTCTTCTTCCCTCTTTCTCCCCTGCCACCCGACCACCACCTGCCACCTACAGCACCGATCGCCGTCCATCCCTGCCCCTCTCTTCTCCCTCTTCTTTTTCTCCATCTCCCCAGCCTTTCATTCCCCTCATTTTCGAGCCTAATATCCCTCCCCTGAGCTCTCCCTTCTCTCCTTCCTTCTTCCCCATCCTTTTCTGTTTTTTTTCTTCTCACCGCCGCCCGCCGCCACTCGAACCACCAAGCCTAGCCCTGCGCCGCCTTCTGCCACCGTCTACTACCACCCTGCACCACCACGCCGCCCCTCGAGCCCTACACTCCCTCCCTTCTCTACCCTTTCTCTTTTCCTCCCCAGTTTTTCCCCTTACCACCGAGCCACCTGCAACCACCATTTCCCCCGCCATCCGGCCATCTCTGCCGCCACCTAACCCGTCGTTCGACACCCTACAACCTCCTCTATAATCGCCACCCATTAGTTAGCCAAAAAGAGCCCCTGAAACCCTCCATTTTTCCCTCTCCTTTTCCTTCCTTCACAGCCTTTTCCCTCGACCCTTCTCGGCAGCCGACCTTCGCCGCCTCTCCGCCGCCTTGAGCCGCCTCGAAACCACCCTTAGCCTCCACCTACACCCCCTCTACACTCCTGCACCATTCCCCTGCCTTAGAACCTCCCCTAACCACCCTCTTTTCTAGCCTAAAGACCCTAACCCGAAAATGATGAATCTTGCTTCCTTCACCCCTCTTCCAGCCTTTGCCCCTCTCTTTTCTGCATGAAACTCACACTGCTCATGCAGCGTGAGCTCTTCCATTTATTTTGAAAATTTATTGGGTAAATTTTAAGGTAAAATGGTATTTTATGTTAAGTGTTTTATTAATTAAAATTTATAAAGTTTTATGTTTTGGTTCTTATTTCTAACATAAGTATGATGGACATTATTTTTAGGTGCTGAGTTGCTAATTATGCTTGGTAAGATTTGATATTTTGCGGGATTAAGGTAACCGTTAATCCTCCCTTAAATATATGGAAAAACGCATGCTAGCACATTTAGGGTTTAGTATGATTTTATGCATGTTTTGTATGCTTAGCATGATATGGTTATGGTTTCTTATATTGTTTGTTAAAAAGAAAAAGCATGATAACTTTTATGCTATATGTAGGTATGTTAAATAAAGAAGGAGTTGAAATAGGGATAGAAATGTTAAACACTTGTTTATGATGTACCATGTTGTTAATGCATGAATGATGTTATTGTTTAAGGGTATTTTAGTAATCATGCTTATGAGGTATATAAATCAATGTGTGTAGTTGTTAATGAGTATTATGTTGAAAAATGACAAGTTGGTGGACTTAGATGATAAAAATGAAGTATTAATATCATTATTTTATGTAGTGTTAGTAAATTCATAAAAATGGTGAATAAAGGGGTGAGTGGAAATTTTATAAGTGGAAAGGGTATTTCCGTAATTTTGAGATAAAAGAATAATATGGAAATTTTAGGATTAAATGGTTAAATGATAATTTACAAGTAAAGGATAAAATTGTAAGTTGTGAGAAAGAAGGGTAAAATGGTAATTTCGGAAGTAGGGGTAAAATAGTAATTTTGGATGAATGAGGGCATTATGGTAATTTTGTAAGTAAAAGGGTTAATATGGTAATTTTGGAGGTAAAGGAGCAAAATCGTAATTTCATAAGTAAAGGGTAATATGGTAAATTTTATAAGTGAATGGTGAAGTGGTAATTTATAAGTAAAGGGGTAATATGGTAATTTGGAAAAGAAGGGCAAAATGGTAATTATGTATGGAAAGATAAAGATGGTAATCTTGGATGTGAAAGGGTAAAATAGTAATTTGTAAAGTAAAAGATGTATGGTGGTAGTTTTCATAAATAAAAGGATATATTGGTAAAATTAGATGTAAGGGGTAAAATGGAAATTTTGTAAATAAAAGGATATTATGGTAAACTTGGGAGTAAGGGGTAATGTGGTAATTATGATAACGACCAAAGGTAATTTAGAAATTAAATTATGATTGTAGAAGGGCAATTGGATAAGTATGATGCTATAGAAGGGTAATTTGGTAAATTAACCAATTAAAGGGCATTATGATAATTTTAAATATGGAGAAGGGTAAAATTGGTAACTGTAATTATGAGGAGGGGTAAATTAATTATGAGGAAGGTTAATTTTGGATTTATAATGATTAAAAAGGGTAAATGGCAATTAAAATAATTGAGAGGGGTAAAATGGTAATTATGATAAAGGAGAAGGGCAATTTGGTAATTTGTTCAACTAAAGGGGCAATTTGGTAATTTAGCCGATAAAAGGGTAAAGTGATAATTGTTTAACCAACTAAAGGGGAAAAATAGTAATCATGATAATGAAGGAGGGTAATTTAGTAATTTATCCAACTCAAGGGCAGTTTTGTAATTATAACAAAGGAGAATGGCGATTTGGTAATATAACCAACTAAAAGGGAAATATGATAAGTGTAGTCATTATGAGGGGTGAATGGTGATTTAAAAAGTGTAGGAGACAATTTGGTAATCTAAAGTGGACAAGGGGTAATTTGGTAATTATGCAACCTTAAGGGTAATGTAGTAATTTATCAAGTAAGGAACGGATACTTAACAATTATATAAGTAAAGGGCAAAGGAGTAATTTGTACCTAACATGTCTTTGAGATTGTGGAACATTATAATATGATTCAAATAATGCTGATTAGCCAAGTAAGAGTATTTGATAATTAGTATGGCCTTAATGGTTTTCTCTGTGATATTCTGGATAATCATCTGAATAAGAAACGATTAATGATATCAGAACGATTGAAAGTGAATAAGTATCGGATTATCATGCTTTTCGTGATCACCTTAATTAAGACACTATTACTTAAAGTGAAAGACCTCGAGATCGGGAATGGTGACTCCTTAGGGGTCGCTACCCTAAGGACGTGGTTTAGTCCACGATTATTCTGGTATTTGCTGGTGTGCCTTTGTGCCCCAGCCAGGCCCTATATCTTACTCTTTCTAGCTCTACGGACCTAGTTAGGGGGTATGCATACTTATGGATTAGGTGTCCTTGTCGGTAGGGTACTGAGTTAGCTTTATGCACCAGTACGACCAGGGTACCTTTGCGTCCTTGGGTTCATGGTTAAAGGGTACTGAGTAGCTGATATGCACCGGTACGACCGGTGTACCTTTGTGTCTCGGGTTATCGATCTCCCAATCGAGGCAAATAAATATGATTGATGTGTTGATTAAAGAAAGGAAAGATACTATTATTGAAAGTGAAATATTAATGAGCCGGGCCCAGATGATTATGATATTGAGTACCGGTCCACCGGTTATAATAGTGGTCTAGGAGCGTGTTGCCCTGGTATATGATATTGAGTACCGGTCCACCGGATATAATAGTGGTCCAGGAGCGTGTTGCCCTGGTATGTGATTATGAGTACCGGTCCACCGGTTATAATAGTGGCCAGGAGCGTTGTGCCCTAGATGATGATTACATATATATTCCGGTCCACCGGCAATAATAGTGGGGGTCCCGAGCTCAATAAAATCGGTTATGTATGTGAATAAGATTATGGAAAAACACTAATCACTTATAGTGGAACACCATGTGAGGTTGGGCCAGACCGGTCCACCGGCAAATAATAGTGGTCAGGTGTGTTCTGCCCTGTGTGTTTATCTTCCGGTCCACCGGCAATAATAGTGGTCAGAGGTGTTCTGCCCTGAGTGTATACTTTCCGGTCCACCGGCTATAATAGTGGGGTTCTCGTACTCACATGGATATAAAATATGATATTGATGGATTAATGACAGAATAATGGCTTAAGGCCCAAAGTATCGATCGTGACTTATAAAGTATTGTGTTTGTCATTGTTATGTATGCATCTCTCATTATTTATATGTGTGTGGCTTGCATTGTGTGTCGTATGTGGGCGTGTCTTTAAGTGTGGTATTAAAGGGTTACTCAGTACCGTAGTACTGAAGGGATTCCCTTTATGGGGCCCCTGCCTATTCAATGGGCAGTGCCCTTGTAGGTTTTTCAGGTGCTACTCAATTGGGTTACGGGAAGGAGAGTAAGGAGTTTTCCGGTATCATGGCTTTTTCTCTTTCTCATTTAATTTCTCAATTTTAAATGTTAACGTTGCTCAAGTAACCACCATTGGTGGATTTTATTCCTGAAAACGATTTGATGCGCTACTCTGATTTAAATATGTTGAAGTTCTTGCAATTTACTCTTATTTATGCATGTTGAATGTCTTTCGATTTGTATTTTATTTTCTTAGCCTTAGCACTTGGTACTGGAACGGTATGAGTGAACTGGTCTGGTACTAAGTGTGGCGGTAATACTCCCAAAGTTCACGTTTGTTTATCTACTTCCACAATTATCTTTTAAATAAAACGAAATTTTTCAGTAGTGAATTTTGGGGGTGTTACAGATTCGGGATATGGATTGTACTTTTGAGGGAATTGATTGTCCCCTGACTTGATAGTCTAGCATCATGACATTCTTCCTTTGAGGTGTGGTAGATGCTTGGTGGGGAGGGTGCCCAAAACAAAGTGTTTTGAATAATTTTTTGCATTATAGTTGTTATTATTATGTTTTCAAAGTCATTCTTTTATTCTTATAATATGATAATGAGGACTATATGATGATAAGTGAGTAAGATTGAGGAAGGATGCAATTATACAATTTTGTAGCAATAATCCTTATATGGTAAGAACTAAGTGAATTAGCATGATATATAATATGGTAATGTGGTTTTAATAAGTATTTTAAGTGGAAAATTAGTATATTTAATATGTATAGTAGTGTAATAAATTGAAGATTTGAAAAAAAAAAATTAGACATATAGGGTTTTTTTGAAATAAGGGTGGTTGGCTATCCTTAAGTGTATTTTCGTCAATATGGTTTTAATATGAAATTTTGGGTCTTTTAATTTGTTATATGGTTCAAAATATTCTAATGATATCATATGAAATTTTTGTAGTAATTATGAATGGTCTATATCCAAATAAAATGAGAAAATAACTTAAATTAGGAATAGTGACCCTAGAGATGGTGTTATTATTGCATTTGTAATATGTTGGAATTATACCATGATTTTGTACATGTTGTTAAAATTGGAATTCTAGGAACTTATAGTGAATTTTTAATTATATGTATCTTATGAAAAGGTTATAGCTAACCTTTAAAATTAGGATTTTGTAGGGGTTATAAATAGTAACTCTTGAGTTAGGGATGTTATTGCGTGTGTAAGGTTTTGGAAATAGACCTTGGTTTTTAGATATGTTGATAGTAATGACATGCGAGGAAGGTATGCTAAATCTTTTGAATGAATAATCAAAATGGAAGATGTCATGCTTATAATGTGAAATTATGTTTTCATAGGAAAATTAAAGACAATTTTCCTTAATGACAGCTTTAATAACTATGTGTTTTTGCTTAATGTATTCAAATTATGTTTTTTGAATATCTACATGAGTATAGTATGATGTTATAATTGATTATGAAGAATATATTAGTCATTTAAAGTAAAAGATTAAGTGAGTTAGGCTGAAATATTTTATGGGTTCGTTCCACCGAATGATAATAGTGTCTCATGTGTGTTTGTCTCTAAAAGGTGTATTAGTCTATTTGAATATATTAAGACTAGTGGGGCCCTAAAATCTATATTAATGAGAATATGATTTTATATAAGTAACTAGTAGATAAGATATTAGTCACTTTAAATGAAAGACTACGTGAGTAAGGACTGAGGGATAGTACTTGTTCCACCAGACAATCATAGTGGCATGGATGTTTCCTTCCCCTAGAGGTGCTTCAAACCATTCTACGATATAAGAATAGTTTTTAAGAGCATCTTTCCTTTGTATATGTGGGTTCATTCCATCGGACGATAACAATAGCTCAGATATTTTGTCCCTGAGATGTGATTCATTATGTTCCACCAAATTAAGAATTACGGGGTCTTTGAACTCAATATAAATAAAATAATGGATCTTGTTATATCTAATAATGAGATCTAGAATCTGTATTTATCTTTCAATATTTTATGTTAACACACATGTATGCTTATTCTTAGTTGTGAACTCATGTTTTATGTGTAATCCTTTCTCAATTGTATTGTTACCTAACTCAGTACGCAATGCACTAATCATCCTTTTCATGAGTTCTTCTCATTCCGACGAGTAGAGAACGTAGATTTATTTGTGAAGGTTGATAAGGAACCATTAGATTATTTTGTTGCTTATGATGCTCTTTCTGTGGAGGAGTGATCTTATGTATCGGTGTTGGGCGTAGAGTTATGTTATGTGAATATTAGGTTTACCCAGATGCCTTTTTGGACTCTTAGCTCCCTAGTATCCCTTTATATGCATTTAATATTATACTGGGAGTTAATCTCCAAAACTTGTACTTATGTTTATAAAAATTGTATCATTTTTGGTTATTATTTTCTTATTTATTTTGCCTTGCGATTGATATCTTAGTGGTATGATAAGCTAGATTTCTATCAATTATGGGGGTAGCACCCAGCTATTTTAGTACTACACTTTCGCTAAAAAATGTTTTAAGTAGTAAATGTTAAGGTGTTACAAGATGGCATCAGAGCTTTGGTTTTTATTACCGTGTAATGTTTTCAAAAATTCTACACTCATATGATCCCCTATTTGATTATTAATTGTAAATTTTATAGTTTGAAAAGCTCTATTCTTTGATAAACCAAATTAAATTATTAGAAATTGAGAACGAGTATTATGTGCAATGTGTGCTGGTAGGCAATGAAAGATTATCCTAACACATGTTCTATCTTGCAGCTAGATCACCATGACCCTCAATGGTCACGTTATCTTATTGGAGGAGGCTTTTAAGGCCTTCATCAAATTTTCGTAGTGTCCATATATGCATTACCCATAAAAGGGTATCAGAGAGGATTGACTTCACTCAGAAGGAGTTGAATATGAGGTAGAGGAGATGGAGAGAGTTGGTAAAAGACTACGATATCAAATTAGCGTACCATTAGGGTTAGGCAAAGTTCATTACAGATGCCTTAAGTAAGAAGACATCACACTCTTTAAGCTCTTTTTTGGTGGCTAATTGGTTACTTGAGGAGCTTAGTAAGATGGGGATAGTGTTAATCTGGCATAATGATCTAGAGGCTCAGATGAGTGTGTTGACAATTATGCCAATTATGTTTCATGAGATCAAAGTGAGATAGTATGGGGATCTTAAGATCAAGGAGATTCGATAAAAGATATAGGAGTGTCAAGCTAAGAGTTTTTAGATTCATAATGATGATATCTTTTACTACAGGGGCCCTTGGTAAGTACCTTGGAGTTGTCCTATTCTGAAGCACCAAATATTAGAGGAGGGTCACTATACTTATTATTTCATCCACCTAGGATGGGATAAGTTTTTTAGGACCTTAAGTGATCTACTAGTTACCTTGTATTAAGCAAGAGGTAATGGAGTTTGTGTCAAAGTTTCTGTCCTATTAGAAGGTGAAGATTGAGCACTACAGGCCTATAGGGTTTATCCAGCCTTTAGATGTTCTAAGGTGGAATTAGGACTCAATCTTTATGAATTTTATTAATGGGATACTAAGCACTCACAATGGGTGTGATACAATCTTGGTTGTTATCGATAGGTTGAATAAGTTAACAATGTTTGTGCCAATGAAATATAATTAGAGTATGGATTAGTTGACCAATGCTTATATGAGGTTTGTTGTGAGTAGGCATGGTACACATACCAACATAGTCTCTGATTGGGATTCAAGATTCCTTTTGCACTTCTAGGAGAATTCGTGGAAGGCTAAGGGCACAAAGTTGAGGATGAGTACCGTTTTCCACCCAACTAAAAACAAACAAATTGGGAGGACAATTCAGACACTTGAGAATATGCTATGGGATTGTGCTTTGGAATTCCTAGGAAATTGGGAGGATTATCTATATTTGATTGAGCTCTTGTAGTACAATAGTTATCATGCTTGCATAGGGATTGCACCCTTTGAAACATTATATAGACTTATGTGTCGGGCGCCCTTATGTTAGAGCGACATCAGCAAGAATTTGTTCATCAATCAAATATGATAGAGGAGATGATTTAGTAGGTTTAGTTGATCCAAGATATTCTAAAATCATCCTAGAATCGATAGAAAAGCTATGCATATCAAAGTTGTTGTAGTGATGGTTTTGATTTGGGAGATAGAGTACTATTTGGGCTCTTACCCACTAAGAGGTACAGAGATTTGGTAGGAAAGATAAGTTAATCCTAATATATATTGATCCTTATGAGATTCTTTATAGGTTTAGCAAGGTTTCATACCTCTTAGCACTTCCATTAGAGTTAGCCTAAGTTATTAATGTCTTCCACATCTCTCAGCTGAGCAAATATGTTGCAGATTCATCCCATGTGTTTAGACTTGATGAAATCAAGAAATACAATTCATTGTCCTATGAGAAGGTACCTTTGTAGATTCTCAAAACCAAAGTACACTGAACATAGACGAGCTTAGTTCCACTAATGATGATTCTCTGGAGCTGCTATGGAGTAGAGATGATGACCTGGGAGATAGGGAAGGACATGTGTCGGTCGCATTACAAGCTTTTTAGCATAGGTGTGTTAGGTAGTAGGGTTCTTCCTCTCTTAAGGTGGTAGACCCCGCCAGCATTGTGTCAACTCTGGTAGAGTTAACCACCAAGATCGTCTTTCCTTATATCCCCTTTCTCTTCTTCCCCATCATTGAGTTGTTGAATTTTGAGACAAAGTCTCTTTTAAGGTGGTAGTGAAGTAATACCCCAAATTTTATTGAATCTTAATCTCAAGTGACTAATATCTTAACCTAATTCTAATCTTAAAAATTGATAGTTATTCCTTGCCCTAATTTCTTAATCCTAGATGCTAAAATCTTAATATTTATTATGTATTATTAATATTTTTAACCTTAACCTAATCGTAAATGGTTGATAATTAATTTATCATAATACCCTGATTTGAATTACTTTAACTTAAATATAATTATGACCCCAAACTCATTTTCTTTTATCCTTTTCTTTTTACTTTTCTTTCCTAGTGCTCATTTCTTCCACTTCTTCTCCCCTTTTTCCTATGTGAAACACTCCCCTGACCATAACCCCTATGCCATGCTTCCATATCGTACAACTTCAACCTTCACCTCCCACCCCTTACATTAATGTGTTTGGTGGAAAAACCTATCCAATCATGCCTCACCTCCCTTCTTCTTCTCTACCAAAGAATGGAATTTATATGTGCATATAAATATGTAACTCATATACTTAGCTATATTAACTATTCTAAGTACCTCCCTTCCCTCCCCCATTTCATGTCGAAGAGTGGCAACACTTTTATTTATTTTTTCTTCCTCCTTCTGGTTGTCAACAAAAACACCACACAAAAAAACTCTACTCTCCACCACGCCTAACTTCCTTGCACCTATCTTACTTGTCCTTTCACCCTCATTTACATCAGCCACTTTCACAAAAGCCAACTCCCAACCCTTCAGCCATGATATCTAAAACTACCACCCCCCTTAGCACCGGCCATCACCAGCAAACCCTCCCTATTTTCTTTAGCCATTTCCACTATACCTCATCCACCACCTTGACCCTTTCGTCCATTTGCCCTACTAAGAATCATTGGCCCCTTTCATTGCTATCCCTAACCCATTATCATCCACAACCGAAACAACCCCTAACCATTCGGCCATCACCACTAAAACCACCCCTCACTTTTCAAACTTTACATGTGTTCCTTAACCTTGAGAAAATTATATTGTCACCAATATCCTACCTCTAAAAATAAAAATAACTACCATTGCTAAACCCTTAGGTTGGACACTTTCCACCTTTGCTCCCTCAACTTTGGCACAATTTTCCTCTAAAGACTGACCTTAGTTTTATTAAGTTCTTTCTGGTCCTTCGACACCCATTTCCTTATCTTTTACTTGGTTTATTCCATGAGTCATGTATATTTTTTCTATCTTTTTTCTTAGGAAATTTTGTGGGGATTTCAAAGGAGGCAAGATATGATATACATGTCTAGAGATCAATATTCTTTTTAGTAAGGATATAAGTCATACTTAGGGTTTTATGCTAAAGGTTTTGTATGATTGTGTGTATTAGCATGTTTTTAATATTATAAAAATTAACTTTGTTAATTTTATGATATGATAATGACTTTGTGATGGAAAGTGAGTAAGAATGAGGAAGCATGCATCTATACGATAGTATTGTAATCATCCTAATGGTTCAAGCCATAAGTGAATTAGCTTGGTATATAGCATGACAATGTGGGTTCTGATAATCATTTTAAGTGTCAAATGATTATATTTAAGATGTATGGTGATGTAATAAATTAATGATTTGGAAATAATGATATCAGACATATAAGGCATTAGTGAAATAACTATGTTTAGCTATCATTAAGGATATTTTGGTCCATATGGGTTTAACATAGAAAATTTAGTGTTTAAATGTGTTTCAATATTTTAATAATATCATGTGAAGTGTCTGGAGTAATTATGAACTATCTAAGTCCAAATAAAATGAGAAAATGGCTTAAATTAGGAATAGTGACCCTAAATGGGGTATTATTATCGCATGTTTATGACATTAGATTTACACCTTGATTTTTAGATATTTTTCTAATATTGAAATTTTAGGAACATATAATTAATTTGGTGATTATATAAATCTTATAGAAAAAGTATACATAACCGGTGAAATTAGGGTTTCATTGGGATTGTAAATACTAACTCTTAAGATAGGGTTGTTACAGCATGTGTAAGATGTTAGAGATATAAATTGATTTTAGGATATGTTGATAACAATAATATTTGAAAAATATGTGCCAAAATTTGTTAATAAATGATCAAAATGGAAGAAATCATGCTTATAATGTGAAATTAGAGTTTCTTAACAAAAACATTAGGGACCTGTTTCTTGAGGATGATCTTAATAGTTATATGGTTGTACTTTACATGTTTCACTTATGTTTTTTTGATATTTACTTGATTCCTATATGATGTTATAACAAGCTATAAATAAGATACTAATCATTTAAATTGAAATATCACATGAGTTGGGTCAAGGTGTTTTATAGGTCCGTTCCATCGGACTATAATAATAGCTCATGTGTGTTTTTCCTTGAGAGGTATTTCAGCTAATTCCATTATATTAAGAATAATGGGACCCTAAAATTAACATGAATGATAATATTATTTGAGATAAAAGAATAATGGATAAGATATTGGTCACTCAAAGTGAAATATTATCTAAGTCAGAACCGAGGGTTTGTATGCATTCCATTGGACTATAATAGTATATCAAGTGTGTCATTCCCTGAGACATGCTTTAGAAAATTCCATTGGTTTAAGAATAGTGGTTAGGAGCATGATGCTCTAGTATATGTGGGTCTATTCCATCGGACAATAATAGTGCATCAAGTGTATTATCCTTGAGAGATGTCTCAATTTGTTCCATCGAATGAAGAATGGTGGGGTCCCTAAACTGAACATAAGTAAAATAATTGATTATATTATATCTAATAATGATATTTGGAATCAATCTTTAGCTTACATCATTTTATGTTAACATGCTTGCATGCTTTATTATTTGTTGTAAACTCATTTTTTTATGTGTAACCCTTTCTTGACCATACTGTTATATTTCTCTGTATGTAGCGTACTGATCATCTTTTTCATATGTAATTCTCATTCCTATGAGCAAAGGATCTAGATATCTTTATGCAGATTAATGAGAACCTATTTGGTGATTTTGCTGTATATGATGCTCTTTATGTGGAATAGTGATATTATGTATCTGGATTTGTCATAGAGTCATGTTATCCAATAGTTAGCTTTACCCAGATACCTTTTTGAACTCTTAGAATTATAGTATCCTTTTTGATATATTTGATATTTTACTCGGTGTTTATCTCCAAAATTTATATTTATTCCTATGAAGCTTCTATCATTTTCTATTTATTATGTTTTATGTTATATTTGTTTTTCTTTATGATTTATAGAAGGATGCTATGGTAAGCCAGAGTAATGTTTATTATGATGGCAACACCTAGCTATTTTGACACTACACTTCAACTAAAAATAAAATTTTATAATAGTAAATTTTGGACTGTTACAATAATGGTGGACCAAAGAACATGGATAAGAAGATTTGCATAGAAAAAGACAAACCGAATAAAGTAGATTGGATTGTGAAGAGAGAAAAGATGGATGTCGGAGAGTGATTAAATAAAGGGAACTCTTAAATGCTCCATAAAAGACTCTATGTCAATGGACTTCCTTAAAAGCACTTTCTTTCAATGGAAGGATTTTATCTAGAGATGGTAGTCATCCATGATATGAAAAAATAAGGGAGAGTATGGAAATGTCTCATTGATATTTGTTAAATGAGATATAGATCAAATAGTGGATAAATCACTGGATGGAGGAGGAGTAGCTGATCTTAGAGTAGGATAGGAGGGATACCTAAGCTCTATCAAGGAGGGAATGGATTCCATAGATAGAAGGTACTGGAAGTGGCAGTGTGCTCCTCAATCCAAATAGTTGTCCAAGCTAGACGATTTCATAAGGTGCAAGGCTTTTTAAAAGCACCTTGAGAAATTCCCTTCCTTTTATAATGGGTATTAGAGGTGGTATATTTTTGTTTTGTCATGAAAATGGAGTAAAATTGATCACTTAGAATCTATCTAAGAAGTCAAAATCAAAAGAAAGAAAAGAAGTGGGAAGAAAATAAAGGTGGAGGAAATTTAGAACAATGGTGATGAGAAATGATGATATATTTTGCCTTTAACTATGAAATGACAAAGAGAACACATATTAAACCCTAATTTAACCCTAAATAGGATCAAACTTATATAGTAATGTTAAAATTTGTGGTTAGGGTTTAATGGTTCCTTATCCTTGATTCAATCTAACAATGATGAAGGAGCTATTGTTATTTATCAAAAATCAAGCATGATTTGGGTATGTAGTTCTAATGAGATCTAGATTGTGTGATTTGGTGAATAAATGAGTGATTTGAGTAATAGATAAAGAGGGAACATGAGAAGAGTCAAATGGTTTTGAAAACCCATGGGCATGAGTTTGGTCAAATAAGTGATGGCATATATATATGCCTAATAGATTAGTTAACTCATTTGACACGTCAATTAACTATTTTTAGATCCAATTAACTGATTTGGAACTTTAATCAATTGTTTATGGAACCAGTTGAATGGTTTTGGCACTTTAAATGACTAGTCTAGCCTAGAGTAAAAAGTTAAAAAAAAAATCTTCTAACCCCTTGAGCAGAATAGATTGACCAGTTCCCTAATCCCATCAAGAGTTTTGCAAACCAATTGAATGATTTTTCATGTGTTTACATATAAGCTTAACACATTAAAATAATTTAAATAATGAATTAAAAATATACATCATCACTCAAATTTATGCACATTATTCATCAATCATATGGTCTTATTTTAGAATCAAATCCATGCAACCTATGGCCATTTTATCATGATTTCAATTAAATTTCATGATTTATCTACACATTTTTAGTAATCTCACTCTTATAAGTAAATAACTTAAATTATAAAAATTTCATGGGAAAAATAGATGGTGGTTCATTTGGACCAAAATAATTAAAGTTGGTCAATCTATTTAGTGTTTAGTCCATATTTTTTGGTATCTTAATATACATGTACATATATAGAATATTATATGTACATTTATATACAATTAGGTGTACATATTTGTATAATTATATGTACATAATATTTTGTACTTGTAACTAAATACTTTGGGACCATTTTGATTTTTATCCAATTAGTTTCATCTAAGTATACTGCAAAGAAATTTCCCCAAATTTCATTCCAATTTATCTCCTAATAGTTATTAATCTTTCTTCATTCAAGGGTTTAGTGAAGAAATATCCCTATTGGTGGAATGTGTCCACAAAATTCTACACTTACATCCCATTTTACAATATATTCTCTACTAAAATGATGTCTTATTTCAATATACTCAAACTTAGATTGTTGGATAAGATTTTTAGTGAGAGAAACGACATTAGTCTTGTCACATATAATGATAATTTTATCAATTTAAGCCAAAAATCACTCAATTGGTGTTTCATCCAAATGAGGTCTGTTGTGTAATTATGTGGATTGATTAGATCGAAACCAAAATAAAAATTAAAAAGATGACGAACAATTGATGATTCAATCACAAACCATAAAAATTAAGGAAAAAGCAAAGATCTTTATACGTGTTCTTGTGTAATTGTAAGATGATTAAAAAAATAAATTAATCAATTACACAAATCTGTAATGCTCTTTTAATGGAGAATCATATCGAGAAGAAGAAGTTGGGTTTCAAGACTTGATGGCAAGAGTTCTCTCATATCTTTTTTGTACTAGAAAAAACCCTTACAAGGAAAAACATGTTTTAGAAGAAAAGTAAAAACGCATATCTTGTTTAGAAAACACACCCCCTGTATTTGTTTCTTTACTCTCAAATTTTTACCCAAAACTCACACCAACATATTCATGGAATAAACACAGGGCCTTCGTGTTTATTCTAGTACTCATGAATCTACATTTAACTTATCCAATACCTATACAAACCAACACAATGTTATATTGTGCATCAAATACCCAATCAAAACTCATAATTCTCCACCTTAATGTAGCATTTGTGTCCCATGACATGTAAAAACCTTTATAAAAAACCCCTAGCCCAAAAAAGGGCCTCATGGCCTATGAATACCAATCAAGTCTGAGAAACACTCTAACTTACCCATAATGAGTGACTTCATTAGCATATTGATCAGATTGCGCAATATACCCACTTTGTCTAACACAACTTTGTCTATAGGAACACTACCTCAAATACAATAATACTTGATGTTAAAGTGTTATATTTGAAAATGAAAATAATTATGATTCTTTGCTAAATAGAGAGCACTTTGGCTATCACATCGAATGACTAGAGTACCATGACCAAAACTCTACTCATGTACTAAAGCACTAAGCCACATGACTTCCTCAGAAGCCTCTGTCATAGCCATATACTGTCATAGTGGTGGACAAGGTTGTCACCTCCTGTAAATAAGACTTTCAGCTAATAATCAAACCACTAAGATAAAACAATATACCTAGCAGTGGACATCCTTTTATTAAGGTTTCTCGCATGATTTGAATCCATGAAACTAACTAGTGAATAAGTTGATCTCCCATATTCTAAAGCACTCAGGGTCCACTTTACTTCTTGCCAGTAAGCCTTTCCCTAATTCACTATATATTGACTCACCACATGAATAGCTCCAACAATATTAGGCTGAGTACACACCATAGCATACATGATGTAATCCACAACATTTGAATATAGAATAGTATCAATGAACTCCAATCCCTCTTTAAATTTGGGACAATAAGTAGGAAAACTAAAGTGAGTAGATAAACATACAACCTTAGAGCATCTAAGGTCAAACACTAGCAAACTAGTATACCTCTAATCATCAGGACCACAATTAAGATCTGAGTAACGTGTCAACAAAATAGCCGATAACAAATGCTCAATACAAGCCAATACTATATGCACCAAGTACCTCATAATCCGTGCTACACCTAACCAATGTATCTTCAAAGGACTCACTACACACATGCTCACAACATGAGCAATACAATAATCGGTACTAATCACATCGTACATCAAGTATCTCATAGTTATATAGTATAAACTAGTGAATAAGCAACTACTTTGGATTTGAGCACCCCCCCAAAGTTTTCAACTCGTTCACCTTATACATTTCTTTTGCCATAATAAGCAAAACATAGACACAATTCCTTATACATTTTTTTCCATAATAAGCAAAACATAGACACGGAATAAAATAATAACCCATGAAACATCACATACCAATGTTTGAGTCCACCAAAGAGACCACATCCCTTCAGAAACACCAACAGAATAATACAAGGTAGAATCAACACCCAAAATAACCTCAAAGTTTAACACTAGCTCTAGCACACAAATACTACTAACCATAGTATACAAAGTGTAACTAGCTCTTCCTAAATAAATACCACTTGCTCCACTTGCTTTCCAGATTCCTCCTCACTAGAAGAATTTATACCATTGAGATCAACAACAACCTCCTCCTTAAATGACCTAGTAGAATTTCCTCCTCTACCTTTCTGTCAAGAAGGAACTCAGAATCAAAGAAGGTAACATATCTAGATGTAACCAGGCCACAAAGTAAGGGTCCTTAGTCATGCCAATACCACTCCCATGTCCTAGTCTCATCAAACTAATACCAGCAACATCTGAGTTACATACTCTTAATGTTGCTTCAACTACACCCTCAATAGTCATGCTAAGAAGATCATACAATATCTCAACCCACTTGCGAACAATCTCTAACACACCCCCTTTAGCAACCTTTAATGTGTCATTCTCAATAATATACCTTTAACCTTTGCTATCCATGGAACTTCACGAACTCAAGCTCTTGGTAATGTTGAGAACATGACAACACCAGACAGTGTCCTAACCAAAGCATCATGCATCCTCCCCCTCATAGTCCCAATCCCAACAACTCTACCTTCAATAGTGACATATGTCTAGAACTATCTTCTATTAGGATGAACATGGTAGGAGCACCTAGAATCCACCTATCATCCAATCTGGTATTTCTATTTATGGAAGTTAGTATATCACCATCATCATCAGCTATGAAAACATCACCCTTATCAAATACACCATTAGTAGTATCTATTAATTTTCTATTAGGATAGTATCTCCTAATATGGTCATTCATGAAACAACTATGAAATGTCATATTCCTCCACCAACTCATCGACTTAGATCTAGACTGCTTCTTATCACCAGACCCCCACTCATATGTCCTTACCTAAGCTACCAATCCCTCATTATGTGAGCTCCCAGAAGTGTTGCTACTAGTCAACTAACTATCAATCAAACCCCATTGTAGTAGGGTAGATTTCACATCCTCAAGGAATAACTCATCCTTCCCATATAAAATAGTCTCACAAAAATGCTTAAACCAATTAGGAAAAGAACATAATAGCATAATAGACAAATCTTCATCATCTTATTTGACTTTATGTTATACAATTCCATCTTACCTCAGAAGTATTTCAAGGAATGACCCTCACCTAATTTCAAGTTATGAAGTTGACTCTTCAAAAGTAGTTGATTTGCTACTAACTTTGTCATGTATAATGACTCACGCTTCAACCACGAGGCATACATCATTGATTTTTTTACCACTTCCCTCTATATCTCATTTGACAAACATAATTAAATAGTATAAACGACCTTGAGATCTACGTCATTGAATCTCTCATTTTTCATCAAATCTAACTTGTTTGAATGACTAGATAACGCCTTTTGCAACCCATTCTAAATTAGGATATCCTGCATCTTTAATTTCCATACTTTAAAATTGATAGACCGATTGGACTTCTCAATATTGAATCTTCTATCCATCCTAATTACTAGATCTCTTCAAAAACCATAATTTTGACACTAAATTATTATAAAATTATGTGACCTGAATGGATCCAAATAAAAATAAGAATTAACAAGATGATGAACAATCGATGATTCAATAACAAAAAAAATAGTTGAGGGAAAACAGAGATCTTTGTTTGTATTATCGTGTAACTATAGGATGATTAAACAAATCAATTAATCAATTAAACAAATTTACACTTCTCTTTTAATGAAGAATTCTGTGGAGAAGAAAAAGTTGGGTCGCATGACTTAATAGCTAAGGTGCTCTCATATCTCTTTCATACTAGAAAAAAAAATATGGGCAAAACAACATGTTTTAGAAATATAGGAAAAACATAATCTATGTTTGGAAAACACACCCCGTGTTTATTTCTTTATTCTTAAATTTTTCTTTCTGAAACTCACATCAAGATATTCTTGGAATAAACACAGGATCCCCATGTTTATTCTAGTACTCATGAATCTACACTTAACATCTTCAATACCCACATGAATAAAATAATGTTATATTTTGCATGAAATACCTAGCTAAGACTCATAAGTTGAGTGGAACAAGATCCTATGGCTATATATTATGTGTTTGCCATTACAAATGCAATACTAGATTGTTTCTTGCTATGCTAACTGATATGGGACTTTCTCAAACTAATATTATTGTGTATAAGTAGCATCAACCCAAAGAGTGAAAGTTGACCATAAAGGTCTCTGAATTCTCTGCCACCCAATTTTATAGTGGGTCAGCTGAGTATGTAGTGTAAGAACAACTATATGACCCCTACTACATTATATTTTCCCTCTTTTCCTCATCCCTCGTTCTACCCCTATATATATGGATTCTTGTGCCTATATTGGGGATTTAAAACTCATAATACAATGCTTTCACTTTTGTTGTCTAATCTCTCCTCTAAATTTTCTCTCTTAGTATTCACTAATATTTAGCTATTTAATTAAATTTCCTAAGAACCTCTCTATTAACAAAACATCAACAATAATAAGTGTTGTCTATGGAAACCTAAATAGAAAGGCATATCTCCTATCTTACCTCATGATAAATTTGATCCTAGTACTAGTGACCCTTTCATAGAGGAAAATCTTGTCACTATATTTTACCTTCAATCAATTAATACTGAACTCTAAGGTTTCATTCAAGGAATGGTCTCAGGCATGCTAACTCCACCAGCACACACTCTTATCCAATCCCCACATCTTCTAGATTAGCACCACCATGACAAACCAAAATAACCTACCCCAAAAGAAATTTTGGTGGAGGTTCTAGACCTTGCAAAGAGAAAACAAGGAATTAAGATGCATAGTGCCATCATTCAAGAAGAGGAAACAAGGTTGATGGAAAATACACGAGGAAAGAGAACTAGGAGTGGTAAATTTCTACAATCTTGAAGCCTTCATAAGCAAGGTAAGATAAAAAGACATTCCATTCAAAAAAGAAGGCATGATAACCATCAAAATCATAGAGACAAGGATGAAATTTGAAAAAATGAGACTCGTTGGAATAGCATATATAAAGAAGAGGAGGAATACTCTGTTAGTAGGATGATATACCAAAGGGTTAAAGAAGTTATGAAAGAAAATAAATGAGCTTACTAATGGTTAGAGTTGACAAGCACCTTTCATAAAAGACATTTATTAAATACCAAGACAAATAATCATAATACCTAGTTTCAAATCATTCAATACTTTTTCAGATCCTTAAGATCATAGGAATGTGTTTAGGAATACAACGCTGCTATTAGGATCATGAGAAGAAACTCTATGCAAGGAATTATTGAGAACCTTGAAATGATCAATATTGAGATGGTTTAGAAATCTCAAGTCTAAGTAAATAAGATCTTTTCTCTACTCATGAAGACTTTCATTGAGCAATTTGATGCATTTCAATGACCTAAAAAAGATTCCTCATCTTTAATGGGTACTCCTAAAGTCTAGCAGAATTTGGTTAGTAATTTTTGAATAGAATTGATTGGAGATATATCAGTTAGATAATGGCATTGCTGGATCTTCCTTACTTAGAATCTTGGGTAAAAGAGAACTAATAGTGAATTTATATTTTTCCAAGCATAATTCGTATAGTTCTTTGAAAAAGGGCATGCATGAGAGAGTAGATTCTAAGTAAATAACCAACGTATTGTGGCTGAAACTAGAAAATTGTAGATAGAATCTATGTCGAGACAATGACTAGGTAAAGATATATTCAAGAAAAAGTAGACATAAAGACCATAGGGAGACTATGTGGGTTTAAGGCTGATAGTTTCCACAGCTTCTTGACGGCCTCTCCTTGTTAGATATGATAAGTACACCCCCTTAGTGGCTAGCCTTAAAAATATATATATAATGTGGAAAATGGAAAACATATGTTTCCAAAGACATTTCCCATTTGAGCTAACATGAAGCAAAAAACCTTGAATATTTGGTGTGCCTACCACAAAGAGTATGGCCACACTACCAATGAGTGTCGCTCGTTAAAGGACGTGGTTGAAGATTTGATTCTTAAAGGTCATTTAAACCAACATACACATATAATCTTTGAAAGATAAGATATAAGGGAAAACCATTAATTACCCCTACCACCTCAAGTCGAGAAAACTTAAAAAACATACACAATATTACAAGAGAAGACTCCTTGATGGGAGCTAGTAATATGACCATGAAGGCATACATTAGATAAACTAATTTTGATGGAAGAAACAAAAGAGAGAGAATGAATGAATGGGAGTTATCTTCATGGGAAAAAAATAAGGAGTTATGTATGATGGAGAATCACAACAATCCCTTATTATTTGAAGTAAAATTTGCAAATTGTGTAACGAAGACTTGTGGATATGAGTAGATTTGTCCATGCCATTTTTAAAGAAGCTTACGATCAATTATATTTTCTAGAAAAATGCTTGATTAATAATATGGCACCTTTAGTAGGATTCATGTGTAATGTCATAAAATCAAAGGGAATATTATATCTCATACTAAGCATCAGATAGTCGAGAGCAATAAAAAGCATAAAAATGGACTTTATGGTAGTTGCTTCTTCGCTTGCTTATAACATAATTGTTGGTCAAGCATCCCTTAATAAGTTCTAGGCTAGAATTTTTATGGATTAACTTTAAATGAGAATTTTGGTTAGTGGCACATGGGGAGAAGTCTAGGGTTATCGAAGAAGGGCATGCTAGTGCTATGCAATTAATGTATAAGGCACCCTAGAATGGTCATATGTCAAAAAAACAATAGAGCGATTGGTCCTAGAAGATATAAATTCCTCACTAGAAAGAATCTATCCTACTATAGAGATGGAATAAAATTATTTGGGGATACAAAACACAAGGTGATGTTTGAAAAATATATCAGTGAAGCTGAGAAGGAGGAGTTGTAGGCTTTTCCATGAAATAAAAAAGTTGTCTTCTCTTTGAAGGTATATATCCTAGAGAGAATCCTTCCTAACGTTATTGAGCATAAATTGAATCTAATGGATGGATTAAAAATAGTGAAACAAAAGAAAAGAGTTTTTGGATTAAAAAAATAAAGTGATTCAAAAGAAGGAAAAAAGTTACTTTATTCTGGTTTCATCCAGAAGGTAAAATATATTGACTAGATAGCTAATTCAATTATGTTAAAGATTCCAACAAGAAATGGAGCATCTTTTTCAACTTCACAACCTTGAAAAAAGATAATCTTAAAGATAGGTACCCCTCTCTTGGATTCACTATCTGATGGATTTAATGGTACAGTAAGAAAGCTTGAGCATTATAGATTCTTTCTCAGGGTATCATAAAATCAAACTTCCTAAGGTTGATCACTAAAAGTCAACGTTTATAAAGAATAATATGCTTATTGTTTTAAGGTAATTCTATTTGGATTGATGAATGCAGGGGAAACAATTAAGAGGATGGTAAACCCAATTTTTAAGGACATATTGGAAAGTAGATAGAGACCTATATGGATGTCATTATTTTGAAAAGAAAGAATGGGAGAACCCACATACAAGAGCTCCATTCTATTTTTAGAGGGTGGATGAAGTTAAACCTAACCAAGAGCAAGTTCAGAGTTTGCATCAACTAATTCATAAGATTCATGGTATCCAATAGTGGTAGTGAATTTAATTATGAATTTATCACTATAATTTTGGATAAGAATCTTATGATAGGAAAAGGAGGCATACAACAACTTACTAGAAAATTGATTGTGTTACATAGGTTTTTATCTAGAGGAATGGATCAGAGAATACCTTTCTTCAAGATTTTGTATGAAAAGGATAATTTTCAATGGGATGATGATTGTAGAAAGCTTTTGATGATCTAAAGTTCTAAGTTGCCAAACTTAACTACCCCTATAAGAGGAAAGGAGATGTTCTTATAACTTGAAACATCAAATTCAACCGTTTCATCTATTATTGTTAGAGAAGATGTTAGAGTTGGGGCATAAAAGCCCATCTATTATGCTAATAAGGTGCTCTATAATGCTGAGTATTGATACTCTAACTTGGAGAAGATGGATTATTCTTTACAAATTTCCTCAAAGAAGTTAAAATTTTATTTTGATTCTCACTCAATTATGGTTTGAACTAATATTTGTCTTAGAGTTATTTTATATAAACTCAAGATCTCCATAAAGATGATGGTGTAGGTCATTGAGTTAAGTAGATATAATATTCAATATAGACCCAGACCTACAATCAAAGGATAAATATTGGATTATTTTATTATTAAATGTTCATTTGAGCATAATTTGAATCTAACATTTATTATATGAGAAAGGAGGGAATGGATGTTGTATATCGGTAGAGCATCTACGTGCTAGGTTTTGGGCTCAAAATTGTCCTGATTTATCCATAAAGCATAATAGTTGAATATGCTTTAAGATTCAACTTTACCACTACTAATAATGAAGCATAATGTGAAGCTGATTCAGCTGGAATTAATAAAGATTAGGATTTAAAGGTAAACAAGGTTAAGCTCTATAGTGACTCCACATTAGTGGTTTACCAATACAAAAAATATGTTGTCTAAGAGCCAAGAAATGAAAAATACTTGGGAAATCCAATTTAATTAACCAAATGTTTTTCTTTTCTTGAAATAGCTCAAGTTCTATGAGTAGCTAATCCAGTGGTTAACACCATAGGTAGATTAGCCTTGGCTAGTTCCTCTTCTTCTATTAGGATAGTTAAAATAGAGTATGTGACAATAAGCTCAATGGAAACAAAAAAAAAACACAAGAGGAATTGTGTGAGATTGCATAAACACCTATGCTAGATGAATGGATGATAGAATTTATAGATTGCCTAAAGGAAGGAATCAATCCAATGGATAAGAACTATTTATTTGTGCTAAGAAGAAGAAGGGATATAAAATGCCTTGTGGTTGACAGAGAGTTACATAGATGTTCACAAAATATTCCTATTTTAAACTAAATACCTTAAGTAATGGAACATAAAATACTAGATGAAGTCTATGTTGAAATATCTCGTTTCCATCAAGATGCAGATCTTTCTCTCAACTAAATCTTTATGCCACATCTTTTAATGGAATACCATGTATAAGGATTATAAGGAAGTCATATGATGATGCCATGTAAGTAAAAAATTTAGAAAAGCACAACATATTCCTACCTTAGAGCCACAATTAATTTTAAGACACTAGCCATTTACTGTTCGTGGAGCTGATATTTTAGACTACTTAACCCTAGTAATGATGATACTTTGATCAATGGTATCAATTATGTGAATATTTTTGCTCTATTTTTTCCAAGCTAATATGATGAGCAAAGGTATTGGTTAAAAATAATTTTTCATAGTATCCATTAATTATTTTATAAAGTGCGTAGAAGTAGAAGCCCTAGCTTAAATCATTAAAAAATGAACGACATAGTTTTTCTAGAAAAAATATTATATGCCAATAAGAGAAAGAGAATTGGGCTTTAATGGAATGACTAATGTATGAGAGAAACTAATAAACTTTTGCAAGTATGGATTTCCTTAAGATATTATCATAGATAATGGCCGACAATTTGATAACCATAAATATAGGTAGGTTTGTGAAAATTGGGACATTAATTATAAATTTACTTTAGTAGCTCATCCATAGGTAAACTATTTTGAATATTTATCTTTTTAGTGAGAATGATTGTTCTTAAAGAAAATATTCCATATTGGGATAAATTTAGTGTAACGGTCAGGCTGAGTGTGAAAATAAAGAAATATTTTGAGCATTGAGATGCCAGTTGAATGGGTTTGATTAACCATGGGTGGATGAGATCCATATAATATTATGGGTTGTTAGGAAAATTGTAAAAAATTAAATGGGAAGGACACTTTCTAGTTAAACTTTAGGAGCTAAAGTGGTTGTTTTGGTGGGAAAAGAGATAATATACTATAGAATTTGCCAATATGATCCTAAAGATAATGAAGAAGCCCTAAAAAATTAGAAAAACTTGCTTGAAGAGCAAAGATATATAGTTTAAATGTGACTTGATAAATATAGATGATATGAGTGGATTTAAGCTGATTAAAAGACCCTTTGAGTATCATTATATTCATGATTTTTTCCACATGAGGGAGTGATAGGGTGCAATTCTTCGTAATTTTTCCACCTTTTAAGATCTCATAGGCCTCGCTTGAGTTTAACCTAAAAATAGCTCTCTTATCCTATGAACTAATAGCACTCCCCACTCTTATGACTACTTATAGGATTAATGTGTTTACTCAACTACTTTCAAAACATGTGTAGAAATAATGACCCAACATCTCAAAGAATCTCGTCATCCTGCCAAGACCTTAGGAGCTGCCAACTAAGTCACCATCACAGGTCTGCATGCCAATAAATGAAGCATGCATGATTTTCCTAAAGTGAGCAGCATTCACATAGGGACCACTCCAAGATACTTCCACCTAACAATAAGGTACAACTGCCTAACATCTGGGTGTAGCTGACCATTATAGCATTAGGGGACCTTTGTTCTATCTGAATGGATGCACTTTATAAATACCCTAAGATAGAAGTAGATAAGATCATCACTGGATTGAGGAAGAAAAATCAAGGAATCCATATAGAGAGAAAATAACAATGATTATAGAATAGTAGAGAGAGGGAAGAAAGGACAAGAGTCCCAACAGAGCTCCATTGAGAGAGGAAAAAGAATGAGTGATTAGGCTAGACCCTAGTCCCTTCCCTTCTTTCTCTTCTTTATTTTATATTTGTTGGAAGAATTTTAGCATTAGCTAGCTTCTTAGCAAAAGGAAAAGTTTGAAAACCTTTGATACTGTAATCTTAACATTTCTAGTCATGTTGAGTTAAATGATATTTCATTTTATTAAGCTAAAACTATTGAGGTGTTGAATGTTTGTCACATTAAGCACTTGTCCAAATTCTACATCGACTAGATAGTGTACGTAACTTATGATGATAAATGGTGATAGGGTTGGCACTGAAAGGTGAATAAACCTTGTCATTAATCCTTCAACCCTCACTACACAACATTTCTAGAGCCTATGTACTATGATGGAGATGACCTAAGAGCATGCTTCACCAATAAGTGAAACTAAGTGAGTGTAGGAGGATTAATATCCACCGAGCTTGACATACTATGAATTGTCATAGGGTACACACATTTAGCATTAACAACTCTCCTCTCATGACTCTACCTCTTGATTTCCCTCACATCTATCCTACATTGAATTTGTTAACTTTTTGAGCATTCAATTATTTCTTATATTTTCAACATCACCATATCAACATTTAGTCACATCAGTAGATTCATAGGATACTCAACTTTGGCTAGCATACTTCATTCCTCTGTGTAATTGTGGGATTTACATCCTCTCATCTCTTTACTACTTGGGGCGACCGTGTATACTTCCACGACTATTCTATGTTTTCTTTATTGCGCTTACCCTACTAAACACTATGCGCTAAACACACTCCAGCACGCACAAAGTTTTGGGAGTTTTTGGCAAGCACAAAATGGTTGATTTTATATTAAAAAAATGATACATGTTGAAGGATAGAATCCTATGAATTTTTCTTATACATAGCTAACAACAAAATTTTTTGTAAATTTTGGATTTGATTGTTTTTAAAGGACTAACCCACGTATGACTAGAACTTATCAGAGCTCTTTAGTACCAATTGATCTACAAATAGAGCCTATTTTACATAGAACTCGAGCAGGCCTACACCATCAATAACAGCAAGAAGAAGGAACAACATTAGAAGGTTTTAGCAACATAAGTCATTTAGGCCCACAACAGCCTAACAATGGTAATAAATAGGGCTTTTCATGGTTCAAATATCCAATATTTTAGATATTTGATTATCAGATATCTAAATATTATATTTGATATTTGATTTGAAACTTCGGATACCCAAAAGATCATATATCCAAATTTTTAGATCGGATATCAAATATAACCGATATTATCCAAATAAAACTTTAAATATAAAAAACCACCAAATTACAAATATATTTGATATTATCTGATTTTCTAAGCAAATATCCAATTTACTCAATAAATATCTGACTTGCTCAACAAATATCTAACGTTAAAACTAAAATAAGGAAGGGTAGGTGGGGTCTATCAACACAAAAAGTGTTTTTCTTTGTATAAATATCTAAAAAGGCATTATATTAAAAATACAATTTTAGCTAAATTAAATTTTTGATCAAATAATAAATAAAGTAAAAATTACACACACACACATCTAAATTTATTTATATACAATTATATATATAATAAAAAATTATAAAAAAATGTATAAATATTTTTCTTCAAATTAGGTATTATTTGTATTTATTGAATTAAATATCTAGTTTTTTTTACTTTTCTTTGACTAGATAGGATATTTGATTTGAAAAAAAAAATAGATTAGTTATTTGCCTTTTTAGGTCCGATCGTTTTGGATATCGAATCAAATAAGCAGATATCAGATAACATGAAGAGTCCTAGTAACAATAGATTACTTATTCCATAACCCAACTAAAGGAAGGATTACCTATGATCTTACCCCCCCCCCTCACATCAATATAAAACCCATAGGAATAAAAACTCTACCCCTAGAAGATGACTGCAATCAAGCTATTTGAGATTATGTTGTACCAATTTAAGACCACCTAAACCCTATCATTGCTCTTTCTCATATTCAAGCCCCTAATCTTGAGCTTAAACCTATCATGTTCCGTATATTACAAACAATAGGACATTTTAGTGGCCAACTTACTAAAGATCCACACCTTCACTTGAGAGCATTCATGGAAGTTAGTGATACCTTTAAGATTTAAGGATTTCAAAAAACATCCTTGTGACTTAAGTTATTCCTTTGTTCCCTAAGAGATTGTGCTAGGGAGTGGTTGACTTCCCAACCAACTAGTTCAATCACCTCCTGGGATGATTTAATTTAGAAATCACTCATGCGATACTTCCGTCCAAATAAAAGTTTCAAGCTTTGGCATAGTATTACCACATTCTTGTAAGAAGAAGATGAGATACTCCATAATGCATAGGAGGGATTTAAGGATGAGATACTTGGTGGTTGCATATAGAAACATGTTACCATAGACTCAACCCTCAAACATGAAACTTAGTGATGCCTCAGCCAATGGTTCCCTGCTAAGTAAAACTTATAACCAAGCCTATAAGATTATCGAGACTATAGCATGCAAAAACTAGTAGTGGGATAGTGATATGAGTGCTCATAAGGTGAGAGCAGTAAGAGCATTCAAATTTGATGCCATCACAGCCCTAAAAGCTAAGTTATCATCTGGCTAATCTATTAAAAAATATTCCTCCTACTAACCCACAGGTACAAAGAAGAGAAGATAATCCACTACTTCCACAATTGTAGTATCATGTGTATATAATAGAGAAGATCATTTGTTTGAAAAGTGCTTGGCGAATCCTGTTTCGATTGATTATTGTGGAAACCTTAATAAAAGGAGATACACCAGTGGATATGTTTTATATTTTAGTGGTCTAACTATTAGTTGGAGGTCTTCCTTGCAGAAGGCAATAGCCCTTTTTACTATTGAGGTAGAGTATATGGCTATGATATAGGCTTTTTAGGAAGTTTTGTGGCTTGGTGGTTTAGTATGAGAGTTGGGGTTTGGTCCTGTTTCTCTAATCATTTGTGGTGATAGTCAAAGTGAAATCTATTTAGCAAAGAATCAGAATTATTTCCATCATCAAATGAAGCACATAGACATTAGGTATCACTATATCTAAGGTGCTATTGATGCTAGAAAAGTTGTGTTGGAGAAATTGAGTAATTTGGATAATCCATATGATATCCTCATAAAGCTACTGACTATGGATATGTTCAAGTTTTTCTCAAATGTGATTGGTATTCATAGGCTATGAGGCCCTTTGTTGCAATAAAGGTTTTTTGTAGAGGTCTTTACATGTCATGCATCACAAATATTACGTCAAGGTGGAGAATTATGAGGTTTGACTGAGCATTTGATGATTATCATAACATTGTGTTGATTTTTGTAGGTAGTGGAAAAGTTTGGGGTTAATATTTGGAATATTTACAATTCAATTTCTCATTCAAACTCTCTCAACTTTGAAATTCTAAGCTTTTATAGAAAAGTGTTCATTGCTCACTTCTCTTAGCTATAATTGCTCTATATTTATAATATATTTTATTAAATCTAGATAGATTACATGCCATATAAATTTCTATACTTCTATATCTTTATTTTTGGTGATAATCATTTATAATCACAAAAACCTTACAAAATTGATTACAAATGGTTTAGTGAGTGTTTACCTATCATTCTTTAGAGATTCTTGTTGAGATTCTGGAGAAGGTAAATAGGTTTAGTTTTAAATCAATTATTAGATGGTCAATGAGATTGTAAAGATCATAAACTAATAAGGTTATTCAAACAAAAACACACCACTTATTCAAAATCTAAAAGGAAGAACCTTTTCGTAGTGAATGTAGAGACTAATTTGCTCTTAAACCACTCTAAATTATGTCTAAATGTTTTTATTTGTCATTTTCATTATGTCAAACCATATTCATCCCCTATAGGATTCTTCAAATTGATACCAAATCTTGGGAATCTCCCAAAGGATTCAAAAATATATGGTGAAAAAGATCTATGGGCAGAATGGATTCAATTGGCTTAAATGAAAGTGTATCCACCACAAAACCACTATTGTTCAATGGAGAGAAATTTGTCTACTAGAAGAATAGAATGGTGTTATTCATCAAGTCATAAGAATATGATATATGATTAATATTCAGTGGATGTCTAATGAAAATAATTAAATAAGTAAATGGTGAACTAGGAAAAAAAATACAAGGGATGAGCTCATGGATGCAGAAAAGAGAAAGATCACTCTTAATAACAAAGCCATCATGATTCTTCAATGTGACCTTAGTGAAAGAGAGTGTCACCACATCCAATCAAGCTCCACAACAAAAGAGATTTGGGATAAGCTTTTCCTCAATCATGAAGGGACAAAGAAAGTAAATAATCAAAAAATCACTCTTCACAATAGAGTGTATGAACTCTTTAGTATGAAGTAAGGTGAAAGCATCAACAACTTGAGCAACCACATCACTTCTCTTTTCAACAACCTCAAAGACTTGGAGAAGGAAATCACTAAAAAATAGGAAGTGAGAAAGATCTTGTAATTTCTTACAAAATAGTGGAGTCCCAAGGTGGCCTCCATTGAATAATACAGAGATTTAACAAAGATGAATATTGAAGAACTATTTGAGAATCTCATGGTTGATCAATCAAAGATGGAAGAATTATTAGATGAAAGAAAGAAGAAGCCTCTATCTCTAATAGCTTCCACCTCTTCTAGATAATAATAATAATAATAATAAGTGATTTAATACATGGAATAAAAGAAAGGGGATGAAGGTGGAGATGAAATCCCCGTGGATGATGAGGAAGTGGCCTTCAACCACACAATTCAAAAGATTCCTTTAGTAGAGAGATGGGATAAATGGAAGACTATTTGGGAAATCTTTAAAAAAAATTAAGGCATAGAGAATCCAACATGGATGATAAGATCAAATGTTACAATTGTGGAAAAGCTAGTCATGTCATCCGAGACTACTATGAGCTTAGAAACAAGATAGCAAAATAAATGGAAAGAAATAAGAGGAATATCAACAAAAAAAGGTGAAGGCAAGGCTAAGAAATGCCATGGCAAACTTCGGTGAAAGTGAAGAAGAACCGTCCAATAAAGGGGAAGAAGTTTCCAACCTTTGTTTTATGAATCTAGAAGAGGAATTATCAATCTCTACTTTCTTCACAAGCTTCAATGATGATGACCACAACATTGATAAGGTACAATCCAACTCACTATACTCTTATGTTTAATTGTTATGTGTCTTGAATGATTTTTTATGTGAAAATGATAGATTAACTAAGGAAAGAAACAAAATAAAAAAATTGCTCGATCACTTGAATGAACAACACACACTATTTTTAAATGAAAATGTTCTTATTAAATATCTTATTTTTTTGTGAAATCTGAGCTAGCTGAGAAGGTGATTAATTTTTATGCATATAAGGAGTTTTTTATTTGATATCACAAGGTTAATTTAAATAAACTTCAATCAAAGGTTGTTGATATACAAGCCAAATGTGATAAATTTGTAAAGATAGCTTATACCTTCCCTAATTTTAAAGAATGATTAATTTTTTTGCTAGGTGCTCAATAGTATTATAAGGACCATGAGGGCTTAGTATATAGAAACAAGAAGGTAATAAAATGCCAAAATGTTAAAAAAAAACTTTTTAAAAGTCGCTAAATATCATCAAGTGAATGCTTCTCCTTCATTAATTGAGTGCAATGTATATGGGAAAGGGGGCATTCCTCTAAAATATGTAGGTATGTGAAAAATGTAAAATTTATCTCTATTCATATAAATACACTTTTTTGCAATATGTATGGTAAAGCTAATCACGTTGCTCTATCATGTGGTTTTACTAAAAATGACAAAGTTGTCCCAAAATTCAAGCGAACATGGGTACCTTAGGGGACCATTCCACAAGAATTGAACACTAGCATAATAAGGACCCATTAAAATGGTACCTAAACTAAGACATATGATCTTGTAGGTATGCTTCAAAGTCAAAATAAAAAGTCACAAATGGTTCCTAGATATTGGATACTCAAGGAACATGACAATTGATCGGACCCTATTCACCAAGCTAACTCCATATGATGTTGGAAACATGACTTTTAGAGACAAATTAAAGGAAAATATCATCAATGTTACTAGCATAAGTATCAGTAACTTTAAACCCTCCATTAATGATGTGTATTTGGTTGATGGCCTTAAGCACAACTTTATTAGAATTATTTAAATATTTCATAAAATTGTTTCTAGTAATTTCTCATATTTTCATTGCATGATTTCAAATAGAGTAGATAAATCCATTCTATTTGTATTCCTAAGAATTAATAATGTGTACATGCTTGACTTTAAATCAATGATGTAATATCCCATCCCAAAATCCTCTAAATTGTATTTAGAATTATGGTGATAATAAATAAATAAGTTTTGGTTTTGAAATGGGCTTAAAATTCTAATAGAAATGTGAATTTCAAGTCTAATAGTAGACTAGTTTACATAACCGATCAACTAGTGCATTGTGGAAATTTATATTCTTATTCTTGACAAAATAGTTGACTGGTTTGCCCAAACCGATCAACTATTTTGCATGTGATTTTATATCCATTTCTGATTTTGATTCGAAATTCACTCCAATGATTATGAAAACTTCTAATTTGAATTCAATTATATTAATGTTCTGGTATTATTTTCATATTAATTGAACCATTACATGATTTTAATTAGAAACATTTTCCCAAAAATCCACTTTTAGAGGCAATCCTCCCTTCTCCTTTTTCCCTCACCTCTCATTCTCTCTTCTTGCACTTGGAGCAGCATTTATTAACTTTGGGGACTCTCCCCTAACTTAACAACCCACTTGCATTCTTGTCTCTAATTGCACTCAACCCCTCACCACTCCATCAAGCCATCCTTCACTTTTTATCTTGACTATACTCAACCTCACCTATCTCATCCCTCTTTTTCCTTGGGGATTCCAACCAGCTTATTCCTATACCTCTCATTTTGCTGATTTATCTTCATTCCACACTTGTGTTCTTGCTCTTTTCTCCCTTATTCTTATGGAAATCTCACTAAGTGTTGAAAATATTTCCATTTTTCCTCTCTTCTTCCTTATGCTAAAAAAAATAGAGATCCTCTTTGGTTTTCTCCTTTGAATTGTGCTAGCATTGTGTTTATTTCTCTTTATCCATACTTTGTTTTATTTCTCTTTTCCTTTCCTTAAGCAAGGAAGAATTAAGATTGAGAAAAGTTAGAAAATTTAGCTCTCTTTTAACACCCTATCTTGAATCTAAAGGTGGTGTTTTATATTTCTCTCCTTCTAAATTTATTGGTTTAAATGAAGTTTTGGAAGAGGATTTTTAATGTTTTTTACTTTTATTCTCTTAGAAATCAAAGTTCTACTGGATAGGGCATCCAGTAGGAGTTTTGTGCTGGAAGAATTGCTTCAAGGTAAGGCATTATTATCTTTAACATAATAAGGTTTATATGGTATATTGGGGGTTCCATGTTTTAGTGTTTATGTGAGTATAAATTAATTGTTTTCCATGTTATGAACTATAATCAACTAAGTGTTGTTGAGATTCCCTGATTTTTAAGCATAAAATGGATGGTTTAAACATGATGAGGTTAAATGTATACATTACCATGTGTCCATATGATTTTATGTGTGAAGCATGTATTTTTATTAGCTTTTTGACATAAAATCATGCTAGGAATATTATAGTAAAGTGTGGTAAATTTTGGTGTGTGTTTTGCAAGTCTAGGTTATGCTTTACCTAACCCATTTGATTGGTTCCTTGAACCAGCCGACTGATTTTGCAAGTAGTTGAATGGTTTGAAATTTTAGATTGGTTGGTCACAAGAATAATCGGTAGGTTTGGTAAACTAGTAGACTGGTTTTGATGAATAATCAACCAGTTGGTCAAACCCATCAAATGGTGTCCCTGCAAATTAAGGTGGTTTGGTCTCTAATTAAACCCATCAACCAGTTAGAGAAAACTAGTCGATTGGTTGTTATAGCCAGTCGATTAGTTGATCAAATCCATCGATTTGTTTTTTTATAGCCCAAAATGGTTTGCATAGACCGATTGGACCAAAACAGTCTATTGGTTCTCATGAACAGTTAACCGATGAGGCCAACCAGTTGACTAGTGCTCTAATTTTTATTTTATTCCAATTCTGATACAACTAAACTAGTCGACTAGTCTGAGGATCGATTGACTGGTCTGGCTGGAAGCCTCGTGTTTTATTATGATTTTTTGTGTTTCTCTTAGGCTTTTTATGTTTATTCTTCCATGTATTTAAAACATTTTAATTATGGTTTCAACCATGATTGACCTAAGTTAATATGAACCAATATGATGGTATTTGAAAATTACTTTTGGTTGAGTTTGGTGTTATCCTTAAACACCTAATTGGAATGTAAGTTTAGTGTTATCTTTAAACGCCCAATTGGTAGATTTTATGCCTTATATTGAGTTTGGTGTCATATTTAAACACCTAATTAGTGGCTTTAATGCCTTGTGATGGTTGTTGTATCACTACAAAACACCCAATTTGTTAAATATGGGATTTTAATTGTGTTTAGTGTTATCACTTGGAAACACCCAATTTGGGTATGTGTGGACTTGTTATGATTTGTGATATCACATATACATAAATTAATGGTTTGTGATTTTGCTCGAGCCTTTTTCTCATGCTCTTGGGGTAGCTGCCAAAAGTTAGTAGGTGGGTCACCCTTGGTTATATCTCTCACTCAGTATCTATTTCCTTCTCTACTAGGTTGTAGTCAGTAGGAGTCATCCGCATATCTTTGAGGTGTAGGATTATACTATGGCAGGCCAGCATGGCATTGATGTGTAGTGCAGGTGGGTGAGGTATCCCAATACAAGCACCCTAGCACTTTATATTGTCCATTTCTTAGGAGGGTGTGGTATCCCAACTTTTTATCCCTTGCAGCAAACACATTCAAGGTATGATGGGTGAGGTATTCCAATACAAGCCTCGTTGGTGTACTTCAAACACGTGTGGTGGGTGTGGTATCCTGATTTTTATAACCCAATGCATGGTATCTTTATATATGGTGGGTGTGGTATCCCCAAAGAAACCCCCTACAATGTATCCTGACCTTGTGTTATGGGTGTATCATCCTATTGTGATTATCTTGTGTTGCCGTAACATTTTTTCATGGTGAAGAACTAGGTATGGTCGAACCAACTATCTTACTAACCAGAAATTGTGTGGTCACTAAAAGAGGAATTTTAATATGGTTTACATTTTACACATCATATGTATTACTATATTTCTATACTTCTATAACTTCCATTCAAGCATGCTATGTTGTACTTAAGTTGTATCATGATAATATCAACATGCTATTATGTGACTTCAATATGTTGCATGAGCCTACCATGTTTTAGGTATTATGTTTTACTAGTATTTCATCGTACTAATATTACAGTTGTGTGGTCACTGTGATGATCCAGCTTCTGGTCTGGGAGCAAATGATGATTTATAGGGTTACAACTCTTAGTCAGAGTATGCTTAGGGTGATGACATGGGCCATTAGTGGGTCATTGCTTGGGGTCCGAGGTTTATGATTATGCCTAAAAGTTAGGCTAACCAGTTATTAGTATATTACCCACTACATTGGGATATTTTTGTATTTCTGGTTATTTAAACTCTTAGCTCATATTCCTATATTTAATTGTGTAAGTTATCAGGTTCATCCTATCTATGGTATGGTTCTAGTCTTTGTTTATTTGTGTTGTCACATTATTATTATGATCATGTATTCTTTTATTCCTTGTTCAATTTTGCCTTCCATCAGGCATTGGTTAGGTGATGATCACACCTCTCTTATGGTTCATGTGGCAGTAACATTCCCTAGCTTTGTTTTTCAATCTCTTCCACATTATCATGAAAATGAAATTTTCTAGTCCAAAATTTGGGGGTGTTACAAATGAAATTGTACAATGCATGTCTAAGTGCAATTGATAATGATGCACGGTTGTATCATAAGCTCATAGCATAGATTTAATAACACAAACTTGCTAGAAAAGTCTTAGTGTGTTGTCTTCTAAAGTTAAACTTTGTAGAACATCAATTATGTGATGCATGTCAACAGGGAAAACAACACAGGGTTTCCTTTAAATCTAAGAATGTTATGACCACATCTCAACCATTTAAATTGATGTATATAAATCTATGTGGGCCTACTATGACCTATATCATGGGTGGTTGTAGATATGTGATAATTATTATGGATGATTACTTGGCTATACATGTACTTTATTTCTTTCTATTAAAGATGATGCCTTTAATGCTTTTCTTGTGCTTGATAAGAAAATTCAAGTAGAAAAGGGAACATTGATCCCCTCTGTAAGGAATGATCGTAGAAAGGAGTTTGAAAATGTTACCTTCATAGATTTTTGTAATCAAAATGGAATTAATCACAACTTATTGACACCAAGGACACCAAAACAAAATGATGTGGTGGAAAGAAAGAACAGAACCTTGGAGGAGGTTGCAAGAACACTGCTATGTGACTCAAACTTCCAAAATATTTTGGGTAGAAGTAGTTGTCACCACAAACTATATAATGAGAAGAGTACTCATCTTCACCATCTTGAAGAAGACTAACTATGAGCTCTACAAGGGTAAGACACCAAATGTGGATTAATTTTACATATTTGGATGCGGAAGCTTTGTCCTTAACAATGAAAAAAGAAATGTGTATATTTTTTACTCTAAATGGGATGAATTTATCTTCATTAGGTACTATTTACATAGTAATGCTTACCGAATCTTCAACAAACGATCAATGATGGTTGAAAAATATGTGTATGTTGTTTTTCATGAATCTTTCTCAACTGTGTAGAGTAACCAAGATGAATAAGTAGGTCCCTTCATCCAAGTTGAGGGCCTATTGAAATATTAAAAAAAGGAAAACCAAGAAGGAGATAAGGATGATGATCCTTTAATTAATCAACAAGAGGATGAAGTAAAAATGGATCTTTCTAAAGCATGGATATATGTTTATGGACATCCTTAAGAGCTCATCATTGGTGAATCAATAAGGGCATTTACAATGAGATCCTCACTACGTAAATTTTGCAATTATTTAGCATTTTAATCTCAAATGTAACCTAATTCTCACTTAGAATACATGAATAATGAAAATTGGATCATGGTAATGCTGGATAAGCTTAACCAATTTATAAACTTATGTAATAGCCTCTAGTATAGCAACGGGGGTGATGGTTTCCTCAAAATCAATGCCTTCATCTTGGTTGTATCCTTTGGAAACCAATCAAATATTATTTCTAACTATAACATGACCCTCATCTAGCTTGTTTCTAATGACACATTTAGTTCAAATGATGGCTCTATATAGAGGTAAAGTGATAAATTCAAAAACCTAATTTCTCTTAAATTGGTTAAGCTTATCCAGCATTACCATGATCCAATTTTCATTATTCATGTATTCTAGTATAGAAATTAGGTTACATTTGAGATTAAAATGCTAAATAATTGCAAAATTTAGATATATCAGATGGATCTTAAAAGTTCTTTCCTTAATATTTTTATTGAATATTATGTATATATTAAGCAACAACCTTATTTTGAAAATGACTCAAAATGTAACCATATTTATAAACTTAATAAGACACTATGTGGTTGAAAACAAGTCCCTAGAGCTTAGAATGAATGGTTGAATAAATTTCTATTGGAAAAATGTTTTAAAATATAAAATTGTGATAAAAATATCTTACTACATAAAACAAAAAAGGACTTATTACTTACACAAATATATGTTGATGATATAATATTTGGTGCTACTAATGAATCCGCATGTAAAGAGTTTTCTACTTTGACGTGTAGTGAAATTGACATGTGGATGATGGGTGAGTTAACATACTTCCTCACACTTCAAATTAAGCGATTAAAGGAAGGAATTTTTGTCAAACAAGAAAAATCCATGAAGGAACTTCTCAATAACTTTTGAATGAACAATAGTAAGGCTTGTAGTACTCCCATGAACACTAACACAAATCTTAATCAAAACACGGCTTTTATTTTTTTGATCATTTTTAAGACTTAGTTTTTGAAAGCCTTGTAGTTATCCTAATTTTTGGATTATAAAGCTACATCCACATAGTATGCCTATTCCTTTTTTTTTTGGTACTCCTAGGTATGTTTAGTGTACTTGTATATACCACAGGTCATAGTAATATATTTACCTCTTTACCTTGGTGAAGGAGGTAAATGAATTTAACCAAAAGTGATATTGAGGTATAATCATATTACTTATTTACCTTATTGCATCTAGAACTGATATTATATGCTAGGTTTCAATGAAATCCCAAATAATATCATATAATTGCGGTTAATAGAATTCTTAGGTATCTAATTGGAAGAAAAATAATAATCTAGAACTCTTTTAACCTAGTGATACACTTTTAGACCTTGCAAGCTATTCTAACACTGACTTTGTGGGATATAAGGTTGATAGAAAAAACACTTCAAGTACATGCTAATTCCTTGTAGAAGCCCTAGTTATTTCATATATTAAAAAACAATCTAGTGTTGCATTATATATAGCTAAAGTAGAATATAAAGCAACGGGTGCTTGTTGTGCACAATTAATTTGGATGAAATAAAAATTGAGTGATTATGGACTAAAACTTATGAAAAATCCAATTAGGTATGACAACACTAGTTTTATATGACTCACTAAGAACCCCATTAAACACTTTAAGTCTAAAAATATTGAAAAAAGACATCACTTCATAAGGGGCCATGTTGAAAAAGGGGATGTCATTATGGAATTTGTAGACACATTGCATCAATAGGGAGACATCTCTACTATTAAATGAATAAATATTCACAACCATTAGCAGAGAAATCATAATGACATTCATATGATTTATGTTATCTCTCTCTCTCTTAAACTTACTAAAAATCTTGAAATAAGAGAGAATAAATCATGAAAATTAATTAAAATCATAGCAAATTAACCTTAAGATTACATCAATTTTATTCTAAAAATTATCTTATATGATTATTGAATAAAGTGCTAAAATCAAGAGATATTTATAGTCCCGATCCCTAATCTAAAAAAAAATATTAAAAAATATGACTTGACTGGCCAAACTAGTCAACTAGTCCTAACACTATTCGATAGGTTTAGATGACTAGTTGACCAGATCATATAAAAATAGGGGATAAATTACAAATTTTTGGTTTTCAAACCTGGGCAATACTAGTAGATTGAACTGAACAAATTAGTTGATCAATTATAAGAGCAACTGACCAAAATTCCCAAACCCATCTTTGCCTCATTCGAGACCCACTGCTATGTCTTCATCTACTAGATAACCTATTCAATCTTTTAGCCAATTAGCTAAGATCATGGAGACATTACCTCACTCCTCATTATTCTTTTATTCCATGAATGGCTAGTAGTGTTGGATGAAATCCTTCCATGGGAATAAAGTCCTCCTCGGAAAGTGCATTGAAACAAAGTCATGTACTTAGTGTTTTTTACTTCCTTTCTTTAAGTTATGTTCTACATCCATCTTTTATCTCTCTTCATTCTTCATGATCTAGTCTACTATGACTTGATTGGCCTCTTTTATGAGAACCTTATATTTCATGTTCTAGGATCCACCAACCACATGTCAGAAGCCTTTATAGTGGTCAACAATTCCCGATTAGCTAAGATGTTAAGGATTGAGCTTGATATGACCACGGGCATGACATATACTGAGTGGATAAGGACTTAAAATTCTGACTCCATTATGTCTAGCATGAATAACTCCCACTTTATGTATGGTGGAAAAATTATCTCTTACTATCTACTAATCATGTGTCATTATATGGTATAATCCACTCTCTTTCCAAAGCTGGCTCAAGTAACATGACTCTAAAGAACTAGTATAAGATCAATCACATCCTATCCTCTACCCACATACGCTTTTGTTTTGATATATTCCACCATATATCCTATATGGATAGCCAAATTTAGATTGATATTGGCTATGGATCACTAATCACGAGGATCCTCTAATATTTTGGAGTTCGATTTGGAATTTTTGGCCACTCTACTTCTCCTCCAAAATGAGCTCAACATCTTAGATGTTGTCACCTTCTACCATATGGGGTATCAAATGAGTGTCAATGGATAGGCCCTTGATCTTGCACCTAAGGCTCTTTCCTCACTCTTTGTAATGGTCACATCTCTATTGCATCCCCGTAGATGATCCATTGGCACTAGCTGACATTCTATTTACATAGGGATAAGCCTCCGCATCTAGTACAACCCCATCCACCTCTAGACCACTCACCCACCTATAACTGTAGGACATGTAACACTTGCTAGTGTCCATGATGTGATTCTTAGAGTAGTCACCACGATGAATGACATCGAGATATGTCAAGGATTCTTAGAGACTGAAATGCATGCCATACAGTTATAGTTTCAACCTGACTTTGTGTCACATTTTCCGATTGATGTGGAAAAACACCCAAGTGTTAAGGTTGTACATGAGGCATCCAGACCCACTCCCATGATTGCTCATTGCAATGATTTCGTTCCTCCTCTAGCCAATCTAATCATTGATGAGTCCCTTGCTAAGGCTACTCGAATTGGTCGAGCTACTATCGAGACCTCTAATTAGGGATGGAAACTAAACAAATTTAACCCAAAATATGATGAGTTTTAATTGTTGGATGTGTAAATGGATATGGATATGGAGGTAGGGAAGAAATATATGTCCAATTTGGGTATGGATATGGGTAAGGGATCCTCAAATCCATACCCATACCTATATCCATTTACTCGGTATAAAATTACATTTTTTACCCTCATTTATGTAACCTTCAATATATTTTTCCTAAAAGTGAAGATATAATTAAATTTTAACAATCTAAGTATATAATTCAAACATTGAATAGTTTTTATTTTAAACTTGATGGGATTTATCCAAAACCCAATAGGTTTTACCAGATGGATATGTAAATGGATATAGAGGAGGAAAAAAACACCCGTCGGGTTTAGGTAAGGTAATGGTTATAGGTTTCCTTATTGGTTTTAGGTAATATATAGGAGATACCTAATCTGTTACTATCCCTACCTCTAACTCTAAGGACACTGTGAATGAGGACTTGGACATACTATCCATGCTTTTAGTTACTGATCCAGTTGTGTTCTCCCACCCACCCAACTCTAATCCATATTGATACATGGCTTATATGTATCTATTTTTAATTTATATTAGGTGTAGTCCATTGCTTAGGCTTTTACTCTTCTATATTTTCATGGTTTATGAACTTTATCTTCAATATATACTATAACCATCAAATGCAATATTAAGTTCTTGTTCTACCTCTTGTGTATCACTTCTATTTTTTTTAACTAATTTCTTACCTTAACTAATCATACACAAGATTTTTCCTTATGCGTCACTTCAAGGAAAGTGTTTTCTATAACTCCCTAATGCGTGCCTCTCTATTTACACTTATATACACTTGCCTAGGGGGAGATTCTCCTTAGAATTTTGTGATTGTTATCTCCTTTATTCATAGGTTTTGACTTAGCCAACCCTTCTTCCTTGTCTTTTGTCCATGGAAAAAGGGGGAAATAATTAGGAATTGGGATTAAAAGTGGTGAAATTGGCGAATGAAAAAGAATATGGTAAAACTATTCCTTACTTTATATTCATTATTCTTCAACATTTTCACTTTTGCATTTTTTATGTGTTATCATCAAAAATGGAGAGATTGTTGACCTCATAGGTCAAATGATGTCATTTTCCTTATTTTGATGATAACAAGTAGGTTTATAGAAATAATATGTTTGCTTAAGTGTATAAGAATCATGATTGACAAATAAAGAAGTTTTTAAGGATTATATTTTTAAGTTTTAGCTTTTTTGTAAAGATTTAAGTTGATCAACTTCACATTTTGATCAAAACTCATTAAAAAGTTTTTACACATTTAATTTGAATTCACTTCATGTGAATTCATGGTTTATCTTGATTTCTAAATCCTTCCAAAGTGGTTTTAATCTTTTTTGGTTCTAGTGAAAACCATTATATTGGTCTCAAGACTAATTAACTAGTTTGGTTTAAACCTAGGGCATTAAAACAAGTAAAACTCGGACATGTCGACTAATGTAACAAACCGATCAATTAGTTTCATCAAACCAATTTGCTGGCATGGAAACTAATCAACTTGTTTGGAAACTAATCTAATGGTTTAACTAAATAGTTCATGGATTTATCTCCTATAGAAACCCACTCTTCTTTACTTAAACTAGTTATTATTTTCATCAAACTAATTGACTTGTTTGAGGAAATCAGTTGACTCATTCAACCAACCAGCCAATGAATTCTACTTCTACAAAATCCCATTTGTTTACGTTTAAACTCATTTATTAGTTTTGCTAAACCATCAACTGGTTTGAAACCAATCAACTAGTTCGAAGAAACCAAAAAATTATTTAACCAACTAAGATAAGAGTTGAGAGGAAATGAACAATGGTTTTTCCTAGGATGTACAATTGATTGACTAGTCATAAGGACACATCAAGTCATTTACTAAACCATGATACTATTCATATATTTTTATAAGAACAATTGAGTACAATGAAACACCAATCTAAAAGTTTGTGTAACATTAAAGCTTCCGTCTCAAGTCTAAACATATTCAACTAACTAGTTTGAAATATCGATTGACTAGTTATACCACCAATCTACTAGTTTGACTGGACTGATTGACTGGTGAGTATTAAATGTTGATTTTTTACCCATTACAAAATTCAGATGTTTTAGAATATTTTGTCTTACAACTACACAACGAGGGTGAGCATTACAAATAAGCTCACTCAACATTTACTACAATAACCTTTCAACTACATTTATTATGTAATTAATCATCTACTCTTAAAGCACTCAATTACTCGTTAAACTCTCTCAACTTTTAAATTCTGAGTTTTTAATTAAAAGTGTTCATTGCTCACTTATTTTAGCTATAGTTTCTCTACATTTATAATATCTTTCATTAAAGCTAACTAGATTACATCTTATCCAAAGTTATATACTTCAATATCATTATTTTTTGTGAGACTCAATTGTAATCACAATCACCTTATAAAATTCATTACAAAGGAGTCAGGGATTATCTATCAATCATTATTAAGATATTCTTATTGAGATTGTAGATATGATAAATAGGTCAAGTTGTAAATTATCTCTTAGAGGATCATTAAAATTTTAAGGCTTATAATCTGAGATAATAGTGATCATCAATAAAAATACGTCACTTATTTCAAAATCCAAAAGGGAAAACCTTTTGGTAGTGAATGTAGAAAGTAATTTTCTCTTAAACCCCTACCATGTGCATAATTTTTTTATTTTTAATTTATATTATATTAAACCCCATTCACCCCCTATGGGGTTCTTTCATGTCATATAGAACACATAGAGGGTATTATTAGAGGAATATGGCATAAAAACATTAAATAAGACATGCGATAGAAAAAATATTAATATATACCATATGATAACCATTGTCAAGACTATTTTCTCTACATAACATTACTTAAATACATTAAGTTTGGGGATCTCATTATTCTCATTTGGTAGAGCAAACATGATGCATGAGAATCTCAATTTCACTCTTATTCTATTGGTGTTTAAGATTTAGCATACTTGGAGAAAGTACCATTTGTTCCTAAAAACCTTGATGCTCATCTAAATACTAATAATATTTTGCTAGGTGATTGTTGCAAGTATTATATATGTTTGCAAGAAGATGAATTCACCAAATACTTTTAGTGTAAAATACAAGGACAAGATAAGGGTTAAATAGTTGCATTGAAGAAAAAGCTATAAGATAGGAAGCTTGATTACATAAATATTGCATGATTATGGTTTTGTTTATCTTTGATATTATATGTATACTTTATAATATATTATAATTATAGACCATTATATGTTTAGTATAGGTGTCTAGCTAATAATTTTAGCTCTTTTATTAACTAAGATAATCTAGCTAGGTTAATTGGGTTAGGCTTGGTAAGTAAAGGGTAAACTAGGCCTCTGTGTGTGTGTGTGTGTGTGTGTGTGTGTGTGTGTGTGTGTGTGTGTGTGTGTGTGTGTGTGTGTGTGTAATATCACTTTATGCCTTCATAACAGTTAATGAAGAATCAGGTGAGAATTTTAAAATTCCTTTCCTTCCTCTTCAAGTGAGTTTATCTTGAGAGTTTAGGTTTTTTTCTCTAGATAAAAATTAGTGATTTCACTATAGAATTGAGTGATCTTGTGGAAGATTAATCACAACTTGAAGAGCATTGTTGAGCATTATCTACATTTGACCACATCAACCATTTGAGCAACATTCTCAACTATAAAGAAAAAAAAAGAAGAAATATCATTCATTTGTGAAAGAATAATTAATATATTATCATCCACATCAAATTTGGTATCAAAGACAGTTTTTAGATTGACAACCCTTGAAGGAGAGTCCTTTATAAAAATTGAACAACCAAACACACCACCACTGGCAGTATACTAAGGTTCTTGATCATTCTTATTAGAATTCTTTAAATATTGAGTTTCATTATTAGAATCTTACATGCATGTTTGTACCCTAAACATAACATAGGATAAGATATTTTGTGTGGCATGGTAATCTTGAAATAAATCTTGAATGTTTGCATGTAAAAGATTGAGAAAATATAAATGAATATATCTAACATTTTTGTATGACTTAGAAGGGGAATCGTGCAACTGTGTTCATTATGTTTTGTTTGTCTCGATGAGACTTATTCTACATGTTATCACACATAATTATTTATAATATTTAATGTTAAATAATTACCTTTAATAACCCATTTATGAGCATGAGACCGATTATTCATTACAAATAATCATAGCTTGATCCTTGAGATTTTGTGAAGATTGTGTGGTTTCTACCTATTAAACCCTAAGCCATGTGTAATACATAACTTTGACAGGTTATTTTGTGATTTTTCTACATATAGTGCATGTATATTATTGTTCCAACCTTACATTAGACATACTACATGACTAGGTATAGAAAAATTGCATGAGTGTTTGAAGTATACCAAGTAACTTGGAGTTAGTTTGTCGAAATCTATAACAAGAACTTGACAAGAAATGAGTAAGGAGTGAAAATCAATTTATTATTGTGATATAATTGACTTTTATACTTATGTTTAATCCATTTGAGTCAAAATTTTCTACAAGAACCAACAAAAGACTGATGGGTAGCATATTCAAGATCTTTTTTAGGTAATCTAAAAGCTCTCAACCTATTTTTAGGTAATTTGGGTTTCCTAATAAAAACCCTAAAAATACTAACCATTATTGAAATGTTTTGTAAGTGAAAAAAAATAGATGAGAGTAGAATTTTCAAGATCTTTTTTAGGTAATCTAAAAGCTCTCAACCTATTTATATGCAACCAATGCTCAACTTAAACTTCCTACAATGCTGTAATACCCCATCCTAACATCCTTCAAATTGTATTTAAAATTATGTTAATATAAAATAAGTTACCTTTGGTTTTGGAAAGGTCTTGATGTTCTAATCAATTTGTTACATTTTTTGTGAACCGATTGACTAGTTACCCTAAAGGATCAATTGGTACGCTCAAGAACTGATAATTTTATTTTCCAATAAACTAGTGATTGGTTTGCTCAAATTGATGGACTATTTATCCTATGATTTTATGTCCTTTTTTAATTTTTATTTGAGTATTTTCCCAATGTTTATGAAAAATTCTAGTTAGAATCTATTTGTGCTAATTAGCATATTTTGGTGCTCCAGGATTATGTTTACATTATTTACATCACTTTATGATTTTATTTAGCTAAAATTTCCCCAAACGCACTTTTTGAGGCTTTTCTAACCTTTTCTCTTCTCTCTTGCTTTCCTCTCTCTTATAGAAGCTAAGGATACATGTCTAAATTTCTACACCTCTTTCCTCACTTACTAACCGATTTCCATGCCTATTCGTAATCACTCTCTACCTCGCTTACCTCAATATGTGTTTCTTTACACCTTAGTTATCCACACTCAATCTAAGTCAAACTTCCTTATCTCCCACTTGAGAATTTCAACCATCACTCTCTCCTATACACTATATTCCTAATTCAAATAACTTTTCACCCTCTACATTTTCTCATTATCTCCTTTTTCCCTTGTGAGAATTCCCAAGTGTTAAGCATTCTTCACTTTTCTTCCCTTTTTTTCTCTACGAAGAAAGCAGAGGCTTGCGTATCGTTCCTTGTCCTTTGGTAAAATTATTATCTATTCTTTATTCTCCTAATCTTAGCTTTAGATATCCCTTATTTCTCTTAAGAAAGGAATGATTAAGGTTTTGAAAAAGGTTGAATATTATAGCCTCTTACTCCTTAGAATATCTATTTTTAAAAAAGGTTGAGTTATGGAATTTTTCTTCTTCTTCTAATTTATTTTTATTAAGTTTAAAAAAAAGAGTTTTAATCATTTTGATTCTTTATTCTCTTAATAATTGAGGTGACCGTAGATAACCATCAAGTTAGAAGTACTTTGTGCAATGGGTGTGGTATCCCAACTTTTTAGCACTTGCGGCATAGGCATTCAAGGTGTGATGGGTGAGGTATCCCACTACAATACCCCTTGATTTACTCTGACCTTGTGTGGTGGGTATGTACCCTAATTTGTGTTATCCCTCACAATAGGTGCACTTGATATGTGTTGGGTATGGTATCCCTAGTGAAAAGCTCCTTTAATGTATCTTAACCCCGTGTCATGGGTGTGATATCCCATTGTGTATGTATGTTTCAACAAATTTTGTTCATGATAGAAAATAGGTGTGGTCGAATGAATTATGTTAACAAATTGAAATTATAAGGTCATTGAAGCAAGATTATTATAATATGGCTTACATTATTTAAATCTAATGCACGATTGAAGTTATTATTCTTCCATGATATCCATGTAAGCATTCCTTATTATATTACCATCATGAGTTTGAGTGTTTTATTATTTTAGCATGTTTATCGCTATGCTACTATGTGACTTCAATGTATAACATGAGCCTTTACCATATTTTAGGTAGTATGTTTTATTAGTATTTCACCATATAGATACTATATTTTTGTAGTCACTATGATGATCTAGCTTTTATTTTCATGAATAGAGGATGATTTTTAGGGTTATCATTTTTAGCTATAGTATGTTGAAGATGATGCCATGGGCTAGTAGCTGGCCATTTGTTGGGGTTTGAGAGTTACATTCTCATTTATTTAAGATTTAGGCTAACCGATTAGATGTGATTTTTCCCATTGGTTGGATGCTTTTGGTTCTTTCCTGTTCTTTAAAATATTGGTTTTGATCCCAATATTCAGATTTTGTAAACTATTTATTTTATATATATTACTATTCTCATCATTGTTATCATATAATTTTTGTATTATTATTAGTAGATCATGCATTCTTTCATGGTTATTTTGTATTGCCTTGTATCAAGCATGAGCTAAATGATGATCAAACATCTCACTTAGTTGTTGTAGAGGTAAAATTCCTTGATTTTGCTTTTAAAAATGCTTCTCCATTATTTATGGTTAAAATTGGTGGTGTTAAAAATGCAAACATAGTTATAAAGGGTAGAGTATCAATTTACCAATCAAGATTATGTCTAAAATGTGCAAAATAAAAAAGGAGCTATATAGATATCAAATAGTAAGAACAGCAAAGAAAACCAACCCAATAAGAGGAACATATCTAAACTCACTAGTGGAATATTAAGAATAGTCACAAGGAAGTGGGAACAATCTAATATTCTATGACCATCAACAAAGGCATCATCATAGAGAAGATAAAGGTATAAAAATTAACATTCCCTATATTGATGCAAAAATTAGTGTTGAACTATATCATGAGCGCTCACATGAGGTAGAGGCTATAATTTAATTTAATGATTATCATGATAAGAAAAGGTTTAAACTAGTTAATATTAAGGTTAAGAATTTTGCTAGGATATGGGATGATAACTTGAAAATGACTGTAGAAAGAGAAGATAAAATCGAAAGTCAAGTCTTGGGATAACCTTAAGAAACATGTGAGAAATAAATTTATACCTAAAGAGTATGATCAAGTTAATTACATTAGATTGGCTACTATTAGGCAAGGACTTCTAAGTTTTGAATAATATGATAGGGAGTTTGAAACATTAGCACTTACAAGTGATATTCAAGAGAAAAAAGAACAAACATGTGCTAGTTTTATAGGTAGCCTTAGTATGATTATTCAAAATAAAGTTAAAACTTTTTTGTATGATTCTCTTGATGATATGATTAGGCTATCTTTGAAATTTGAGAAGTATATTAAGTCCACGAAGCCTCATGCCAAACAACGTATTTATTCTACAAAGTACTACTCAAATGCATAATCCACTAAGTATAAGTTAGGTACCTCAAGTATTAGAAATGTTAATAAGAATCAAGGACATGTATGAAAGGAGAAAGGAAAGGCCAAGGTCAATAAGGTTTCTACAAAGGAATGTCTTAAGTGCAAAGGATATGGATACTTTTTTAAAGAATGTCCTGATAAAATAATGTTCTTCATACAAGAAATTAAAGTAATGGAGACTTATGATGAAGACCCTGAGTGCAGTAATTTTAAGTGAATCTAAGGACAAGGGAAATACTTGCTATAAGTTGAAAAGAGGTCTTCAAATTCAAACTAATGAGAAACCTAATGAATGAGGGAATACATTTAAGACTAAAGGAAGGGTGAGAGACATGGTTTGTTGAGTTATCATTGACAGTGGATAGTGTACAAGTATAGCTAATGAGGGGATGGTGAAGTAGATGGGATTAGTATTAAACTCCTAAAATTTACTACTAAAAAATTTAATTTTCTTAAAAGTTAAAAGCAGAAGCTAAGATAGTAAATTTTGGGTTGCTATAGCCACACTTAGTACCAGACCGGTTTCCTCTATCATTCTTATACCAAATGATAAGGCTAAAATGTTACTTAAATTTCAAGAATATAATTATAAAACAGAGTAGTGCAATAATTAGGAAGGTTAACTCCCCTTCCAAATAAAATCCACTAACTATGGTTACAAAAAGAATGTCAGTGGGAAAGAAATACAAAATATTATTAGGAAAAATATAGAAAGCACCCAATTTGAAACATCGATCAACATCCTAGATAACCCTACACTCTCAATCCCGATGAATAATTCTAAAATGAGCTTGCAAGCTAACCTACAAAGGCCACTTCTCATTGAATAAGTAGGGGACCAAGAAATAAACCCTTTAGTACAATGGTATTGAGTAACCCTTTATACAAGACTAATATACAAGGCATGCATGTAACACATTAGATACATCACATCAATCACATGAACATGAAATTATGCATATATTAACTGAAACGTGATAATCACTCATATAGCCACATGCATCAAGGTCATATGCTACCTATAATCATTCACTTATAAATAACAAAACCTTATTGTTGGAACATCCATGTGATGCTCTTTGTAGTATAATTAGAATACCACATCATTCTTAGTGGGAGGCACAACTCATTTAACCAACCCGCAACTTCTCAATAACATCACAACAAGAATGCCACACACATTAGTAGATCATATTGGTTCATTCATTATTATCTGGACTCATGATATTAGTGCAATGATTAGTCAACTCATGAACTTTATATCCACATGGGTTTAGGGACCCTACTATTCTCACTAGTGAATCGGTAAACAAGGTACAACGTCAGGGCAGAACACTCATGACCACTATTCGCATTGGTGGACCGATAACAAGGTACAACCCCAAGGCATAACACTCCAGGCAATTATTCTCACTAGTGGACCGGTAACAAGGTATAACCGATCTCGACCCATGTGGTGTTCCACTATAAGTAATTAGTATCTTCCCATAGGTTATTATTGTCCAAAAGTTTTATTATGTGAGCTCAGAACCCCACTATTCTCACCGGTGGACCTATAATCAAGGTACAACCCCAAGGCAATATGCTCCTTACCACTATTCTCACTAATGGACCGGTTAATAGGGCACAATCGGCCTTGACTCGAATGGTCTTCCACTTTAAGTGATTAGTGGATTTCCAGAGTTATTATCATTCAATAGTTTTAATTACTTGAGTGCGGGGCCCCATTATTCTTATTAGTGGACCGATAAATACAATACAAACCCAAGGTAGCAGCTAACACGCTCTTGGCTACTATTCTCAATGGTGGATTGGTAAATATAATACCAATCTAGGATAGCATGCTCCTAGCCATGATTCTCACTGGTGGATCGGTAAATATAATACAAACCCAAGACGGCACACTCCTGGCCACTATTCTCACCGGTAGACTTGTAAATAAGTTAGAATGGGACCTAATTCAAGTGATCTTTCACTTTAAGTTATTAGTGTCATATTTGATATGAATCTCCAAAATTTATATTTAATTAATTCTACTAATTTTTATAAATCATTTTGTGCTTATAATTGTTTTTCTTATTATGTGCTTGATTAGGGAAATTAATGCAGCACATGGAGAATAGACTTAAAGTTTGCTATAGCTGCTGAGGATTTGTTGGAGAAATTTTTTTTAAGTTTAGGAAATCCCATGTGATGCATTCGCCGGCAAAATTGGCTAATGGGGATTAAGTTAGCTGTATGACCCGCCACCTGACCCATAATTAAATGGGTTAGTTGGACTGTGGGTTAATCATCCCTTAGTAACCATGATTAGCTAAATTATTTTTAGCTTATGGGAAGTAATTGTATTATTATCTCCTTGTATTTTAAAGCATGTAAACTTGTAAATTTTTTGGGCTATTTTGCTTGATCCAGCCGTCGACTCCTTGTTTGTTCCTGCTGATTGTTTGCGCTGGAATCTTGGGCTGAGTGTGTATGTATTTGATAGGCCTACGATATGTATTTTGCATGTTCCCTTGCTTTATTTGAATGCCATATAAATATGGCCTAATACTGTATTCACCGACACTTTTTGTTCGAATGAAATTTTAGTCTGGAGCTTTCTCCATTCTGCTCTCTCTCTCTCTCGATTCTCTCTCTTGCGATCTTCTCGCTCGCATTCTTCTGATTCTTCTCTTCGATCTATTCTTGATATTTCTTACTTCTCAACTTCAGTAGCTATTCAGTAATACTGTGCTCTGAGTTCTTAGATCTTCCTTTGGATAAATCCTTAGGCTGATCTTATATCTTTAATATCATTTGATACTGTAATATCCTTATAATTAGATCGAGTAATTGTTGTCTGTTTGATTTCTTATTAAGTTAAATTGATTTTTAACTGTCTGTAGTTGTGCTTAATTGAATATTATAAGATAAATCTAATAATGTCTAACAACGGGCAATCTGTTAATCAATCTGTTTCAATTTCTAGTAATGATTTATTAGAAACCCTTAGGACTTTTCAAGAACAAATTACTGCTCAACTTGTCATGTTATCTGCTAACTTAGAACAAAGAATAGGAGAACAAGAAGTAAGGATTAATGAATTACAACATAATAGGATAGAAACTCAACATGCAGGGGTATTAGGAAGGGCTCCTATGGACCCTAGGACTAGAATTCCACCTCTAGATAATTTAGAAGAATTAGAGGACCGAGTATTCAACAATAGTGATAGGAGACCTAGACATAATAATAGACAAGAAAGGGATTTAAACTTAGTTGATAGGAACCTAAGTAATCTTAAGTTTAATATACCTAGATTCAATGGCAAAAATGATCCTGATTATTATTTTGAGTGGGAAAGGAAGATAGAATAAGTATTTGAATGTCATAATTACTCGGATGAGAAGAAAATTAAGGTAGCAGTAGTGGAGTTTACTGAGTATGCTTCTTCTTGGTATCATAACCTTGTTTTAACTAGACGTAGGTGTGGAGAACCACCCATACAAACATGGGATGAATTTAAAATTTTGATGAGGAAAAGATTTGTTCCAAGTTATTATTATAGGGAATTACATAAGAGGTTACAAACATTAAGTCAAGGAATTAGGACAGTGGATGAATATTTTAAGGAATTAGAAGTTTTGATAATTAAAATAGGAATTGTTGAGGATGATGATGCTACCATGGCTAGATTATTAAGTGGGTTAAATTCTTAAATAGTTGATAAAGTAGAATTATATCCTTGTGGGACTTTAAGTGAGATGGTGAACATAGCTACTAAAATAGAGAGTCAGATAAAGAAGACTAGACGGTATAAACCCCCGGGATTGGGATTAAGAGTACAGTAAGAAGGAATTTTGGGGGAACTACTTCTGGAAATTGGAGGAATAATGGGAGATTTGAGTCTAGAGGTAGAAACAATGAGGTAAAGGTAGGAAATAAGATTGAAAAGGGTAGAAATGTAACAACTAATCCTACTGGTGGTCCAAACAGAACTAGGGATATCAAATGTTTTAAGTGTGAAGGATTAGGACATATAGCTTCTGAGTGTCCAAATAAGAGGAATATTTTAATTAGAGAATCTGGAGACATAGAACTTGAATCTGAGGAGGAAGACTTGGAGACTAGTTTGGTTAGGGAGGATACTAGTGAGTCAGAAGAAGAAATAGAACTGCCAATAAGTAGAGAACTTTTTGTAGTACGTAGAGCTTTAAACAGTAACAAATTACCTTATGCTAATGCAATACAAAGAAAAAATATATTTCATACTAGATGTTTGATTGATGATAAAATTTTAATATGGCTATAGATAGTGGTAGTTGTATCAATACTGCTAGTACTTTATTAGTATCTAAGCTAGGATTACCAACCACTAAGCACCCAAAACCATATACACTACAGTGGCTTAATGAGTTAGGAGATGTAAAGGTTAGTCAACAAGTTTTAGTAAATTTAAAATTAGGAAAATATGAGGATTCTATTTTGTGTGATATAGTCCCAATGCATACTTCTCATTTATTTTTAGGTAGACCTTGGCAATATGATAGGAGAGTGACACATGATGGTTATAAGAACAGATATACTTTACATAAGGATGATAAGAAGATTGTTTTAGCACCTATGAATCCAAAGGAGATTTTTGATGATCAAATAAAAATTAAGTCTGACTATAAGGAACTATCTAAGCAGAGTTTAGAGACCAAGGTTAGTTCAAAAGAAATTAAGGGGACATCTGGATTTTATGCTAAGAGTAAAGATGTGGGTAAGGCTATTAAGAGACAGGAAAATGTGTAATTGATGGTTTATAAAGAATGTTATGAATGTCAATTAGAATTAAGTGAGGAAGTACCTGTTGATGTGAGAAAATTATTGGAAGAGTATAGTGAGTTGTTTCCTGAGGACATACCTAGTGGATTACCTCCATGAAGGGGAATAGAACATCAAATAGATTTTGTTCCAGGAGCTGTTATACCAAATAGGTCTGCTTATAGGGCTAATCCTGAGGCGGTTATGAAATTAAAGAGGCAGGTTCTGAATTATTAAGTAAAGGATACATTAAGGAATCAATGAGTCCATATGCAGTTCCAGTATTATTAGTGCCTAAGAAGGATGGTAGTTGGAAAATGTGCATAGATAGTAGGGCAATAAAAAAAATAACTATTAAGTATAGATATCTTATATCTAGCCTTGATGAAATGTTAGATCTTCTACATGGTGCTGTAATTTTTTCGAAAATAGATTTAAAAAGTGGATATCATCAAATTAGGATGAAACTAGGAGATGAATGGAAAATAGCTTTTAAAACTAACTTTGGGTTATATGAATGGTTAGTAATGCCTTTTGGATTGTCCAATGCACCCAGTACCTTTATGAGACTTATGAACCATGTCCTGAGAAATTTTATTGGAAAATGTGTGGCTGTTTATTTTGATGACATCCTTATATATAGTAGATCTTTAGAAGAATATTTGAAACATTTAAGGATAATTTTGGATAAGTTTAATACACAACAATTGTATGCTAACTTAGCTAAATCAAGGTTTTGTCTGGAAAATGTGGTATTCTTAGGATTTGTGGTAGGTAAAGATGGCATATATGTAGATAAAGATAAAATTAAAGCTATTTAAGAGTGGTCTGTACCTTAGAGTGTAACTAAAGTAAGAAGTTTCCATGGTTTGTGTTCTTTCTATAGGAGATTTGTTAGGAATTTTAGTGTCATAGCTGCTCCTTTGACTGCCATAACAAAAAGGGAAAATGGATTTAAGTGGGGTTTAGAACAGCAAAAATTTTTTGAAACACTTAAAAATAAATTAACCCAAGCACCTGTGTTAAGCCTTCCTGACTTGAAAAGATATTTGAATTAGATTGTGATGCTTCAGGGTTAGGAATAGGGGCTGCACTTTCCCAAGAGGGCAAACCAATAGCTTATTTTAGTGAGAAAATAAATGGTAGTACTTTAAATTACTCTACTTATGAAAAAGAATTGTTTGCTTTAGTAAGAGCTTTAGAAGTTTGGCAACATTACTTATGACCTAGAGAATTTGTGATAAATACTAATCAAGAGGCTATTAAATATTTAAAGAGTCAATCAAAATTAAATAGGAGACAGGGTAGATGGATTGAGTTTATTGAAAGCTTCCCTTACATAATTAAGTATAAAAAAGGAGGTGATAATGTAGTTGTGGATGCTTTATCTAGGAGACATGCTTTATTAAATGTTGTAGATACTACTTTGCTGGGTTTTTCTTGTATTAAGCTTTTATATCTGGAAGATCTTGATTTTAAGGAAATTTATAAGAAATGTGAAATTGCTACACAGGGAAAATATTATATATTTGAGGGTTATTTGTTTAGAGAAAATAGGTTATGTATTCCTGAGTGATCATATACAAGATTATTAATTCAAGAAGCTCATAATGGTGGAGTAATGGCACATTTAGGATTTCAAAAGACCTTAGACATATTAACTGATCATTTTTATTGGCCTCATATGAAAAAAGATGTGTTGAAATATTGTGTTAATTGTGTGGCTTGTAAACAGGCTAAATCTACATCAAAACCTTTTGGGTTATATACTCCATTGCCTGTACCTAATCAACCTTGGACTGATGTTTCTTTAGATTTTATTTTAGGCTTACCTAGAACTAATAGAGCTAAGGAGTCAATAATGGTTGTAGTAGATAGGTTTAGTAAAATGGCTTATTTTATACAAGATAACAAATGGCCTCTAAGGTTACTCCTCAAAACCCTAGTTTTCTCTAATTGGCCTAGCCCATTCTCTATTATTTACTTAGCCAAATTTTCTAGAACTAAGTATATATTACTAGGATTATCCATCCCCTAAATTTTTGTTGACTAACTCCCCCATTTTGCGCATATGATACTAATATTCCAAATTTGGCCCCTCTCAAAACCCTAATTCCACCATTTTAGTAACCTCTAATCCTTTAGCACTCTATGGACTTCCCAAATGTGCAAAGCTACTCAACCATGTCATTGTTAACCCCCATATCGACTCTTAGTAACCAACCTCTACTCTTCTCACCCATGGCCATAGCTTTCTTTGGGTTTGACTCACCCCATGCATGTTTAATAGAATAATCAGCCTAGTACATGCAAAATTACCAAAATACCCCAATGTTGTGTAATATTGATAACCATACTAAAGTAGATGATACTAAGACAATAAACCCCTATTTTCATTTCTAATACTAATGAATACTCATCATGCATGTTTATTATACTACTCAACATAGTACATGCAACTTTACCAAAATGCCCCTAGACCATAATAATTTGATATTCATGCTCACAAATAAGTTGATACTACCACAAAGCCCTATTTTCATACTTAGCACCAATTGTTACTCATCATGGATATTTATAAGGATAACTACCATTGTAGCTTTAAAATTACCAAAATGCCCCTAGGCCATATACTATCCATATTTATACCAAAACATGTGTTGTTAACACCTCAAACCTGATGGAAACCTATTAGGGTTTCATGAAAGGATCGAGAGATTAATCAAGTGCAAGGTTTCGTGAAACCCTAACAAGTTTCCATCAAAACCCCTAATTTCATACTTAGCACCAAGTATTACCTATCATGCATACTTATTAAGACAATGTCCCTAGGCCATATACTATCAACATTCACATCCAAACTTGTGTTACTACTAATGCCACAAACTCCTATTTTCATATTTGACGCCTACATAACACTTAGCCTTCACATTAGAATGATCACCATCGTATATTAAAAATTATCAAAATACCCCTAGACCCTAAAATATTGATATTCATGCTAAATCATTTATTTATGATACACCAAACTCCTGTACCCATTCCTAACATTATTTATAACACAATTATCACCCCGGTTGTGGTCAAATATTATGGTGTCTAAATGACTAAATTGCCCCTAGGGCTCATAGTAGTAATATTTTTACTACAAGTTTCCTAACATAACATACATCATCACTACTCAACATTAGACACTTTTCTCAATCACCCTTTCTCATACATAACATCTTGCATAAGATAACATGTATTCTTTTTCCATTTTCCAAGATAACATTAATAAACACAGAATCATTCGTAATACGTCATATCCACACAAATCACATGTCAAAACTCAAATGTGCTAGGATACGATATCCAAACATTTTAGTGGGGTATAAAGGTTACCTAATTTCTAGCAAAAACCAAACTTTACCAATATCTGATTAAAATGCTTAGGCTTTGTTTAATAAAAACAAAATTTACCGAAAAATAATATCACAAAAATCATATTAATATTAGATAAATGAAATAATGATTTTTATGAAAAATATTTATTAAATATAAAATTACTAAACTACACATATACCTTAATATTTTCTAAAATACATAAAATTTACATGGCATAACTCATGTTGTATGTGCAGCATGAGCCATGCAGATGGACGAGCAAAATGGAATAGGGAGAATGGAGTGGCTTGTGTAAGAGTTTATAGGAGATGGTGGGAGGTGTTGGTTTTGGTTGTTGGATGCAGAGGTGAGGCGGGAGGTGGCTAGTAGTCGGAGGGTGTGATGTAGGTGGCTTAAGAGCAACAGAGGCGGTGGCACAGGTTGTAGGGAGGGAGATGCAATGAAGGGAAGAAGAGGAAGGGAAGGTGTTGTAGGTGTGGGTGGTATGGGGTGGTTGTGGGTGATGGTGCAAAAGGTGAGTGGCCAGCAGCAGGCAGCGATGAGGAGTTGCAATGGTGGAGGAAAGGGAGGGGAGAAAGGTGGCTATAGGGTGGGACATAAAAGGGAAGAGGAGGGAAAAGAGGTAGGGTTATAGGGAATGTTGTGGTGGTCGTTGGTCATGCAGGGAGGATGTAGAAAAGGAGCTAGCAGTGGCTGTAGTAGAAGAGGGGGATACTATAGGGAGAATGGGCAGAGATAGGGGATCAATAGGAAATGCCAGAGGGAGAAAGAGGGGGAGCAGGGAGGTAGAGGAGGAGGAGAAAGGAAGGAAAGAAGGAGAAAGGGGTAGTGGCTGACAGTAGAGGCTGAGTTGTTGGTGGTGGAAGCGCAGGTGGTGGCTGCAAACGAAGGAATGTGGAAAATCAGGGAATGGGTAGAAGAGAGGGTCAGGGGAGAGAGAGTAGGGCATGAAGGAGATGAGTGGAAAAGAGGAATAAAAGAAGAAGAAGAAGAAGAAGAAGAAGAAGAAGAAGAAGAAGAAGAAGAAGAAGAAGAAGAAGAAGAAGAAGAAGAAGAAGAAGAAGAAGAAGAAAAAGAAGGGATATTGTAGGCTGGCAAGTTGGCGTGGCAAGCGAGGGATGTAAAAGGTAGGGAAGGAGCAAGCAAGGAAAGGGGACCAAGGTTTGTAGGGCTAAAAAGCAAGGAAAGGGGACCAGGGTTTGTAGGGCTAAAAAGGAAAAGAAAGGGACATGTGAAGGGTAGTGGTGTAGGTCATCCGGTCAAGCAAAGGGGAAGTGTAGGAGGCGTGTGACACGTTCCTACCCGCAAGTGCACGGGGTCAGAGTAGTAGTCAAGGTCGATCCCACAAGGATTGGTGAATGACCACTAGGACAATGATAGAACTTAACTATGTCTAAACTACAAGATGATATGAAATAATAAATTGTAAGCTAAAATAACTAAATAAGCTAAAAAGAAAGGAAAATAGCACTCAAGTCACTCAAATAAATAGAAGAGCTAAGGTTCCGGTTCATCGCCCCCGATCCTCACATATAATCGAAGATCACATCACAAAATAATTCAACAATCATAATCAATCATGCCAACAAGGATAGAAAGTGTTGTGCTTTCTCAAGCCACAACCACCCTATTACATATCTATGGCCCTAACTATCTCTAGCTTAGAGTCTAATAGAATGTAATGCATTAAAGTCTATAAAGTTTCCTCCTTTATTGTTGAAGAGGTCAAATTGATCATCTCTCGACCTACAATTTAATCTCCCATTGTGCTATTGGGTCTAATACTGGATTATCTCTCGATCTCACCAGTATTTCCCACACCGAAAATCAGAACCCGGCCGTGGTTCAAGAATCCGTCAATCAATCAATAACACAACACATACATTATGAATTGAATAAAAAAGGATGCGATATTTCAACACATTAGGATCGGGAAAAATTACCCTTCACCTTAGCACAAGATCTATCCCATCAAATTCATAGCAAGAATATTAAAAACAATAAGAGATTCCATAGATAAAGAAAATATCATTAGATAATACCCTTGATGTTCACAAATTCTTGCAAAAATTTAACTTCTTGAACCTCCGTCTCTAATTTACAAGAGAGATCTTGATGAATTGGGGAAGAGGATAGAGAAAAGAGAAAAGAGAGGGAGTGGAGGCTGCCTCGAGATATTAGAATAAGAGTTTTTACACTATCGCCTCGTGGATCGCTAGGGTTTCGGTAACGATGGGCTTCCCGTGTCAACTTTGAAAATGATTCGTATTTTGACCATAAATTTTTCATCATAACTCTGATTAAGCTGCTTTTGGATGAGTTGGAAAGCTATTAAAAATATCTAAAACTTTGATGTTGAAAGCTTCTCCAAATTCAGACCTTTTCGTGGTCTAAATTTCACTTCTTTCAGGCCCATATACTTTAAATATACATTCTTTCTTTTTCCACTTTAACTTTTGCTCCTCTTTGCTCCTTTTTTCTCCTTTCTTCTCCCTTTAAGGTTATTCTTTTTCTTCATCCTTCATGATTATTTTTGTTGCTTGAGACCCTGCAAATTTTCACAACACAAAGGCAGTAACAAGAACAAAAAGGGAGAATTTTGACTGAAATTAAAGGTAAAAACTCTTATAAACCTTAGGAATAAGATGTAAAAGTCACACTTATCAGCGTGTGGGGTGGTGTAGGAGAAGGAGAGGGCATACGAAGGGGGTCTAGAGGTGTTTGGCATGAGGTGAAGATGGGGAAGAAGGGAAGAGGAGGCTTGGGCTACATGGGGAAAGAAGGGAGAAGAGGGTAGAGGGCCACACAAAAGAGAAGGAGAGAGGGAGGAGAAGTTGGGTCGGTATAGGGAAGGAAGAAAAGAAGGAAGAGGGGGAGAGTTGGGTTGGTCTAGAGGAAAAGAAAAGAAGAAGAGGTTGTTTTGGGCTCGCCCAAGGGAAGAAAGGAGAAGGAAAGATAAGAAATAAAAGGTTGTGATCCCCAGTGTGAACATCAACAACTCTGTAAACTGGGCATGGTACTGCCTCACCATCATGCTCCCTTAAGCCAACTATATGAACTCCTTCAGTTTATCCCTCTTAAGACTCTCAGAGAATAACAAAGCACAAATCACCACCTTAAAGTCCTACCAAGAAATCTATGGCCCATCATATGCACGACAACATACCTACCAGGTGTTGACAACTCCTCATAAGAAAAAGGCTACAATACCTGCCTTCTAAGAAGGTGGGCAATCAACTACCTTGAACATATTATCCAAATCATGAATCCATCCCTCTAGGATGACTGAATCCTCATCTCTAGCATAGATCAGCGAGTGATGTCCTATAACCCTTTGAATCCAGTCTTCTCTAATACCCTCCTAGGGGTGATGTAGAGGTGGTGGTGGCAGCTGAGGTGGATGTCAGATGAAATCAATAAACACCTTCAAGTTTTCTTCCAAATGACAAATGTGGCCATTGATCGCCATGATGACTAACTAGCTACAAGATAGAAAATGTATTAGGGAAAACCGGCATAGCTTACAAACACATAATACATATAATTCACATTTCAAGGCCACCTAGGTACCCATCCTCGATTCCTCACAAGTTGATCAGGGTTTTTGAAAAATAAAATGGGTTTTTTGAAATGTGAAATAGACCATTAAAAATAAGATGAAGGATCATTGAAAGCTGAATTTTGAAAACCAAAACATGATAATCAAAACCAAAAGCTCTAATATGAACTTATAACACCTCAATTTTTACTACTAAAAATTTTTATTTTATATCGGAAGTAAATAAGTAAATTATTGGGGGTTATCGCCATAATTGATATAAGTCTGGTTTATTCAACCATCCTTACATCAATCACAAGGCTAAAACATTTAGTAACACAAGGAAATTAGAAAAGAAAGAAGCATTTATAATACAAAAGTGAGTTTGGAGTTTAACTCTAAGTTACAATAAAAAATACAAAAGAAGGGATACCCTGGATGAAGAGTCCAAAACAGTATCCGATTAAATACATCTACTAGATAGTATTACTCTTCACCTAACCCCTAATACAGATGCAGTCACTAATCCCTATATAAGGCATCATAGGTAGCATAATCATCTAGCAAATCTACTAAGACCTACACATAAGAATCAGGGTCTCCTGCTTGTGGGAATGAGCGGAACCCATAAAATTTGTGGTTAGCATGCTATGTACTGAGTAAAGGAACAATACTATCAAAATAGGGATACAATTAGCGCATGCTTTCACATCATATAGTAAGTGTAAAAGAAGATAAATGAAATGTCTCATAAGGCATATAATGATCCAGGTCTCTTATTAGATATAATCCATTTTCATTCTTTTATATAGGTTGAGTGTAGGAACCCCACTATTCCTAAACTGGTGGAACAATTTAAAGCACCTTCTTAAGGACAACATACCCAAGCTACTATTACCATCCAGTGGAAGAGATCTAAAAACATCATCTTCTCGAGAAAAATACTCTTGAGATACTATTCTCCCCGATGGAACATGAAATATGCATACCTTGGTCCTGACTCATGTATTATTTCACTTTAAGTTATTAATCTCTTTCTCATAGGTTATACTAGTATATTTTCATTTCATGATGAGCAGAGGCCCTACTATTTTTAATCCGGTGGAACGGATTAAAGCACTTTCTCGGGGTAAAATGCTCCTAAGCTACTATTCTTTCCGGTGGAATGGAGATTAAAAATGTCACCTTCTCGGGACAAAACGCTCCCGAGATGCTATTCTCCTAGCTGGAATGAAAATATATATTTCACCTTGACCCTACTAACATGCCCTTCTACTTTAAGTGATTAGTATCTTATCTAAGATTGTTTCACAAACATCGAACAAATTGACACAGGTAAACACATCACATAGGTCAAGGTCCTCAAGTCTCTTCAAACCCTAAATACATCTCCTTAGCATTCATTCTCTCATATTGATTATTCCACACAAATTATGTTATATCACTTTCAGATCTCATCATTATTATCATACCTAAAAATGCACAATCAAACACCCACATCATACTCATACATTAATAATCTCATCTAAGGTCTTATTTACAAAATTACTAAAAACCCTAATTTCATAAGTAGTTATAATTCCTCCCATAAAATTTACATGATTACCAAGTTAAACAAACAACCTCATAAGGCCAATCATTGGAAAAATAATTAGAATCCAAATAACCTCTAGATTTTACACATGGAATATTGATATTATCATTATAATACATTATGCCATAATTGACCATTAATTCATTAAAGGACTCCAAACAAACAATATTACTTCCACGCATTTCTCATGATATCATTATCATATTTTGATCCACTTAACCTATAAAATACCATAATTTTCTTATTATCCTAAAATGACCAAAATACCCTTCAGGACAAATAATAACCTTTATTTTATAATGTCTCGTACCATCCACACACATTATTTTTCCATGTCGGCCAATAATCATCATACCTCATAAAATACATCTATGTCCATTTCTCATGGTTTATTGAGCTCAAATTTCATGACAAAAGATATATTTCCACAATTATAAAATTATCATAGCAATATCATATATTTACCTCTCACCCATTCTTACTTCCTTTAAAACATAATATCCAAACCATCACAATATTATCACAAAATGTCATGATCAACATATATTAAAACATATATCCATGATATCATGAAAAACACACTCAACCATGTAAGAAAATAACACAAAACCCTAAACATCGATTAGTATCCTTACCAACTAAGACATTGGGCTCTTAGAAAATAAATCTTATACTTCCTCCTTCGATGCTACTGGAATACCACCTATGAAAAAAGAATCATGGTTAGGCTTGAAGAGTTTATTTGAAGGAGAAATTAAGAAAAAGAGGGTAAAAATGAAAATAACTATAGTCAAATGGAAGCTTGAGTTGTTTGGATGTGTAGTAGAATGTGTGGTGGAGCTATGGTAAACATTTGGTGGTGTTTGGGCAAGGTTTAAGGGTAAAAATAGGGGTCCACTACCGAAATGGGGTGACTGCACAACTGTGTTACAGCCGGTGTACACCTAGGCTAAGAGGAAAGATTGCGCTTGACCAAGTGGTACAAAGTAGTAAACTCATGCCCGATTACTGGGAAAGTAGGTCACAAGTCAAATAGGTGCACACAAGAGTGTGTGTGGGGTGTGCACAGGTGTGCGAGGGTGCACAAGTAGATTGTGCTGGGTTACACGGGTGTGCGATAGGAAATTTTAGTGTTGCACGGCCATGCTTGAGGTTTTGCATAGGCCGCGAGTTCCTTAAAAATGCAATGGGGAAGGAGAAGAAGAAGGGAAAAGAGGCAGGGGTGAGCAGCGATGGCTGGCGATGGTGCTAGAGAAGGTTAGAGTGACCTTAGTGGTCGATCCACTAATGAATGGGTAATGTGTGGTGCTGCAAAGTGGTGATGGTGGAGATAGGAGGCGTGCAAGTAAAAAATAGGGCTCAAAATAGGAGGAAGGAGAAGAAGAAATGTGAAGGAAGAGGAGGCTCATGTAGGGCATTTTACAAAGTTTTAGGTAAGAAATGGCACAATCAAATGAGGGAGAAGGATAATGTGTAGTGTGTGTGTGTGTGTGTGTGTGTGTGTGTGTGTGTGTGTGTGTGTGTATACATGTGTGCATGTGTGGTGTGAATTAGGGAAAGGAAAAAAGAAGAGGAAGGGGAGATGTGCATTCAATGTGCAGGGTGGTGTAGAGAAATGATGGTTGAGTGTTGGGGCAAAATCACAGGTGATGGGGATGGTTGTGTGTATGTATTACGTAAGAATCTCAGGGAGTAGGGTGTGTGCATGGTGGTGCTGATTGGCAAGGATAAGAGAAGTAGAAGGAGAATAAGAAAAAGAGAAAGAAAGTAGGGTGATGGGTGATAAATGGTTGTAGAAAGGTGACAGGAGATTGTGCAAGTGGAGAAGGAAGAGCAAGTTACATATGCAAGTTGCGAAGAAAACAAATACTACAGTGGGAGATGGAGAAGAAAGAAAGAAAAGGAGAAAGAAAAGGGAAAAGAGGAAAAGATTGGGAATTATTTTATGTGGTTTTAGATTAGCAAAAAAAAAATTAAGATTAGTAGAAATTTTTTTGGGTTTTGTTTTCAATTTACATATTTATCTTTATCCGAGTCCATATTTTGGATTTAGTTAAAGTTTTGGGTAATTAGGTTAAGGCTAACAATAATATTTCTCAAGATTAGAACCAAATTAGGGCATTAATAATGCGGGATTAGGATAAGTAAATTTTTGGGAGTACTACGCAAGTAGTGATGGACAAGAGAAGTAGGTGAGGGTTGCAAAGTAAAGGAACCAAAAATAGAGGGTAAAATGAAGAAGAAGGCCCATAATGCACATATTCACATTTTAAGGCTACCTAGGCTTTCCATCCTTGATTCCTCACAAGTTAATTTAGGTTTTAAAAAATAAAATGGGTTTTCTAAAATGTGAAATAGAGCATTAAAAATCAAATGAGGGATCGTTGAAAACTAAATTTTAAAAACCAAAATACAGTAATCAAAACCAAAATCTCTTATACCAACTTATAATACCCTGATTTTTACTACTGAATTTTTTTATTTTTACAACTAAAGTAAATAAGTAAAATATTGGGGGTTACCGCCATAATTGACATAAGTCTGGCTTATTCAACAATCCTTACATCAATCACAATGCTAAAACAATTAAAGTAACCTAAGGAAATTAGAAATGAAAAAAAAACATTTATAATGTAATAATGAGTTTTTGAGAACAAAAGAAGGGGATACCGTGGATCAAGAGTCCAAAACGGGTATCTGGTTAAATACATTGATCGGATAATAATTACTATTCGCCCAACCCCTAATACAGATGAAATCACACATCCCCATATGAGGCATCATAGGAAGCATAATTATCTAACTGATCTTCTGAGACCTGCACATAAGAATTAGGGTCTCCTGCTCCTGGGAATGAGTAGCACCCATAAAATAGGCGGTCATTTTGCTTCATACCAAGTAAGGGAATAGTATTACTAAAACAAGGATATAAATAGCACATGCTTTCACATCAGATAATAAATATACAAGTAGATAGTTGAAACCTCTAATAAGGCGGATAATGATCAAGATTTATTTATTATGTATAATCCATTTTCATTCTTTTATATATGTTAAATCCAGGAACCCCACTATTCTTAAACCCATGGAATGATCTGAAACACCTTCTTAGAGTCAACACACCTGAGCCACTATTATCATCCAGTGGAATGGATCTGAAAACATCACCTTCTCAAGGGAACATGCTTCTAAGCCACTATTCTCCCTGATGGAATGGGATATATACATAAAAACAACACATTAGTCCTCATTTACGTACTCTTCCACTTGAAATCATTAGTATCTTTTCCATATATTATACTATTATATTTTCATTTTACGATGAGTAGGGGGGCCACTATTTTTAATCCAGTGGAACATACTGAAACACCATTCTCAAGGAAAAATGCTCTCAAGCCGCTATTCTTTTTGGTGCAACAGAGATTAGAAACATCATCTTCTCGGGGGGGAAATACTCCCGTGCCACTATTATTCTCGATGGAATAGGAATACACACACATATATATATATCACCTTAGCCCTACTCACATTCTCTTTTACTTTAAGTGATTAGTGTCTTATTCAAGATGGATTCTTAGGCATCAAACACATTAAAGCAGATACATACATAACATAGGTTAAAGCTCTTATATCCTTTGAAACCCTAATTACACACCCTTAGCATTCATTCTCCCATATTGATTATTCCACACACAACTTATATTATATCATCTCTAAATCTCATCATTGTTATCATACCCAAAATGCACGGTCTAGTTTTCATATCATACACATACCTTAATAATTTTATTCCAAGGTCTTACTCATAGAAATCTCCAAAACCCTAATACCACATATTAGCCATAATACCCCCTATGAAATTCACATGGTTACCACCATCTATAAATAACCTCATAAGGTCAAACATTAATAACGTATTCAAAATATGAATAACCTCTAGATTTGCACATGGAATAATAATATTATCATTATAAGAGATTCTGCCTCAAATTAACCATTAATTCATTTAAGAACTCCAAAACAACAACAATACTTTCAAGCCTTCCTTATGATATCATTATCATATTTTAATCCAACTTACACATAAAACACTAAATTTTCCTTATTATTCCTTACTAACTAAATTTCCCTTAAGGACAAACAATAACCTTTATCTTATAAGATCTTGTTCCTTCCACACACATTATTTTCCAAATCCACAAATTACCATCATACCTCATTAAAATACTTATGTCCACTTATCAAAGCTTGTTTAACCCATATTTCATGCCATAAGATAAATTTCCACAAATATGAAATTATTAATAAAAAAATCATAATGGTACATCTTACCAATTCTTACTTTCTTTCAATAACTTAATATCCATACCATCACAATATCATCATAGAATATCATAACTAACATATATTTAAGCATGTATCAATAGTATCATAAAACACACATAACCATACAAGTAACAACTCAAAAACCCTAATCATCAAATAGTAACCTTACCAACTAGGACAGTCGGCTCTAAGCACGCAAATCCTAAACTTTCTCCTTTGAAGCTATCATAATACCACCTACAAAAAAAATATTTATGGTTAGACTCGAAGAGTGTAACCAAAGGAGAAATTAAGGTGAAGATGGTAAAAACTAAAATAACCATAGTAAAATGGAAGCTTGGGTTGTGTGGATGTGTAGAGGAATGTGTGGTGGAGCTATGGTAAAAATTTTGTGGTGTTTGGACAAGGCTTGGGAGTAAAAATAGAGGTGCACGGCCAAAAATAGGAGGCTACACAACTATGTTGCAGGCGGTGCAACTCTAGTCGAGAGAAAGGATCATGTACAGCCAGGTGGTGTAAAGTGGTATAGGCGTGCTCGATCACTGGGCAAATATGTCGTAAGTTGAACAGATGTGCATGAGCGTGCTTTTGGGTCATGTATGTGCATGCTTTTGGGTCATGCGCGAGCATGCAAGGGTGCACGAGCAAGTAGTGTTAGGTTACATAGGTTTGCGATAGGAAATTTTAGTACTGAGCGTCTATGCTTAAGGCCATACATAGGTCATGTTCTTTATAAAAATGAGACTAATAAAAGAAAGAGGAAGGGAAAAGAGGCTGTGGTCAGTGGCACACCAACATAGCCATCACTAACCACCCTTTGGCCAATGGCGTTGGGGAAGGTTGGGGTAACCTTGGTGGTTGGTCCACTGGCCAAAGGGCGATTAGTGATGGCTATGGTGGTGAATAGTGGTGGATTTGGTGGTGCATAGGCCAAAAATAAGGGATTAAAGGAGGAATAAAGAGTAGAATATAAGAAGGAAGAAAGGAGAGAGAAGAGGGGTGCTCGTGTAGTGCTTTAGACACAAAATGGGTAGAATGGAGGAAAAACAAAGAGGGAGAAAGGAGAGTGTGTAGCATATATATATATGGGCATGGTCATGCATGAAAATGGACAAAAGAGAAGAAAATAAAATGTAGAGGATGTAGGGGGAGGTAAGAGGGGTGGTAGAGAAGAGTGGAGAGGGAAGTCAATGAGGGATGGTGGGGTGTTGGGTTGAAAATGCAGGTAATGGTGATGGTGAGTGTATATGTTGCGTAAGGATAAGTAGAAGAAGGATAATGGAATGGATTAGGGTGTGTGAAAGGTGCAAATTGGTATGGATAGCAAAGTAGGAGGAGAAGAAAATGAATAAATAAAGTAGGGTGATGGGTGATGGATGTCTGCAAGAGGTGATGGTGTAAGTGAGGAGGGTGCAAGTTGCATCAATTTCAAACATTATGGCTTGGTTTGATGGGATAAAGGAGAAGAAGAAAAGAAAAGGAGAAAGAAAAAGGAAAAGAGAAAGGATACAGGGATTAGTTTAGGTGATTTTATATTAGCCAAAAGTAATTAGGAGTAGTGATAATTTTTAGCGGGTTTTAATTTTGGTTTACAAATTACGATTTATCTTAGTCAAGGTTTCACATTTGGTTCAAGTTTCGAGATTAAGAAATTAGGTTAAATATAAAATACCATTTCTCAAGATTAGAATCAAATTATGACATTAATGACGTGGGATTAGGTTAAGTAAATTTTAAGGATATTACATTCATGGTTTAATCATTAACATAATTAATTAAGGTAATATTTTAAGGTTAGGTTTTGAATAAAAAGTGAAAACCCCCAAAAAAGAGTTGAAAAATTTTGGGGAATGATATCCCTTATTTTAATTTGTAGCTTTTTCACCTTAAGACAAAAACACAACCTGGGCAATTAGCCAAGAAACATGGGTCATGATAGACAACCCACCCTCTATTTTCTCTAATTCTTCACATCAACACCAAGATCACCAAGCACCTAGTCCATGCACATGGGGATTCTCCACAATATTCTTACACCATGAATATTGCTTTCAAAAGCTTTATCATAAAAAATATCTCATTTAAAGAATGTAAAAAAAAAACAAGAGAACACAACTACACACACTAGCACAACTTAAGCTAATTAAGGCCATACATAATGCCAATTTACGAGTGTTAACACACTTGGACGCCATTTCAATTAGATTTTGAGAACCTAATCCCTTCTAGTATCAACATTTCATCTTCCATAAGAGAGTGAATGAAGTGATACCTCCTCCTAATATGCATCATTCTCATGTGAAAAATTGGATTTTGCAAAATTTAAATTGCACAAGTTGAATCATACTCTGAATATCACAATAGAGAATAACATCATTCTACTTCCAACCCATCTCCTCTAGAAATGTGGATAACCAAACCATCTACTTACCAACATTTGACATAGCCACATAATCAGCTTTTGTCGTAGATAATGAGAAATACTTCTAGAGCTTAAAAATCTAGCTAACTATAGTACTACCCATAGTAAAGATATAACTAGAAGTACTCTCACTAGTATCCATACCCCCACTAAAGTTAGCATCAACAAAACCTTCTAGTTTAACATCACCTATACCAAACATAAGAGGTTCATTTGAAGTACCATTCATATATCTCAAAAGCAAATTGACCACCTCTCAATAAGTCATCCCAAGTTTGGACATAAACCTACTACCTATCCTAACAACATGAGTAATATCAGTCCTAGTGAACACCATAATATTGATATAATGGTTTTATATATAAAGATTTGATGTTAAAAAATCATAGTTGCCTTATTTTTTACACTAGATTTAACTATTTCACCTCAAGTCCTCTTTTATAAGATTTATGAAAGTGCAAATAAATAAATAAAATTATGAATCAAGAGAAAAAAAAAAGGTATATCAAAAAGAGCTAAGAAGGTGTAGGAGAACCTAAAATCAAAGACAAAAAGGCTAGTTTAAGACAAGGCTCATCAAAAGAATATTGTATAAAGAATGGAAGATAATATGCATTAGAAGAAAAAATATGGGCCTCACGTCTCTTCAAAAAAATCAAAAATCAAAAATCAAAAAGCTAAGGTTTAAAATAAAAAGACCAAGGGTCAGTGTTATGAAATATGAACCGTGTTTTACTATTTTTCATGTAACCGCTCGTATGAGCTTTTCCCTTTTTATATTTTTTATTCCACTTTTGAATTAACAACTTCATTCTATACATTTTAGATCTAACACTCCCAAATTTACTACTGAAAATTTTTGTTTAATTAAAAGGGTTTAATGGAAGTGAAAAGATAAAACCGTAAATTCGGGGGCATTACCGCCACACTTAGTACCAGATTGGTTCACTCCTACCGTCCTAGTACTAAGTGCTAAGGCTAAATAAGGTTAACATTAAACATGAGTCATTAATAAAAATACAAGTCGTTAGTAAAGCAAAAGTCATATAGAAATCAAAGTGTGGTTTAGGATTATAATCCAAAGAGTATGTAGCTAGAGTTTTTCAAAACATAAAGCATAGTACAAAACACAACTAAAATATGATAATACATGGTCCAATAAAAAAAATAGAGTCCGGCCGAGTCGCTCTCGGTCCCCAAGTTAGGTCTAGGCTCAACGCTCAGCCCCACCCGATGCCTCGTAAATGTTGTAGGCATCGAAGACGTCATCCCCTACCTGCATAAGCTTAGATGGGTCTTCTACTCATGGGAATGAGCAGCACCCATGAAATAGGTGATCAGTATGCTACGTACTGAGTAAGGTAACAGATGCGCTAAGGCTAGCATACAAGACACACAGCACATTATAAATGGCATAATCACATGAGCAACATGTAGTAAAATAGATAATAAAGGCCAGCTACGGTCTGAATATACTTATTCTTTAGATCTCTGGTAAATATAGAGTCGATTCACATCATAGTCTTTATCAATCCAAGTGAGTGTGGGAACCCCACTATTATAGCCGGTGGATCGGTCATGCAGGGCAAAATGTTCCCGGCCACTATTATTCACCGGTGGACCAGTCTGGCCCCTACTCACTTGGTGTTTCTCTGTAATTACTTCGTCTCTTTCCCATGTCTTATCACAATTATGTTTTTTTATTGAGCATGAAAACCCCCACTATTATAGCCGGTGGATCGGTCATGCAGGGTAAAATGCGCCTGGCCACTATTATTCGCCGATGGACTGGTCATGCAGGGCACCCCGGCTCTTGGCCACTATTTTTTACCCGTGAACCGGTCTGGGCTCGACTCAACAATCTTTCTCTTTAAATGGATAGTATCTTATTCATGTCTTATTCAATAAGTAATTCGCCCTTGACATGCATGTCACCAACATTCATCCTCTCAAGGGGGCTCGTCCCATATCTTGAGACTCATGTGCCCCTTATCACGCCCCGACATCCATTCCCCCTTACACTTACTCATAATGAAAACCAATTCCTAAGGGTGTGGGTTAAGGCCCATCACCTTATGACCTCAAATGCCACCTACTATCTCCCTTTAGGGTTTTCCCTTGAAAACCCTAATTAGACCTATGTGGCCCAACTTCCTCTCACTTGCACTACCATTACTTCATTCATCGCCCCACATCTCATCTCAATTAGATACAATCCCAAAACATATCACTTTACCGCTCGACTTCGCATGTGATCGGAAAAACCCTAGCTGGCCACATCAAACCCTAGTACCTTTCTTCTTCCACAAATAACCTCTCCCTTTTCCCCCAAAATCTCTTCTCTCCCATGGAACCCATACTCACCCTTTATATAATAAATTCTCACTCTTAACCAGTACTTCACTCTCCCTTAATCATATTTACTTCCATATTTTCCAGATTACTACTTCCTCCCAAAACCCTAATCGGGTCCCCTATACACTCTTACACCAACCTACATACTATTTTTCATCCCAAGTCTCCAATCACTCCCCAACTCTCCCCTTAGCTTATTTACACCATAAATCAACTTTTCTCACATGAAGACCACCCCCATGCAAATTTTAAGATTCCAATGCATGGTTCCCATCTCTCATTCATTTTGGTCATTCCTTCCTCTTTAATTTCCTCTCATGGATCATGAGGTGTTTTGGTCAACCTCATATCCCCCTTAATGAACTCACTTCACATTTCTTTCTTTTTTTTCCTTTCATTCCCATATCATATTTAATAATTATCCTAGCATGCATGTCCTAGAGGGCCATATTATATCACACCATAAACACCATATATACATATCATACTCATGTCATAAGAAACACATACAACATACCTCAACTCCAAGGTGTGCTACACATAAGACAAGTTAAGGGCAATCATATGATATACAACACAGCAAGATATATAAAGAATCCAAGGCATACAAGTCACATAACACACATAGGCCTTAGCTACATCCTTACCTAAAGCGACACCGGGCTTGGAGCACGCTCCTACGAATCCTTAGGGTTTTGGCTCGATTCACCTATAAGAGGGAAAATACTAAGGATTAGTTTCCCTCCTACCAAAAGTACCATTACTCCTTATTTTAGTCTAAGATTAGGATTATTATTATTATTATTATTAAAGGGAGTAATATACATGAAAACTAGGGTTTTTATCTTCAAGTTAGCCCACTAGATATTACTAGCCAAAATATGCTTATTTTAAATATTTAATGCCATACTTATAGTATTAAACCTAATAGCTTTATTCTTATAATTATAGTACTAATACTAATTATAGCAAAATAGTAATCATAGTAATATTAATAATAGTAATGCTAATGCTTATAGTGATAGAAACCCTAGCATTTTTAAGGCTAAGACTAATAATAGTGTTAGGGTTAAAAAAATAATAATATAATAGTAGTGATACCGACAAAGTACTAATATACCTAATGATAATAGTTATATTTGAATAATAATAATATAAGGGTTCAATATATTTTTGTTACAATAATAGTAACAAAATAATAACAATAATAATAGTAATAACTAATAATAACACCATAGTAGTAATGTTAGTGATAAAGGCACTAGGAATAATATTAACGATATTCTAATATTAAATAGTAAAATACTAAGGCTTAAGTATTCTTCTTTTTTAATGACAAAATGATAATACGCCAATTTCGGTTTAAATAAAATCAATAATAATAAAAGTAGTAATAGTAGTAGTAGTAGTAGTAGTAGTAGTAGTAGTAGTAATAATGATGATGATGATGATGATGATGATGATGATGATGATGATGATGATGATGATGATGATGATGATGATGATGATGATGATGATGATGATGATGATGATGATGATAAACATGTTAAGTATAATAATAATAATAAAATAACAATGATAATAGTAACCAAAATGATAATAATAATAATAATAATATAAGAGTCAAAATATTTATATTAATAAATAAAAGTAATAGTATACAAAGTTAGTATTAACAATATTAGTAAGGAAATAATGATAATGATAATGGTAATAATAATAATAATAATAATAGTACTAATAATAATAATAATAATAATAAAGTTGGGTTAGGTAGCAGTAGTAGTAGTAGTAGTAGTAGTAATAATAATAATAATAATAATAATAATAATAATAATAATAATAATGGCATTAATAGTAGTAGTAGTAGTAGTAGTAGTAGTAGTAGTAGTAGTAGTAGTAGTAGTAGTAGTAGTAGTAGTAGTAGTAGTAGTAGTAGTAGTAGTAGTAAAAATGATAACAGTAATACAAGGGTTTAAATGTTTACCATAATAGTAAAGATAATGATAATAAGCCATAGCTAGCATTAGTAATAATAGTAGGAATAGTAGTGAGGTTAGTAATAATAATAATAGTAAATGAGGAAAGGTCTTAATCATAATAACCCTAAAGTTGTAGACCATTATTAACGATAATATTATTATTGGTTAGGGAAAATCATAAAGGTAGGTTAAGTAGTAATAATAATAATAATAATAATAATAATAATAATAATAATAATAATAATAATAATGATGATGATGATGATGATGATGATGATGATGATGATGATGATGATGATGATGATGATGATGATGATGATGATGATGATGATGATGATGATGATGATGATGATGATGATGACGATGATGATGATGATGATGATGATAATAATAATAATTGAGATAACTATATTAATACTAAAGTTGTTAGTAATAATAATAATGATAATAGTATTAGTAGTAGTAATAGAAATAATAATAATAATAATAATAATAATAGAGATAACTATATTAATACTAAAGTTGTTAGTAATAATAATAATGATAATAGTATTAGTAGCAGTAATAGAAATAATAATAATAATAATAATAATAATAATAATAATAATAATAATAATAATAATAATAAGGATAACCATTTTACTGCTAAAGTTGTAGCCTTTTAAATAGTATACCCTAGTTGAAATTAGGTTAGGTACTAAGGGTGATACATAATAATAATATTAATAATGGTAATAATAATAATAATAATAACAATGATAATACAACACTAATAATAATAAGAATAATAATGATAGTAATATTAAGGATAATACTATTAATATTAAATAAAGTTATTAACACTTATAGAAAATAGTTTAGGGAATGGGGAAGTTAGAGCACCGCCTAAGGTTAGTGGTGGAATCGGCGGCGGCGCGTGGCGGCGACGGTGGAGGAGGAAGAGAGGTGGAAGATGAATATAAAGGCTAAAGGAGAGGAAGTGGAGGGGTGTTTGAGGTGGTGGAAGGTGCAGCAGGTGGAGAGGGGTGGAATGAAGGTGGTGGTGAAACTAGGAGTAGCCGCACACGGCAGTTTTTGCTGCGGCAGAAGGTGGTGGAAGGTGGAGGAAGTAGAAGGAGAGGGAGGCAGGGGGAGATGAAGGTATGGAAAGGTAGGGGAAGGTTTCTTGGGTGTTTTGGAGGGTGGAGGAGGTGCTGGTAGCGGCGAGATTGGCAATGGAAGGCGGCGCAAGGGGCGGCGAGGGCTGATCGAGAAGGCACTTTTGTACGGCCTGGGTAGCTCATTTAGGGCAAGATAGGGGTGATGGTGGTTCGGTTTTTTAGAGGGAGGTTTGGGGAAGGTTTTGGTTAGCGGAGTTTGTGGCGGAGGTTGCCAACGGTGGCGGAATAAGTGTCTATTTGGGCGGCGACGAAAAAACAGAATTCCTAGGCTGCAGGAAAAGGAACTCGACCCAGGCTGCTAATGGGGAATATTTATAGGATAATTGAGGGGGGAAATGGCAAAGGGAGAAGAAGACAAATGGGGCAGGTGTGGCCAGTCGCTGACCGGCGGTGGCAGATGGCGCATGCTCTATAAATTGTAGGGTACGTTGGCTCGGGGTAGAGAAAATGGAAAGGAAGGGGCACGCGTGAGGGAGCTGTGAGGTTTGTTGGGTCGAAAAAGGGGAAAAAATGACAAGGAGAATAGGGGAGGACTGTCAAGAATTGGGTTGGTGGCTATTGACGAAAATTGAGGTTGTAGGTCGCGTTGTAGGTTAGGGCTAAGGGAAGAAGAAGATAGGGCGGGGTGGACCGGTCGATCCAAGAGAAAGAAAGAAAAGAAAAAGAAGGACAGTTCGGCCGACTGGGGGAACGGGTGAAGAAGGAGGGCTGGGGCGGTCTGGGCCGCACGAGACGGGGAAGGGAAAGTGATCTGGGCCGATGGGTTGGCCCAAACTAGGGGAAAGATGGAAAAATAAGTAAAGGAGGAAGAAAGAAAAAGGAAAAGAAAGGAGAAAAGGAAAATGGAAAATGGAAAATGGAAAAATGATAAAATGATTGGGTTAGGGTATTTGGTCCTTATTTATTTATATATTTAAGTTTGATATTTAATTTTAATAATAATTACTTTAAGTATAATAATTAAATGCATTTTTAGATTAATTGGGCTATTTTGGATAAATTTTCCTTAACTTCCATTTTAATTAGTAAAATGTCCAAAATTTTCTAAATAATTTATTTTTCATTTTCTCTTTATTTTTCTCAATTAATTTATTGTTTATTTAATAAAATAACTTATTTTCTTAATTTCCCTAATAAATCATTATTCTGCCATAATTCCTAAATTAGGATTTTTGGGGTATTTCATTAGAGATGAAACACATTTCTATCTTTAGTTATTAGTGTCATACATTAAAAAACTTTATTGTATTTGATGATCAAGTAAAATATTGAAGAATTATTCTCAATCACTTTTAATATTTGAAATTTTGATTTGTAGTGAATGCAAGTATTTTTTTCTCTTATTTAATTACTCTCTTTATTTTATTTTTGAATCATTAATATTTTTCTTTGGATAATTAATATTAATCATTGCAAATTGGTATATTATTTTTGCATTATGAATATGTTTGGATAGATTTATAGAAGATAAGAGGAATTTAATCATGAACTAGAGATTTTGATGTAAACTGAAGTTTGAAGTGTAAATTCTAAGTGTATTTAATTGGAATAATAATTAGTATTAATCATGAACTTATCATTTATTATTATGGATCCTATTTTCCTTTACATAGAGAGGATACCCTACGAATTTGAAGGCAAATGGATGACCACATTGCTAGTTATGGACAAAACTTGCAAAACGAGTCACTAACGAGATAGACATGTGTATGGCATGCATGGGATGCATGAGAACATTTTTTATTTTTTATTTTTTATTTTTTTACTTAATGGAGTGTTTTTAGATTTATTTAGTGTTTTATTAATTTTTTAATTATTTCCATTATGATTGGATAGAGCATAAAGTAGCTTTTTAAGGAGATTCTATCTTATTCTATCTTACATGGTTTATCGTAAAAGATGTTCTTGGAGTGAGGAACAAGACATATCATAGGGGATGATTAGATCATATTTTTATTACTAATTAATGAGAATTATCTGGTAATATTGAGGAGGTGCAAATAGTCTATAAAAGCCTTAGGGTTACATGTTCATGTGATAGCCAAATTGAATGAAAAATACAAGTTATTCCTTATTTGAATTATGTGTGAGTTCTTCTCAATTATAATCAATTATGTATGAGTGGTTATTATTTAAACCTTTAATATCTTTATCTATGTGAATTAGAGGTTAATTATTATCCTTAAACCTATATATAACTCACGCCAATCATCAACCCTAGCCGCCACTTTCAACATAACATTCATCATCTTCAACCTATTCTTCTTACTTAATTATACCAATTTTATATCCAAACCATAGATAATAATTCTATTATTATCATACGTTCATCATCTCCATACCATACTCAAAATATCTTCATCAAATCATCATCATCATCTTCTTCATCCTATATTTAAAACCCTAATATTAAACCTAACCCTAACCTACAAACCATATCACCCAAAAATCCTAAATATTTGACCATCACATTTGAACCCTAACTGACCTATATTACCACCCATATCATAAGTCCATAACCCTATACACATCAATATGTACATGAAGATTATAATCAATAAATTTCATTGATATAGATCAAGGAAGACTGGCCAACACATGGAATGTTACTAAAATCATCATGGACAAGGGATATCAACAAATTCAAGACTTTGCAAATGAGTATATTATTCTACAACAATTCAAACAACATTTCAATATTAAATTTTAGGTATAATTAATAACAATAAACATAGTTAATTGATTTATATTTCTAGGTGATAAAAACACTACTACAACAATTAGTGACATACAAGGATCTACAGCATATTATATTAATGGGAAGTTGGCAAGAGAAAAATGGTTATTTAAAAATTTAGAGCAGATAAAAATGAGTAGGTATGATAAATATCACCTACTTTGATCATATTTTGTATAATTATTTACAATTATAATAGCCTAAAATAAGTGATACAGAATATCAGGAATATATTGCCTAATGACTTCCTCAAAACACTATTTCCACAAATAAAGGTCATCCCACATAAAATACCTAGCTTGATTTTTCATCCTATTCTTTTGTGTCACTATAAAATGCAATGGAAACACCTTTGTGACCAATAAATTCACCATGTTAGAATACTATGGTGTTTCACTCTCAATTGCGTAAAGTTATTCATATGAGAATACTTCATTTATTGGTTATTTAGCTTTAGCTTCCTTGATTGATCTACTAAGGTGATCCTCAATCTCATTATACATCCCCTTCTTATCCTTGATGTAAATATTGAATTCTTGAAGTAGAATTATCCAACAAATTAACCTTTGCTTTGCTTCCTTCTTTGCTAGTACATATTTCAAAGCTACGTGATCAAAATACATAATAATATTAGTACCTAACAAGTAAGAGCGAAAGTTATCTAAAGCAAAGACAATGGTCACAAGCTCCTTCTCGGTGATGGTATAGTTAATTTGAGCTTCATTTAAAGTACTTGAAGAATAGTAAATTACATAAGGATCTTTCCCAATTCTTTGGCCTAAAATTGCTCCAACAACATAGTTAGATGTATGACACATTAATTCAAAAGGGAAATTTCAATCAGGAGGCTAAAGCATGAGTGTAATAATCAATTTTTTCCTTTAAATGATCAAGCGTCATTATTTGTTCATTATTAAAAATTAATTTGGATTCATTTTGAAGAATTTTACATTAAGGTTGAGCAATATTCATATAATCCTTAATAAATCTATGGTAAAATCCTACATGACTAAGGAATGATAGCATTTCCCTAACAGTAAAGGGGTAAGATAAAGAAGCTAAAAGATCAATCATTAATTTATCTAATTCTTTACCTTTAGCAGATATGACATGTCCTAACATTATTCCCTATTGCACCATAAAGTGATACTTTTCAACATTTGACATAAGATTAGTCTCAAGACACCCCTTCAAAATTAGAGTTGGGTTATCTAGGCACTGATCATATGTATCATCATGAATACTAAAATAATCCATGAATACCTTGATAATATTCTCTAAATACTATGAAAATATGCTTACTGCACATCTATGAAATATGGCAAGGTAATTACATAGCCCAAATGGTATACCATGTGAATGCATAAATATCATCTTCTCTTGATTTTCTAAGGCAATGGGTACGTACACATGCCCTAAATAGCAATCAAGAAAATAATAATCAGCGTAAGTAGCTAATTTTTCTAACATTTTATCCATGAAAGGTATGGAAAAATGATCCTTCCTAGTTATCAAATTCAACTTTTTATAATTAACACACACCCTCCAATCATTTTGTATCCTAGCAAGAACCATCTCTCCTTTTTCATTTTCAACCACACTAATTCTTATTTTCTTAGATACTGCCTGAATAGAACTAACCCAACTAGTGTCATAAATTGGGTAAATGACTCCCACAAATAAACGCTTTAGCACATATTTCCTTAATAGTTCCAACATAATATAATTTAGCCTATGTTGTACTTGCCTACTAAGTTTTACATCATCCTCCATCAAATAGGATGCATGAGTAACTTATACCCTTTATATCAACAACCTTCCATCCCAAAGTTGTCTTATATATTTTTTTTCAAAACATAAACAAGCTTCTTCTATTACATTAGAGTTAGGTCACTTAATATGATAACGGGAAGGGTTTATTTCTCTCCCAAAAATGTGTACTTAAGATGGTTAGGTAAAGGTTTAAAATCAACCTCTAGTTCTTCTTTTAGTGATGGGAGAGGTCTAACTAAATGTAAATATAAAAACTTTCCTATTCATCTAGGAATTTCTCCTAAAGTATACACCATCTCTTAAATCTCTTTATCAACTTTAAAATTTTCATTCAACTCTTCTAGAAATTTAGTTTCTATGCATTAAGTAAATGCAATCTCTAAGGGATCTTTAGATGATAACTCATAAACTTGCTCAGTTAAATCCTCAACAACATCCACCATAGAAATTGATTCACGGTCTATAGGATACCTCATAGAGTCCCTATAAAAGAATTGACAATGCACCAATTCGGTTAATAGGTAGAAAATAGAGATATGAGATACATAATAGATTTACATGAAGGAAATAATTAGATAAAGCAATGTAAAATTGAAATATTAGTTTAGAAATACGAGTCTTATTAGATTTTGTATGATGAACTAATAAAGGATATGCTAACTTCATTTACTATGATAATTTATGAACTTTCATCCTTAGTTGTTGAGTGCTCCAAGGAAAAGAAAATCAAAAAAATTCTTAGGAGCATGCCATTGGAATACATGCCCCAGGTGATAAGTATGAGTCTAAGTATATATATAACTACTTGCTAGAAAATCTCAAAAATTTCCTATTTATGAAGATGTCGTCAAATCATACCATGTATAAAAACGAGTGGCATTAAAGGTAATTATTAATGAGTAAAAGCCAAGAAATGATTTTAGAGTTTGGATTACTTACAGGAAATTTTAGAATATTTTGAGAGGAAAAAAATACTAGAATGAACCAATCAATAAACCAAGGTAAGGAGATCTCCATTATTGAATTAGGTTTTACTTCAAGCAAATGTTTTAAGTGTAATAAATTAAGTCATAAAATAAATAATTATACTAAGTAGGAGGATGATAAAAATAAACTAAAAGGGTTCCAAAAAAGTGATTATAAGAATGTAATGATCTTAGCTCCATGGGATGATGATGAAAATAATGAGGAATCAAATGGTGAGCAATAAGAGGAGGAAGATAACATATGCTTGCGGACAATCGATAAGCTATGTGGCGGCAAAGGAAGAAAGGAAACCAAGTCCAAAGGAAGTATATCACATACTAGATAGAAGCATATATGTTTGATGGCTAATGAAGAAACTAGGTTATGATATGATGACGGAAACAATAAGGTAAATATCACTAACTAATATTTATATTGGAAGGTTCTCATAAAAGTAAAATTTAAGAAATCTTTGATCAATCATTGTTATATTTTAATGAATTTTGTGTTGAAAAAGGAAACTAACTACACTTATAAAAGAAACTAACTCTTACTTTGACTTATTCAAGAGGAATTTTGAGTATCAAAATAAGAAACTTGGGGAAATATAGAAGTAAATTATATTAGAAAATCATAAAGTTAGTAACTCTATTATAAAAACAAATTGAGATGATGAAGGAGTTACAAGAAAATTAGACTAATGAAACTTAGGTAATTGATCTAATAAATAGAGTTAGAGAAGTTAGATAGAGGAATAATGAACTCAAGAAAAGGTGGGTTGATAAACAAGGTTAGCTAAAGGCTAAAAATATTATTAAGAATATGGTAAGACAACCTAACAATTACTGTAAGTTGAGCTTAGGTTATGCTGATGAGAATAAACCCGCTAAGATGGATTTGAAAAAGAGAATGTATATAGGTTTATATGAATATATATATATATATATATATATATATATATATATAGACACACACACTCTCTCACTATGTTAAGAGTGGTCATAATATATTGTATTGGTTGAATAGGCTAAAAGCCAGAGGGGGGAATCTCCATGTTATAAAGATTTAGCTTATAGTCCTACCAAGCCTTTAGTACCAAGCTTGTTTTTGTTACTAAAATAAAATTTTTATTTTTCTATATAAGGCATAGTAAGAGGATGTAACCTATGGTTTTTGGATGACAGTTTCTCAAGCACATGATAGGTAAAAAAAAAATTCTTCTCATTATCTGCCACTATTACAAACTAATACATTAACAACCAAGTTAATGACCAAATAAATTCTTTATCTCTAGTGTAATATTATTAATGGTGTTCATCAATATTCCTCATTATTGATAAATATATTATATCTAACTTAACATTTAATTATTAATAACTAGAATGTTTCATCACTAATGCATTTACCATACAAATGTCTAAAAAAATTTAAGAAAATTATCTACTTATTAAAACATTTAGCTAACTATTTTACAAAAGAAAAAAAATATCCTTATCATCTCCCTATTGACTCATAAACACAATGACACTAATAACCCCTAAATGTTGTGATTGAGATATTTACTTTAGCCATCGCAGTAAGAGATTAGATAATAAAACTAGGGTTCATTTCTAAATCTCTTAAATTCTTCCCACTTGGTTCTCTCCTTCATCATAAATTGAGAAAAAAATCCTTCCTTCCTCAGGTAAAGTGTGAAGCCATCTCCAACTACCATTTGACCTTTCGTCAAAGTCTTAGTTTGATCTCTCATGTCTTCACCATGCCACCACCAATGCTAATGCAGTTGTAATACCTCAATTTTTTAAAATATATTTTATAATATGAAAATGATAAAAGTATTTTATTTAAAGATTTATGACATCTTTTAAATAAAATTGAAACCCTAATAACATTTTTAGAAATATTTAGTTTGACAACCCTTATCCTTTCTCACAATTTTGATTCCACAAGACCTTCCAATCCCTTTTAGCCATTAACTTCTCCTAAATTATTCTAACTTTATCAAATTTTGATTGTTTATATTTTTTTATTGTTTCCTAGTCATTTTTAAAAATGAAAAATAGTTTTTTGATGAAAAACACAAACTTTATCTTATTTAGTTTTATAATATTTTTACCTCAAAATGACAATTTTAATTATCTAAAATGTAAAAAAAATAAGGATTATTAGCTTTTGATTTTTTTTAAAGTTAAAAATTAATTAAAAATAATTTACCTTTATTTTTATTATTTAAAAATAAAATACCATTTTTTACAAGAAAAAAAAAGTTACCAAAGCTTAACTTGTGTGCTTTAATCATAACCTTCCATATCCATCAATATATAATCCTATTACTCTAAATTAAACCTATCATATCACCACTACACATATACACCTTCAACATGGCATATTCCATGTGCAACCATATTATTACATTCAACTTCAATCAAACTCTCCCTTACCCATTCACCCATTTAACCTCTATCTCTTTAGTTCATTCCCCATATCCATACAACCCCCTTGAACCCACAATTTCTTCCCTATTTTCATTGGCTACAAATGACGCCTAACCCCCATATTTCAACTTCATAATTGAAAATAATCTATTCCCCTACATTCCCATAGCCTCTATGTTTCTATTATGATTATCCAACTCATTTTATCCCAATACATCCATGTCAATTTATTAGTTCTTATTCCTATTAATTCCCATGACACCTCTCACTATTGAAGAAAACCATGGAAGCACCTTGAAGTTCCTCTTCAAGTAACATAATAAAATAGGTTGAATCCTCCTCCTTCCCTTTGTTTCTCTTTAACTTTCTTAAGGTCTTTGTGAGTAATCTTATGATTCAATCAAGAATTTCGGTAGGTTGAGGTTTAGTTCTTAAAGATATAATTTGTGCCTATCCTTTTCTTCTCTTTTGTTTTATTTCGTTAAGTGATAGTAAGATCATGCTTACTAAACTCTAAGTATAATCTTTTGCAACATAATATGGTTATTTGACATGTTTATTTTGTTATTTTTGTAACCTAAAAAAATGATGTGATTTATGCTTGTAAATTTGTATATATAATTTTTATGATTTAGCTTGATTTCTAAAATTATTATGGAATTATACTTGAAAGATGTGATACACGGATGATTTTAAAAAATTATGAAATTTGGTGATTTGAGACATACAAATCTGGGGTAACTTATGAGATAAATATAGCTCAATTAGAAATAAGTTAAGAGACTTATTTTGCGTAAAATAAAATCTTTATACTTTCCAAATAAACTTTTAGATTTCAAAAATAAGTATAGAAGAAGATATTGTTATTTTTTTTTAAGTTAGAAAAAATTTCAAAACCCAATATAAGATACATAGTCTCTAGTGTGGGATTTGATATTTAGGTTAGAGCTATTTTTTTATGTTAAAAGAATTTTAATTTATTAATTGATATTTTTTAGAATAAATTTAGTATAGAGTATATTATCATTTGTGTTAATGTAACCTAAGTTATGATTGGATAAAGTTGTAAAAGTTTAGTAAAAATAATTATGGATGTTCTTCATCATATTCAAAGTTTTCTTCATGAATATTCAAAGTGATCTTGAATAATTACTCACAAACCACTATAGTAAGGGTTAGAAAAGAATTAACCATGTTTATATGATGTTGCATAAGGATTAATGAAGATTAACCACAAATGACCTAAATTTTCACATAATTACCATAGAGGTCAAGGTTATATCTAGACTTTTAACCATTAACCTTTTACTTTGATCATTCATCATCGATTGTTTGCCATTGACTTTGCCAAGTGATTGATGACTCTAACCGTGAATAGTAATTTTTATGAAAAGTATATGGAATTGTTTTGTGTTGGTCAATGGTAATATTGAAGAATAATGAGCTAAGTTGGATCTTAAGGACTTATGTGGTATTAATTTAACCTTGAATTGACCATTTACTTTCACTGTTGACTTTTGATAATAAGAATTTGACAAAAAATATTGGTCAAAGTCTTATGTGTTTTATATGTTTCAAGTGTTATAATGGACAATTTGGTCATTATATGGGTGAATAATTGTAAGTAGTTAGTAAATGAGCTTAGGTTAATCTTAGTTGATTTGTACTTGATCTCATGTTTGACCATCAACCACAACATTAGGAGTTAACTTAATGTTAACTTATGAAAAATTGGAATTTAAGAACGTGAGTGATTGGTTAAATGTAGTGGTGAATGGTTTTATGCCTTAACTTTTGACATAATGATATGGTTAAGCTTTTGATCCCTTGTAGATCAAGATAAAAAGAACATTGGAATGGTTAAGTGTCACATTCATAATAATGTGTTATTAGGTGATGGGTGACCTAGTGTAATATCTCACTTTTTAGAGTCATTAATGTGCACTAGTCAAGGTGTTTAATGGTGATCTAAGTGTGTTTGATCTTTTTTTAGAAGTGTGTTTAAGATTGGTATGGTTCTTGGATAAGCTTGATTTAAATTAGATAAAATACTTGGTTTCATCGAGAAACTAATTGACTGGTTTGAGGTAATGATCAATGTAATACCCCAAATTGAGCGGAGTGTTATAAGGATTGATTTGGCTACTTATATCAACATAGTATACCATCCTTTTGGTGATTCCATCCTAAGAACTCCACAGTTAAGCGTGCTGGCCGTGGAGCAATTTTAGGATGGGTGACCTCCTGGGAAGTTTCGGTAATTTTCTGAAAAATTATCGGGAAGTGCGTGAGTGAGAACAAAGCGCGCTGAAAGGACTCATGTTGATCTGTGGGCCAGCCGATCAATCCGAAAGCACTCCAAGGTAGCCCCCGTGTGGTCGTGTTGACTCGGGGTGTTACAAATGGTATCAGAGCAAAACCGCGACCGTGAGTTGAACTTGGATGAGTTAGTCAGCCACCTAGCGGGACGATTCTTGGGATGAACTGTATTGAGACAGTCATTGGTTGAGGCACAACGAGGACGTTGTGTTCTTTAAGTGGGGGTGAATGTAATACCCCAAATTGAGCGGAGTGTTATAAGGATTGATTTGGCTACTTATATCAACATGGTATACCATCTTTTTGGTGATTCCATCCTAAGAACTCCACAGTTAAGCGTGCTAGCCGTGGAGCAATTTTAGGATGGGTGACCTCCTGGGAAGTTTCGGTAATTTTTTGAAAAATTATCAGGAAGTGCGTGAGTGAGGACAAAGCGCGCTGAAAGGACTCGTGTTGATCTGTGGGGCCAGCCGATCAATCCGAAAGCACTCCAAGGTAGCCCCCGTGTGGTCGTGTCGACTCGGGGTGTTACAATCAACTATTTTGTTTATTAAATTTGATTTCTGAAACCTGATAATCGATCAACTGGTTTGAGGTACTAGTCGATTGCTTTGACTAACTTGAATGTTCTTCAAACTCAGTTTTCCTATCAATCTTTCCCTAAAACATTTCCAGTGTTATAACAATAATTTGATTACTTTATTTTTCAATTTTTACAAAAAATTTGGCCCCAATTAACCTATTTTGCTTATTTTAAATGGATTCACGAAGAGGGAATTCATGAGAAGTTAATTTCATGCCCTTTGCTCACCTATCTTCTTTATCCCTATTTTCTCTCTCTTCCACATGATTCCTAAACTAATTATGTACTTATGCAACCTCAGTAGATTTGTTGAACTTCAATTCTTGTCCACTGTTGTCATCATACCCTTCTTATGTTTGAAATTCCTGAGGTACATTACCAAAACCCTATAGCTTCACCAAACTAGCTCAAGGTAGAAATTTCAACTTTGAAACTTCAAAAACCTACACTTCATATCTTTAATTAGAATGGGGTTTTGGGGTCTCAATTTATACACTCCCTCACCCTTCTCCTTTTATCAAAATCCCTCAGTCATTCAAACTCAAATCTCCATCTTTCTCTCTTCTTCCCAAAGCTCCGAACTGCCATGTTTTCTTGTGCACTTTGCCACTTTCCCTTCTCTATGGTTGCATTATGATGTTCTTATCCCCTTCTAATCCTCTCCCTATATCCTTCTCGTTTTTATTTTAAGCAAGATAGGCTTAGATTGGGGAAAGAGTAAGGGTTAAATTTCATCCCTAGTGCTCTATGTTTTCCCCATTTGAAAGGTGGATTTTTCTCTAATTTTCTCCCATATGTCTCTAATTTCATTACATCCCATTTTGCATAATTTCAAAAAGGTTTTTATTGAGTTTTAATTAAGCTTTTCTTAAAAGGTGCTTTAGTGTAGGAAAAAGGATTTGGAATTTCATAGATGTGTGCTCTTTTGGTGCGTTACTTGGCTCTTTTAAGGAAAATCATTATCTTCATTATTATTGTAGAAATGGTATGGGTAAGTATAGTATATGTGATATAAGTCTGTGATATCCTGATTAGTAGAAATGACAATGTGCTTGCACTAGTTTGTATAGAATGAATGAATGGACTGGTAGTAAACTTGATTTAAAGCCTCATATCCTTGAATCTTATATCTATGAATCTAAATTCAAAACTTTCTTGATATTATGGGTGTCTTGAGTAACAATTATATACGTGACATGTTGAGTAGATTGTTGTATGATCGCCTACTAAGAAGAGAATGTGATGCATGACTTTCTAATTAAAGTTCATAAAATTCAAGCATGATTTGCTATGACTCCTAGCATGATTTTGGTATTTTGCATGTCAATTCATGAATAATGTTGTTGAGAACCTTGAATGGCCTAATATTAATGTTCGGATTTAATTGGGAATAACTATGGAGTTTAATCATGTGTAATATGTGTTTTATGAGGATACCTTAGCCCTAAATCAATCTATTGGTCTTTAATGGTCTGGTAAACTAATCCACTGGTTAGTCTATGACTTCGGTGATTTTGGTCTTGGATTAAGTCCATCAACTGGTTTAACTAATCTCATTGACTAGTTTCTAGAATAGTCGAGTGGTTGGGTCAACCGATCAACTAGTTGGTATGTGATTTCAATAGCTCTTGTCTCAGGTTAAACCCATCGACTAGTTCTACCAAACTGATCGACTGGTTTCAAGAATAGTCAACTTGTTGGTCTGCAAATCCAATAGTCTTAGCCTTGGATTAAACCCATCAATCGATATAGCCCAACCGATTGACTAATGCTCAAAATAGTTGACTGTTGAGGTTAACTGACCTACTGGTACACCTCCACTAGAAGGTTGGTAACGCCGTGACTAATCGAATGGTCCATGAAACCGATTGACTAGTCAGCAAGACCCATCGGCTAGTTTTGAAACTAATCGACTAATCTCAAGTAGTTTTGCTTTTCTCGCCTAGTTTCTTCCCGAATGTGATGTTTGAATTTTATCATGCTTAGATAATGACCTAATATCCTAATAGCTAATAAGTTATCTAGACTAATGAGGTTAAATACTTATTTAAAGATAATAAAAGGAAAGTATCCTAATTAACCAATGTTTGACCATAGGATAGCATTTGGCCATCTTCTTGAACATAACATGAATAAACGATCAAATGAATAAAAATGGGTTCTTCTTATGGTTAGTATTGATGTAATGGATTAAAATGATGGATAATAGACCTCTAATGACATATATCATTGCCTTAAAATGAAAACCCTATAAGTGAAATAACTAACCAAAGATAAAAGAAGATATCATAAATATATAGGATGGTCTTAAGTTGAGCTTACCTACGATTAGTGATTTTCACTTATCTCATGAAATAAATAAATAAATTGTTGTGAGTTAGGATTGGACTCTAGTTGACTTATAATTAGACCTTCACCTTTAGCCTTAGGAATTTAATTGGAACATCCTTTAATAAATAGGTAAGCCTATGATTGAGTAATGAACTATGACCTTGACCTTAGCATGATCTAGAGTTGAATTTTGAAAAGGGGAATAAATGGAAATTCAATTGTTGGCTTGAACTATAATGGGTGATATTAACATTAAATGATTTCATCCTTTTGCACAATGGATTTTGTATTGGAATAATCACTTGAAGAGACCCTAATGGGAACATTGGATGATGTGAAAACCCTATATGGGTGTGTTGGATTAAAAAGGCTTGTTGCTTGGTGTGATACTAGTGTGGGCCTTTATGTAAAATGAAATTCCTGAGCTAATAAGACACTAATAACTTAAAGTGGAACAAGCACTATGAAAGGTCTGGATTACTCAATCCTTGATTAGCTAACAGGGGTTAATTTACCTTTTGGCGCTTTTTACCTATGCACTTTACCTTCAGACGGGATCCTAGTTAATCATGGAATCCTTATAGACCTCGGTACCTTTCTTACCCTAGACACTAATGATGTACTAGAGAGTATCAATACTAAAGGATCTAGTCACCATAGGATAGTTATTTGTCATAAGCCAGGACTTTTGTCCATGTTACTTAAGTAGGAACCCAGACTTATGTCCACCGAGTTCCTTGGCATGAGCCAGGACTTTATGTCCACTTTCTTAGATGGCTTCCATGGTATTAATAGACCATGGAAAATAATTCCATATATTTCTCAAGAACTTGGGGTAAAATAACCATATACTCATTTGTTTCTCAAGGATTTTACTAAAGGAATTCTATTTTGACCTAAAGCAAAAATTATGATCAGAATGAGATCTAAGGAGCAAGTAACCAGATGGCTATTGTTATATGATTATGGTTATCTATTCAATATCATATTCTCTTCTCTCTATGAATACTTAAGATCCCACACCTCGTTTAAGATATGAATATGTGGTATAATTTATGCTCACCTACTTGGAATTTGATGTTAATTATATGTTCCTCTAGAATGGCTATTGTGGTACATGCCTATGTTCTAGAATATTTCCATGAGTTATAACATGATCTATTTTTCTTATGCCCATGATCCATCCATGTTTAGGAAGTTATATATGCAATTATGATCCCTCATTACCATGCAAGTTATACTCTAACTATTGTTGAACGGATAATCTAAGTAATTCACTTGCTATGAGTAGACAACATGCATGTTAAAAGTTGGTATGCCCAAGTATGGTGTCATGATTATAACTAATCATAACTAAATGGATCCACTCATGTCTTTTATGACGTATGTGTTAGTACGTGAATGACATAATAGGAAAGTTGCATGCACATTTTGATAAATTATACCATGAGTATGTCGTGTAGGTCTTGCTTGTATCAGGATCTACATGATGATGGTAGATTAGTTTACGTGGTATGTATACATACTGATGGGGTTGTTGTTGCAATCCCCTACTTAATCCCACAAGCAATAGGTTGGTTGCAAGTTTCCTAAGGACAACCATTAAGTGATCCATCCTCCTCTCAAAAATGTTGAGTTATTAAGCATAGGCATCCTTATAGGCTTATTTTGTGGTGTATTCCATTGAAATCAGTTTGCTCCAATTAACCATTTTCTTTACATGTACCTTGTATGGATTTGAGCCTAGGTAGCATTAGGTTGTAAATAATGATTTTTCTTATCTTGCACACTCTATTTTCCTTTATGTTTTGATTTTTTTAGATAATTAGCCTTATATCTAATGTGAGGTAGACTGTAAGGCACCTATATTATATTAGACACGGAAATAGCACCCTATTTTTCACAGGTTGGATTTGTATTTTTGCTTCTACAATGTTTTTAAAACAAAATTTTTCAATATTGAAAAATGGCAGTGTTACACCTAGAATGGTCAAGTGTGTTAAGAATGGCCCACAAGTGAAAAAGTTAGGACCTTCATATTAAAGGGACCATTTAAATCAACCATAGGTTGACTTACTAACCTTACTAGGAGGTAGGTGTACTTAAGAGATGTGTATGCTCTAGTTGGTTTGTGTATGCTCCTTGTCTATCTACATTGGAGTGGAAAAGTCACTAAGAGATGTGTTGACAATCTATATTATATCATATGGTGATTTCAGTCCACCTATGTTATTTGTACTAATTACCTATATTGGATTACACTAATACAAAATAATCAATTAATAATGGTATAAAAGATGGTTTATTAGCAACTGTTGATAAATATGTGAAATTTTGGATGCAAAAATGTAGAGCATCTTTTAATAATGGTTCTATGTAGAACTTGTTAATAAAATTAAAAAATGATACCTATGTTTTGATAACAAATGTAAATATAAACATTATCAAAATGAAAAAAAATTACACACCATTTTAATAATAGTTATATTTATAACCGTTACTAAAACAACAATATTAAATTTCTTGTTCCATCCCTCTTCTCTCATTATATCTATTTCAGATTTATTATTTTCACTCTTTTTATCTCTTTCTCTCACTCCTCTTCTTCCTCTTACCTACAAACAGCCATCATTGTCTTCCTCTTGCCTATCGGCAACCACAATACTCCTCATCTTGCTCACCATTATTTTCTCCCTCTTCCTCTTAGCTAAGGTTGCACTCCACCATTGGCTTGTGCTCCCTCTTGTCTGCCTATCTATCACATTGTCGTTTGTTGATCCATTACCGCCATTTGTGTCCTACACATGGAAGTACATGGAAGTTGGTTCTTGCTCTGATGCCAATGGGCGTTCATTAATTTTTCCACCTTGCATCTTTTTAAGATTTATCTAGGTAGTAATTTTTTCTATCTTCTATCATTATAAATATATACATGCATGCTATTTAGTTTGGTATCACATGCATTCTTATTTGTATGATATGGGTTCTCTTCTAGTTCTATATTGTTATGCTTTTTAGTTTCAGGTTGGGTATTTCCCTCTATAAATATATGCAGGCATGCCTATAGGTTGATGCCTTTGAACTATAAAAAAATGCCATAAATATATGCATGCATTTTGGTATTATTTGTTATTGAAAAATATTGTGTAATTTATTTAATATCTTACTAATAAAATGTTATTGCTTGTATGGTTTTGATGCTCCCGTAATAAAATGTTGTAGATAAAAGTTAATTTCATGGACAATATATTGTATATGCATGTGGGTATGTTGTTAGCCTAACATAATTTGTTAAGATATGATATAATATACTTATTATTAATTTAGCTATAGAATTTATATATTTTATAATTTATAAGAGATGGAAAATAAACTTAATTCTATGCTTTAGTGATTGTTCTCTTTTATACGTAGTAAGATATTGCACTTACCTATTATTTACCCATCTCCACCATATTTGTGCATGGAACCTAATGTAGATCTTCCGAATCATGTGATATGGCTATATGATGAGTTAGGTTGCATTGTACACATGAGTTTTGATTGGGTATTTGAAGCACATCATAACATTATGTTGGTTAATGTAGGTGTTGGAGAAGTTTAGTATAGAATGGAGAAGTATATGAGAAATATGGAGGTCCCATGTTAATAAACACATACTATGCTTCTTAGTGAAATCTTTGGCGTGTTTTGGGTAAAAATCGTGAGTAAGAAAATAAACACTGGGGTTCCGTATTTCTTAAATATAAACAGTGTTGTTACTTTATTTCCAGAATACATGATTTTACCCCCTAATATGGATACATGATGTAACCCTAGCCATTGAGTGTCGTGCACCCTAACTTCTTCTTCTCCATAGAATTGTGCATTCAAAGAGAATTATAGATTTGTGTAATTGATTGAGTGATTTCTTTAATCAAATTGTAATAACACAAGAGTACAAATAAAAAACTCTACTTTTTTCCTTAATTATTTTATTTTGTGATTGAATCCTCAATTGTTCATAATCTTATTAATTTAAGTTTTTAATTCTAATCTTTTTCAATCCATGCTATTTTGCAACAATTTAGTATCATAGTTGCATTGTTAAAGAGATCTAATTATCGGCATGGGTACAATATTATATATTGAGAAGTTTAATCAATCCATTAATTTTGGATTATGGAAATTGAAGATGCAAGAAATTATAATTCAAAGGAGATTGGATATAGCATTATCTGGTCATTCAAACAAGCTAAAATTGGAGGCTCTATCTGCCATACAATTGTGTTTGTCGAACAAGTTATTAATGGAAAGGGAAAAGGAATTAACAAAACCTATCTTGTGGTTGAAGCTTAAATCATTATATATGACAAAATCAATAGCAAATCTACTATTGGTGAAGAGTTATCTTCATGACCTGAAATTAGGAGAGGGTCAATTTTTGAAAAGTCGTTTAGATGAGTTTAACTCAATAGTTATGGATTTGTATAATATTGATGTTAAGTTAGATTATGAAGATTTGGTTATTATGTTGTTATGTTCTTTTCATGCTAGCTTTAAGCATTTCCATAAGACTATTTTATATAGGAAGGACAAGCTATTCCTAAAGGAGGTGAATCCATCATGCTACAATGGGAGCTGATTGATAGTTAGTTAGCTGGCAATGATAATTCCAGTAACTCACATAGTGAGGGATTGATAGTCAGGGGAGGACAAATGAGTAGGGGTATAGTGGCAAGAAGATATATAGACTTAAGTCAAATAGTTGGCAAAAGAATGTGACATGCCAAAGTTATCGCATGAAAGGCCATATAAAAAGATATTACCTAATGGGAAATTAATAGATAATGTTGATGGTATGTCTGATAAGTGTGATGCTACTATAGCTGAGGGCAATGGTGATGGTGATGTACTAACTACCACAAATGGTTAGACTAGATTGGCCGATTGGTGGATATTTTTTTTTCTGGGTGCTCCTACCATGTATGTCCCAATAGAAGCTGATTCCAAACATATGGAATTGTTCGAGGTGGATTTGTTATCTTGAAAAATGGTGCTTAGTGTATAGTTACTAGGATGTTAAGATTTGGATTGTGAAGGTGATGACACATGATGGTGTAGTCAGGAAATTATATGGTGTCTGTCATGTTTCTAACATGACCAAGAGCTTGATTTTGATGTATTCCCTAGATATCAAAGGTTATAAGTGTATCATTGAGAATGGCACATTGAAGGTTGATAAAGGGGTTGTGGTGGCAATTGTTAGCAAGAGGGTTATAACTTTTTATAAGCTTGTTGGCACAACTATTAAAGGTGCAGTTGGGGCAACATTGAAAGTATCTAACTCACATGTTCCTAGCCTTGATTTGATGCAACTAAGATAAGAAGTGTCATTGGCATGATTGGGAGCCCTTGTGATGTGACTCAGTTGCATCTATATTTGTTACCTTTTGTGAGTCTAAATTCTTTCTTAACAAGAAAGTGGAGGAAGAGATTTTTTTGTGTGCTTTAGATAAGGTGGAGGTTGTTACTGATCTAGATGGTATAGATTCTACTAGTAAGGAGGAATCTGGGTAGTAGGTGGAGCAAGTAGGCATTACTTTAGGTAAATATTGTTATGCATTGTATACTACAAGTAGTATTGGTGTGCAAGAGATAATATCAAACTCAGAGGTTATTTTGAGTTTTGATTTTACCTTGTGGTATTCTACTAGTGTTACTAAAGAGATGTGGTTTATTTGGCAAACTCAAACATTGGTATGTAATGTTTCATTAGTTATTCTTTTGTTGTGTATTTATGTTTTGCTTGTCACAACAAAAGAAATTTCTAAGGAGAACAATTTGAAGACTTTGGATGTGCCTAAATCCAAAGCAATTACGATGGCTTACTTAGTCACTAGTTTAGATTCTATAGCAGTGAGATGATTGATGTATAATATGATTAGTACTAATCACTATATTACTCATGTGGTGAGCATGTGTGTGGTGAGTCTCTTGAAAACACCTTAGTTAGGTATAGTGTGGATTCTGAGGTATGTGTTGCATACTGTATCTCCTTATATTAAGTATGTGTTGTCAACTAGTATGTTGATAGGTTACTTTGATCTTGGTTGCGGTCCTAATGATCAAATGTACACTAATTTGTTAGAATTCAACCTTAAATGCTTTAAGATTGTGTGTTTGGCAATGACAAATGATTTTCATAAAGGTGTGTGTCTTGGTGATTTAGTATGAGAGCTAGAGATTAGTCATGGTGTTATAAGTAATCATGGTGATAGCCAGAGTGCTATTTATTTGGCAAATCAAAATTATTTTCATCATCGAATGAAGCACATGGACATCAGGTATCACTTTATCCGAGGTAATGTTACTGCAAGTAAAGTTGTGTTGGAAAAAGTGGATACTTTGGATAATCCAGCTGATATGCTAACAAAACCACTAATTGTGAGTAAGCTTGAGTGTTTCTCAGACTTCATTGGTGTTCATAGGCCATCAAGCCCTTTGTTGGCATAGGGTTTTTATACAGGTCTTTATATGTCATGCCTCACAAATATTATGTCAAGGTGGAGAATTGTATGTTTTGACTGAGTATTTGAAGTACAATATAACATTGTGTTAGTTTGTGAAGGTATTGGAGAAGTTTAGTGTAAAATGAAGAATTATATGTGAAACACAAGGATCCTATGTTAATAAACACAGACCATTTTTTCAATGAAATCTTTGATGTGTTTTGGGTAAAAGTCGAGAGTAACTAAATAAACACTAGGGTGCTACATTTCTTAAATACATACTGTGCTTTTGCTTTACTTTTGAAACATGTTGTTTTTCCTCATAGAGTTTTTTATATATAAGGAGGTGTGATGTAACCCTAGCCATTGAGTGTTGTGCATCCGAACTTCTTCTTCTTCTCCACATATTTCTCCTTTCAAAGAGAATTTTAGATTTGTGTAATTGATTGATTTGTTTAATCATCCTATAATTACATAAGAACACGAATAAATATCTCTACTTTTTCCTCAAATGTTCTATTTTGTGGTTGAACCCTCAATTGTTCATAATCTTATTAATTCTATTTTTTTAATCCTTTTTAATCCACATTATTCCACAATAGTACTTTAACCCATTCCATTTAAGATTATGTCACTTTTTGTCAACCCTACCTTAGATAGATTCATATTCAGGTGCTTTGACTAGTTATTTACAGTGGTTTGTCCACTATACTGATGCACCACATCAGATATTTGTTGAGGGTAAGGTGTTTGTGTGGGATTATAATCGGATAACTAGAGAATTGATGATGATAGATAACGAGTGAAGGTTTCATCACAGTTTACTACCAAGTATCTACCTTGGTTACCCTAGAGTATCTGTCACAAGACTCTCCATTAATGATGTGAGGGAATAGATGAAATATCGATACTAGTGAGGTCTAAGAGTGATAGTTGCTAGTCGGCATAAACAAGGCTACCGACAAATTTCATAAGATGGTTGGGGGTTGTTCTTAATTAGGTGTGTGGGCTTTTGCAACCTTTTACAAATTTCTTAGTGTTCTTCTTAGTTTTTTGGTTATATTTTAAATGTGTAGTATTTATATATTTTGAATTTACAACCAAGAATTATGAGTTATTGGCAAAGAGGCGAAGAAATCGATTCATCATTCCATTTCAATCAAGTAAAGAATGAGAGAAAGAATTCATGTCCCTTTCTAATATATCAATTGAAATACCCACAAATGGTATTTTCCGTAGAAATAGTATATAAATAATTGATATGTATATACATATGAACTCTTTCTAAGTAAGTGTAATTTGTGTAGTGGTATATTTATGAAAACGTGTTGGAATGGTTTGTATATATAGCAATAGAATGGCATGATAAATTATAGAAATATAGAATATTTCTAAGCATGAGTCATTTGTGAATTTGTAAGGGATATGGAAACATGTTAGAATTATATATATATATATATATATATATATATATAACAAAATAGCATGTTACATTATGCAAATATGAATTCCTTCTAAACATGAGAGGTTTGTGAATTAGTTTGTATAAGTGAATTGATTTTTTTAATTTATTTTTATAGGATACATATAGATTGGAAAACTATGGATCTAAAATGTATGTGTGTAAATCATTTGTTAGGAGAATATGATAAAGGACTTGAATTTGTCATTAAGTTTGTAGTAAAATCTGTCATTGTTTTAATTATGTTTATATTCAATGTGTTAATACTAATGATTTGAGAGATCATTTGTTTGTGTATGCAATGAATACAAGTCACATTTTTTGGACATGGTAAGGTGAGACATAGTCTGGATATGACAATGAGGAACGTATCAGGGAAAATAGTGGATCATTTGACAATAATAAGAGTAATTTGTTAGAGGAGATGACTCAGAAGGTGAGAAATGTGTTCGGGATTATCAAAAAAATATTTGACAATTTATTGAGCAACTTGAAAAATCTTTTCTAGAGTGATTGCAAGAAATTTACTAGAGTATCCTCTCCTTTAAGGTTGTATATCTTAAAAGAATGTAATTGATGGAGTAGTAAAAGTTTCACAAAAATTATTGACAATTGTAAAAGATATATTTCCAGATGATAATATTTTACTTGATCGTACCTATGAAGTGAAGAAGATATATTCATCTATAGGTATGAGTTAAAAGAATATGCATGCATTACTTAATTATTGTACAATATTTTATAATGAATATGCATCTTCAAATAATTATCCAGATCATGAATGCAAAGCAAAATAATATAAGAAGAACAAGGTGTCATCTAAGATATTATGGTATTTTCCTATAATACCAAGATTCAGACGTATGCTTAATGATGTCTAAAGAGAGAAGACTTGATATGGCATAATGATGAGAATATAGATGATGAGATTCTATGACATCCATCTAACTCTCCACAATAGATTATGATTGATGGTTTGTTTCATATATTTGGTGAAGAACCAAGAAACTTGCATCTTTCACTTTATGCGAATGGTATAAATCCACACAATCACATAAAATATATGGCCATTGATTTTGGTTATATATAATCTAGTGGTGTGCCTCTACATGAAACTCTAGTATATGATGTTGTATTTACTTATTGTGGGATCAAACCAATCGAGGAATTGGAGTTATTCATTAATAATTTGAAGTTCGTATGGGACACAAGTATTGAAGTATTTGATGCATATGATGAGGAAAGTTTCCCATTAAAAGAAATTTTATTTTGTACTATAAGCAATTTTTGGATATGGTAATATGTTAGGCTATAGTGCGAAAGGCCATTACGCATGTGTGATGTGTGAGGAGAATACTTCATTTGTTTAGCTAACATATGGATAGAAGACTATTTTTCTCACACATTGAATATTTTTGATGTGTAATCAAAGTTGAGGGAAGGATTGGATCGGTTTCCGTTGATCGGAGATATCAAACACGAAATTCAGTAGAAGAAACGAAGGTTGAATGTCAATTAACTCAAAGAACTCAAGTTGAAATGCAGGTTGATTTCGACTAGTTGAATCAGGCTTCGAATATCGAATGGTTTAGATCAAAGGAGGAAGGAATTTGCCCCAAGATTTCCTTTCTCAAAGAAGACTCAAAAGGAAGGATATGCGCAGACTTTGCTGGCTAAATTTTGTGTTCAAAAATTTTATATATTCATTCATATTTTCGACGGTACAAGTAGGTGTATATATAGGAAAGGAAGGCTCAAATCAGTCGAGTTTTCCCCTTAATTCAAGCCCATTTAGTCACTTGAATTAAGCCCATATAACACTTAATCCTGATCATTATATCATGGTCTAAATGATATTAATAATTAACACTACAAAGCCATACAATTAACTATGATACATACATAAAATTACATCAAACCCTAACTTACATAAAATACACTTAGGGTTAGGGTTTACAATAAGTTAATACAACTAATGAGAATCATCACCATATCTTCTTGTTGTAAAGTATCATCCCATGTATGCCATAGTCTTGCATGCTTTGAATACTTGTACACTATAAGGTGTATTAACATCTTCTTCTTGCAAATATGTAACATACCTACAAGAACAACTTGAATTGTTTTCAACACCAAGCATAGACAAATTATCAAGAACATTTAATATGATAGGCTCCAATATTAAGAAATCTAATTCTTCCTTACCTTGAGAATTAAGATGAATATGATAATCCTCAGATGCTCCTGCATCATTTTCCCCAAGTTAAGAAGAATTTTCCCTCAAATTTTCATCACAATAATAAGGAGATAAATCACCAACATTAAATTTCTTGAAATTCCATTACAATACTCATACTTTCTCTCACAAATCCTTTATCCATAAGCTCTTGTATTTGTTTTTGTAATTTCTTAGCTTCTTCTGGGTTATATCTATAAGCCGGTTTATTAGGAATATGTATACCAAGAATAAGATCAATGGCATATTCTATACCTCTTTTAGGTGGTAATCTAGGAGGTAAGTCATTAGGAAATACATCATTACACTCATCAAGCAACTTAATTAGATTAGGACTTTCAATTTGTTGTTTTTCAGGTTTATAATCCTTAGAAACTAAAGCATAACAAATTCCTTCTTCTTCTATTCATTTTTCCATAACCTTTTCATGTAAAAATAATATTTTTTTGTCATCACTCGAAGGCATATGATCACATAAAGAAGGTGTTAGCCTATATAATTGCTTTTCTTTTTTCACCATATATTCATTAGTTACCCCATCATGAGTTTCTTTTCTATCATATTGCCATAGTCTACCTAAAAGTAATCCACAAGCATCCATAGGCAAAACATCACATAGAACTTTATCATGATAGTCTCTTATAGAAAATGTGATTCAAGCTCTTTTGTTTACTTTAGCTCCTTTATCTTTATTTAGCCATTGTAAAGAATAGGGTTTAGGATGATTAGTAGTTTCCAAACCAAGTTTCTTAACCATTACTTCACTAACAACATTTGTACATGAACCACTATCAATTATGAGTCTAAAAACCATGTCACCTATTTTACACTTAGTCTTAAAAATTCTCTCTTTGAGTAGGTGTAACACTAGGTTGTATTTGTAAAACTCTTTGGATTAAAAACCATGGATATCCTTATTCTTCTTCCAAAGTTAATATTTCATTAGGATATTCAACTTCTAAATCCTCATCATTACTACATGGTTCCATGTTTTCATTTTTATGCAAGGTTAAGGTTCTTTGGTTAGGACAATCTCTAGCAAAATGTCCATATCCTTTACATTTGAAACATTGTTTATTTGTCATTTCAACTACCTTATTTTTACCTTTATCATCTTAATTATTCTTTTTATCATATAAAATGTTGATTTAGGTGTAAAGGTGTTAGAATAGGGTTTATTTGTATTTCAAGCATTAGACTTAATATAGGCTTTAGTTGTTTTGTCTTTCAAATTTCATAGCTAATTTAACCAAGTCATCAAGAGAATCATAAGAGTACATGTCAAATTTATCTCTTATTAAATTATTCAAGCCACCTAAGTATCTAGCACATTTTTTGTTCTTTTCTTTCATGAACATCACAAATAAGGGCTAGTCTTTCAAATTCTCTAATGTATTATTCTACACTAAATAAACCTTGCATTAGAGTAGTCATTTTAACATACATATCCTGCTCATACTCTCTAAGAAAAAATTTCTTTCTTAGGTGATTTTTAAGCTTTTCCCAAGATTTTATTTTTGACTTCTATTATCTTTTTCTTGTTCATTTTAAATTATCATACCAAATTCGAGCAAACTTTTTAAACTTAAGAGTAGCTAGTTTGCATTTTATTTCATCCTCATACTCTCTAAAGCCAAAAATAGCCTCAATTTCATGCAACCATTCAAAAAATGACTCCAAATTCATATCACCATAAAATTCAGAAAGGTCAAGTTTAATACCTTGATCTTTATGGTATGCATGTCTTACTTGAAATGTAGGTGGTCTTCTTTGGTTGCTTGAGCCAAAGGAACTCATCTCATCTTCTCCATCTTTATGGTGATGTGTGTTGGAATGTCCACATCCACTCTTTGCATGGTATATAGGCTTCATTCTTCCTTCCACACTATCATGTGTGGTTTCCTTGCGAACTTATCATGGTTTATGCTTTTCATGTTCGGCTAAGTTAGCTTCCACACTTTGTAGTCGATGTTGAAGCGTGTTTTGATTTTTCAATTGAGAATCCATTCGTGTAGTGAGGCTCTTCATAGACTCTACCAATGCATGAACTTCTTCACTACCCATGGTGAAGGTTGACACAACTCTTTTTGTTGCACACAAAAGATGCCACAACTGTGTAGGTGTTGGAAAATTTTTTTCCTACAACCAAACAAGGCACAAACTTTTGCTAATTCTTAATCAAAGTAATTATCACTAACTACAGTACTTGATTAGGCACAAATGATAATATGTAAGCACAAGAACGCCGAATGCATGCAGGAAAACAAAGGTTGGAAGTGTTATTCTTAATTATGGCCCAAATTTCAGCCAAATAAAATCATAGAGTGCCGACGGATTTCTTCAACATATACATGTATTCAAGTTAAAGATTTGAACGTGTTGCTTCATAGAAGATGTATAGAAGACACAAAGGGAGATTATAGAGTGGTCCTTTGAGAGAAAAATGAAAGGAAATTACTCAAGGAAGCCAGGATACACACACACTTGCAGCCGTGTACTGAAATACACTCTCAAGTCTCTTGATTTTTGGTTTCCTTACCAGATTGATACACAAAAGGAAAATGAAATGTATGGATTAACATGGGATAATGCACAGACAAGGATAATAAATAAGATGGAAAGGAACGTTGGAAGGAACAAACTCGTAGCAAAACAAGGCAACACATGCAAGGAAGTTGTGATTGGAATTGTAGTGCTGGTCAAAGATGATGCAATTTGGTTGGAGAAAATGTAACAAGATTGTGGCAAGACTTCAAGAACTTATACCAATAACTTTAAGGATTATTCAAGAAGATCACAAAGATGTAAAAATTCAAAGAAAAGTGCAAGCTACCAGTGAGTTCTTGATGCAAGAACACACACATGCAATAACATGTCTGTAGGTGGCCTTTGGTTGACAGCTTCCAAAACAACTGAAGCATTGATACCAAAAATGATGTGTAGTCAAAGTAGAGGGAAGGGTTGGATCAGTTGCTGTTGATTGGAGATATCAAACATGAAATATAGTAGAAGAAATGAAGGTTGAATGTCGATTAACTTAAAGAACTCAGGTTGAAATGCGGGTTGATTTCGATTGGTTGAATCAAGCTTCAAATGTTGAATGGTTGAGATCAAAGGAGGAAGGAATTTGCCCCGGGCTTTCCTTTCTCAAAGAAGACTCAAAAGGGAGGATAAACGCAGACTTTGCTGGCTAAATTTTGTGTTCAAAAATTCTATATATTCATTCATATTTTCGACGATACAAGTAGGTGTATATATAGGAAAGGAAGGCTCAAATCAACCAAGTTTTCCCCTTAATTCAAGCCCATTTAATCACTTGAATTAAGCCCATATAACACTTAATTCTAATCATAATATCATGGTCTAAAGGATAGTAATGATTAACACTACAAAGCCATACAATTAACTATGACACATACATGAAATTACATCAAACCCTAACTTACATAAAATACAGTTAGGGTTAGGGTATACAACAAGTTAATACAACTAATGAGAATCATCACCATATCTTCTTGTTGTAAAGTATCATCCCATGTATGCCATAGTCTTTCATGCTTTGAATACTTGTACATTTTAAGGTGTATTAACATCTTCATCTTACAAATATGTAACATACCTACAGGAACAACTTGAATTATTCTCAACATCAAGCATAGACAAATTATCAAGAACATTTAATATGATAGGCTCCAACATTAAGAAAGCTAATTCTTCCTTACCTTGAGAATTAAGATGAATATGATAATCATTAGATGCTCCTGCATCAATTTTTACTAAAGAATCATCATGATCGTAAGACAATGAATGCTTTTAATGGCTTTCTAGAAGAAAGGCGTGCACCAATCCAATTGATGAGTAAACAATTATATTTGAAGATGAAATGTTTGAAGGTGCACTTTAGAAAGAAAAATAAAGATAAGTCTCCATCAATTGGGTGGAAAAGGATTTTTATATCCATCAACCTCCCATATTGGAAATCTATATACGTAAGGCATGCCCCTAATGTGATGTATATAAAAAAAATATGTGATAGACTTGTTGGTACATTACTTAATGTTCCACAAAAGACTAAAGATAGAAGTAATGCTCGATTGGATATGGAGGAAATGGGCATTAGGCATAAATTGGCACCATGAAACAAAAGAAGAACATATTTACTACCAACTTTCCATACTTCTTCTACAAAGGAGAAAATTACATTTTGTAAATTCTTTGATAGTATTATGGTTCCAAAAAGTTGTTCTTAATTGGGGTGTTCAAAAATAAATTCAAATAAGAATTTTGGACCAAACCGACCAGTTATTTTAGGTTCTAGTCTGAGTTTTGGTCTTAAAGTAAAAAAATTTTATTCTTAACCGATCTTGGTCTAGTTTTTTTATATAACTCAAATTTTGATTAACATTTACCAAAGATAAATATTTTTAATAAAAAAATAATTTATTAATTCTTATTATAACCGGTCTTAGAATGGTAACTCTAGTCTGGTTTAAGTCCATTCACTGGTCCTAAATTCAAAAAAAAAAAGATAGTCCTTGAAAGGGTTTTGGTCCAAGTCCATCCAGTTTAGTCTAATTTTAGTATGATGCACAACCTTAATTCTTAAAATTTCAGAAGGTTTATATAAATGAAAGAGATGAAACTAATTAACATGAAGTCTCGTGATTATCATTTTCTAATGCAACATTTGATATTGATAGACTTATGTGGAATTTTATCAAATAGTGTTTGAATTGCTATCACTAGCCTTTTATGGCTCTTCAATGCACTCTACTATAAAGTCACACACCCTAATGATGTGGATATCTTACAGAAAGGGATTGTGATAATAATTATTTGTCATCTTAAGATGTACATTCCTCCCTTATTGTTTGACATTATGGTGAATCTAACTATTTACTTGGTTAATGAGGTAAAAGTTTTAGGATCTATTCATGGGAACTTTATGTACCCCTTTTAATGATTTATGAAGTTGAAAAAATGTTACATGAATCATCGATATTGGTCAGAAGGATGTATTATTGAGAGTCATACATCAGATGAGGCAATTAAATTTTGCACAAATTAGTTGTCCAATGTTGAAGTTTTTGGTATTTATAATTCCCATCATACAAGTAAAATAAAAGGATATGGTAGTAGGAGAAAAATATTTGGACATGTAGACCTTGTCATGCTCAGTAAAGCACATCTCTACATATTACAAAATAGTGATGATGTTCAACTATATGTTGAAGAACATATGTGTTCTTTGAAAATTGAAAATCCATTAAAGACTAAGAAATAAATACTTAATAAATATGATCTTTCCTTCATACATTGTCTAATAGATTGCATCATTCCACTCATTGGACATTCCCCAACATCAATTTCTCAAACCCTACATTAGTTGTATCAAATGCCCCATTATGAAGTTTTCTCATATACCATCTATGCTACCAATGGATGCATTTTTTACACAAAACAATAAGATGAGAATAGTACAATGATAAAGAGTGGAGTGACTTTACTGGCATGATCGAATAAATATGGGAGTTAAATTAGACTGTATTTAAATTATCTATGTTTGGGTGCATATAGGTTGATAATAGTCATGGGGTTAGATATGATGATGGGTTCACACTAGTAGATCTTAATAGGGTAGGGCATAAATAAGGCACATTCATATTGGCATTACAAGCAACATAAGTTTTCTTTATCACCGATATTGCTAATAATAGATGGTCTATGGTGCTAATGATGAAGAAAAGAAATGTCAATGAATGTGATGATCAAAATTATGACAATTGGGAGAAAGAGTGTGCTAAAGTTATGCAAGAAACTCAATCATTAAATGATGATAACAATGACATTCCTAAGGATGAAATCTATTTAAAGGATGATTATCGTAAAGTAATATATATATCATATCATATCATATCATATCATATCATGAAACTAATCCAAAATGAGGGAAGAAAAAAAGAAGGAAAAGAAGGTGATGAGGGTAGCAACATTCTAACATATTTATAGAGTGTGCTTGTTATTTTAACTTTATATATTGTATATATTCATGAAACATCATACTATTGCTTATTTCATAGCATTACTATATATGCTACATTTTCTTGACACTTTAACTTAGTATTTTGTATATATTTATTCATAGCCTTATTTGTACTAATGTATATATTGAAACATTGTAGATATATGATAAAGAAAACCATTGATAGGTACTCTAGTGATGAAGAAGAGAAAAGAGGACCTAGTGTTATGATAATTATCACTAACATAAGAAATAGAGGAGAACAATTAGAGTTGAGATAGAATATGCATAATCTTCCTATCAGCGAGTATTGAATAACACCTCGAAAAACATAGAGGGCTTGGATTAGGAGTTACAAGAATAATAGTGTGTGGTCGATCATGTGGACCCTGGAGCACTAAGGGCTAAGTGGCTCTCCTAACAGAAAATTTAAACATGGCATTCGAACAAATGGCCACAATGGAGAAAGTATTTGCCTCAATCAAATCAAGCTATCCGATTCAAATGCACATGATCTAGTTTATATACCCAATGTAAAATAATGTTAGAGATAGTTGTGAAGTTGATATAAGTTTTTCTTCTCTTCCCAAGGTAAGTATATTAAAATATGAATTACTATAAAATGTATCAAGTATCAAATCAATAATTAACAATATGTAATATTTTATTACATGGTTTGCATAAATGTGACTTGTTAGATAATGACCCATCAATTCTTTTGGCAAAAGGATGGGTACGCATCAATAATGGTATGTGTTGGCATTATAATAATTGGAGATCCACCCTCACCTTGTTATAAATAAGGTAATGAGGCTGCTATAATGTTAGAAGTTCATAGAAACTTCATGCCTTGACCTACAGACTAGATACATCTCATTACTAAAGAGGTCATAACATCTTCAATCCATGTTATACCTAAAATATAACATACATTGTTTATAACTTCTTTTATATATATATGTATGTATATATATCATTATGTTTTGTTTAATACTATTAATTAAGGAATCAAAAAATAAGAATGATCCTAAGACAAAAGAAAATAGAGTTATTAGTGGAAGGAGTAAAACAAAAGAGGGGGCGAGAAAGGAAAGAGATATAGATCATAAAAATTAGTTGCTCCACAAAAGATTCCATTTTTGGAGGAGAATCAACAACTACAAGAACCTCACCAACTACCACAAACATTAGCAATGTTGTATTTCTACACCTAAAACTACCTCAGTAGCAATATAATTGTAATTAACAATTCTTCTGAGTATGTTCGGAGGGAATGTAACACTCCAAAATTTTGTAACCTTAATTTTTAATATTAAGCCTTTTATCCAAAAACTTAACACTTAAATATTAACTTAATTATTTTATTAACTCTTAACCCGCAAACCCAAATGAATTCTTTAATAAATTATCCAAACGTTTTTTCTTTTGTATTTAAATCCACCCTGATACTAAAAAATTATGCCCAATTTATTTTTCTAATCAAATGCCTTAAATCCAAATAACTTAATTTTATCTTAATCCTAAATTAAACTTAATTTTAATTTTAACCTTAAATTTACTTTTTTTCTTTTTTTCCTTTTTCTTCCTTTCCCATTTTTGCTTTTTTTCTTCTTCTTTCTTTTCCCTTTTCTTTATCCTTTCCCTTTCTTTTTCTCCCTTCTTCCCTATGCCCAGCCCACCTTATCTCTTTCCTTTTCTCTCTTCCCTGGGTTATGACCAACCCAACCTAATTTCCTTTTTTCTTTCTTTCTTTCCTTCCTTCCTTGGAATACGTCCAACCCAACCAACCTCCCATTTCTTTTTTTCTTTCTTCTTTTTCTCTTTCCTTTCTCTCCCACTCTTGTTGTAACACCCCAAAATTCACCACTTTTTTTTTAAAGTGGAAGTAATTAAAATAGAAATACTTAAAACTTGTGAATTCTGGGAATGTTACCGCCACACTTAGTACCGAACTGGTTCTCTCCAACCGTTCCAGTACCAAGTGCTAAGGCTAAAGAAAATTATTAACATTAAACGTAAACCAATAACTCATAAAAGAACTAGAAAGATCATACATAAAAATCAGAGTGCGCGTAAAGAATTACAAATCAAATAGAAATCAGAGTGCGAAATTAAAATTCCTAGAAAGGAATATTCTTACAATCGATAAAAGGTTTCCTTCAAATATTTAATACGAGGTAAAAGATCAACAGGATAAATCTGATACAAGAAGAAATAATAGAAATAAATAAGATATCAAGAAGAGTGGATCCAGCTACACTACTCTCGAACTTGAGCCAAAACATGCTCAACACACAGCCCCGACTGATGTCTCGCCCACCTGCACAAAGTCAGATGGGCATACTACTCATAGGAATGAGCAGCACCCATGAAAAAAGTGATCGGTACGCTACGTACTGAGTAAGGTAACCGAACACTAAGGCCAACACATAGCGGTACATAAATAATGCAAAATAATAATAAAGCATAAAATTTCAAACTACACATGTGATACATCAAAGCATATAATGAAATCCATAGCATAATATCAACAAGTCCACATATTAGGCCCAAAAAGATCTGGATTAATGTTTTAATCTTTCTTTCATCGTAAGTCGATACACGTCATGCCATTTTATCAATCCATGCGAGTACAGGAATACCCCACTGTTATAGCCAGTGGGCCGATCACACATAGAGCATCATGCCCTAACCACTATTATTACCGGTGGATCGGTCACACATAGGGTACAACCCTAACCACTATTCCTGACCGGTGGATCGGTCTGGTTCCTGCTCGCATGGTATTCTACTGTAAGTAATTAGTATCTTTTAAGAGCTTTAACGATTATGGTTTGTGTTTATTGAGCTTGACTCACCCCATTATTTTTACTGATGGGCCGGTCACATATAGGATCTCATGTCCTAACCACTATTATAACCGGTGGATCGGTCATATATAGGGTAAAACCCTAACCACTATAATTAGCCATTCCAAACCTTAATTAACCACAACAAATCACCATTAGCACTCCAATCTTAGTTAATGACAATAACCCAGAGTTAATCGCTCCAAACCCTACTCCATACCCTTATAATGCTCCACGTACTATTTTTCATCCAAAGTTTTCAAACACCCAAACATCTTTCACATTACCTTCCTTACATCCCAAATCAACTTTTCATACGTAAACTTTACTCCCATGTAGACTTTACACATCCCATGCAAACCATAATACCACCATACAACCATTAAATACCACCATACCACCACTAGTACCATCATACAAACCCTAATACCACAATACAACCATAAATACCGGCATCCAAACTCTAATACCACCATGTAAACCCTAAATTCAATCCACACAAAACCAAAGATCCATCCATACCAAACTCTAGATTCAAACCATAGAAAATCCCAAAGATTTGTCCACATAATATAATTGATTAGATTCTCCCCTTTCAAAACCACAAATTAGATTCTCCCATACTAGACCATAAGTTAGATTCTTACATATAAAATCATAAACTAGAATCTCCCATGTAAACCATAAATTAGATTGTCTCATATAACATCATATATTACATTCTCCCATACAAATTCGTCCCAACCATAAATTAGATTCTCTCATTCAAAACCATAAGTTAAACTCTCCCACACAAAATCATAAATTAGATTCTCCCATATAAAATCATAATTTATTTTCTCCCATTTAACACCATAAATTGGATTCTCCCAAACAAATCATAAATTCTATTCTCTCACACGAACCCCTACATTTCCCATTTTATTCTTCCACTCATGAATCATTAAAATACTTAGTTCAACTCACATCTCTTGGTCAACTTCTTTCCCCATCCTCCTTTTTCATCCTTTCTCCTACACAAACCATATCAACATCCTCATATGCATGTCTTATAGGGTCACAACACATATCATCCCATACACATAGTACACATGCCATATAACAACACAAAAGCATGCTTGAACTCCATGCCATACCAAATATGTAATAATTACAATAATAACATAGGATGCATACATACAAGGCACACAATGCACATTAGCACATAAAAGGCCTTAGTAAACCCTTACCTAAAACAACACCGGTCTTGGAGCATGCTCCTATGCCTCCTTAGGGGTTTGACTGGTATCACCTATTATAAGGGAAAAGCTAAAATTAGACTCTCTCCTATCAAAAATACTATTAAAAACTAACTTAATATAAGATTGGGCTTTGATAAAATATTAAAATAATAATAGTAAAAATACCAAAAATAATATCGATATTAATAATAATAAGGTTAATAAAAACAATAACAATAATAATAAGAAGGAAATTACTCAAAAACATAGTAAAATAAGGGCTTCATCCCTTTTACTAAAATACTACTACTAATACTAGTATTAGTAAATTAAATAACCAAATTTAGTAATAATAATAGTGATGAAATAATAATAATAATAATAATAATAATAATAATAATAATACATTATTAGCAAAACTAATGTTAAAATATTTGTATTAATAATAATGGAATAAGAATAATGGAAATTCAAAATAGGAATAATAATAATAATAATACTTATAACATTTTAATATTAATAATAGTAAATATAGAAATAATAAGAAGAATAATAATAAAATTGAATTAAAATATAATAGACTTCAGCCCTCAACATAAATAATAATAAAAACATTAATACTAATAATAATAATGCATATTAAAAATATAAATATTAAGAATAATAATAATAATAGTATTTATATGCAAATAATTGAAATAAAATAATTTAAGGGTTATAAAAATAGGGAAAATAGCTGAGAGGGTCTAGGGTTCAATCATAGGCTGGTGGAGATAGGCGGCACCGGCGGTGGTTCACGGCGGCGGCGGCGGTGGCCGAAAAAAGAAAAGAAAGAGGGGAAAGTTGCATGCTAGGAATGAGATAGGGAGAATTAAGATGGGAGTTGGGGTGTTTTGAGTTGTCCATAAGGAGAGGGACAGAATGAGGGTGGCGGCGCAGCCAAAGGTGTTGGCGCACAGCGGCGATGGTGGTGGCCGAATGGAGGAGAAGGAGAAAGAGAGAGGAGGAGAGGGAGAAAGAGGAAAATAAAGGTATGGGAAGATAGAGGAGGGTCTGCAGAAGATTTTGGAGGTGAAAGAAGAGGCAGAAACGGTAGAAGAGGTGGCTAAGGGCGGCGCAAAGGGTGGCGGAGGTGGAAGAAAGGGTCGTTTGGGAAGGCAACTTTGCACAGCTGGGTCGGCTTGTGAAGGAAGAATCGAAGGGTGAGGGATGTTTAGTTAGCTAGAGGAAGGTTCAAGGAAGAGTTTGGTGGCCAGGTATGGCAGCAAAGTTAGCCGGAGGCAGCGGGCGAAGCGTCTAAAGGGGTGGTGGCGAGAAGGACGGGAAATTCTGGGTAGGAGACAAAAGCTCGATATAGGGCTGCTTATGAGGGTATTTATAAGCTTTAGAAAAGAGGGTAGGATTCTGTGGATCGGCTAGGAAATAGGGAAGATAGGGTTCCAGTCGCCGGTGGCGAGGTTGGCCGGTAGAAATCAAAACGGCAGGAGGGTAGCTGGCTGGGAGAAAGGGTAAAACGTGCGAGAATAAGGGAGAAGTAGGTTGGGCTGATGAGGTTGTTGAATCAGTGAGGGAGAGAGGAGAAAGATTGGCCGGATCAACGGCGAAGTTGGCGGCAAAAATCTCGGCTAGGCAACGGATTTGCAAGTTGGCAGTGTAATACCCCAAAAATTTCAAAAACCTATATTTTAATAAATAACTTTATTTGAAATAAAATTAGCTTGTAAAATTATTTATTTTAATTATTTTATGGATTTTAGAGTATGTAAATTTGGATAAAAGTATTTAATAAATTAAAAATAAATATTTTTCTATTTATCATAATATTTTATTTGAATAATTTTCCAAACTAATATTTTACCAACTTTATCCTTTTTAAACTTATATATTAGATTATAATAAATTAAGTTATTAAATTAAATAATTTATCAAGAATATTACATTTTATGATTTTATAAATTAATTTAATTTATTTCCCCTATTTTCCCATTTTTCCTTTTTCTTTTCCTTCTCCTTTTCTCCTTTTCTTCTTTCTTCTCTTTTCCTTTTTCTCCCCCTTGGGCCACCCTCCCGGCCTGCTCTCCCCTCTCCCCCGCGCGTTGGGCCTTCGACCCGCCTCACCCCTTCTCTCCCTCGCGCACCGTCCAGCCCGTCCCTCCAGCCCCCCTCTCCTTTTTCCCCTTGGACCGGCCGGCTGCCTATTTTCTTTTCCAGCGCCGGTCCGGCCGCCCGTCCCTTTCTTCTTCTCCTTTCTTCCTCCTCCCACGCCCGACTCTTCTGCCATTGTCGAGCGTCGACTACCACCTGCAACCTGGCCACCACCTACCTCCCTCTCCCTCTCTCTCTTCCCCCGTCATTTTCTTTCTTTTTTTAGCCAAACCGGCCCTGGACTAGCCCTGCATGCCTCTCCCCCTTTCCTTCTCCTTCCCCTCCTTTCTCCCTGCCAACCGACAGCCCTGCCACCACTGCAGCACCGCCGGCCAGCCCTACCCCCTCTCTTCTCCCTCTTATTTTTCTTCATCTCCCCAGCCCTTCATTCCCCATATTTTTCGAGTCCTACTCTTTCCCCCGAGCTCTCCCTTCTCTCCTTCCTTCTTCCCCATTTTTTCTGTTTTCTCTCTACACCACTACCCGCCGCCGCTCGAACCACCAAGCCCAGCCCTACGCCGCCTTCTGCCACCGCCTACTACCACCCTGCACCACCACACATCCCCTTCGAGCCCTGCACTTCCTCCCTTCTCCTCCCCTTCCTTTTTCTTCCCAATTTTTTCCCTTACCGCCGAGCCACCTGCAACCACCTCTGCCGCCACCCAACCCACCGTTCAACACCCTACAACCCCCTCTACAACCTCCATCCATTAGTTGGCCGAAAACAGCCCTTGAACCCCTCCATTTTTCCCTCTCCTTTTCCTTCCTTCACAACTCCTCCCCTCGACCCTTCCCGGCAGCCAACTTCGTCGCCTTGCCGTCGCCGTCTCCGCCGCCTTACGCCGCCTTGAAACCACCCTTAGCCTCCACCTACACCCCCTCTACACTTCTGCACCATTCCCCTGCCTTAGAACCTCCCCTAACCACCTTCTTTTCTAGCCTAAAGACCCTAACACGAAAATGATAAATCTTGCTTCCTTCACCCCTCTTTGAGCCTTTTCCCTTCTCTTCTCTGCATGAAACTCACGCTGCTCATGCAGCGTGAGCTCCCCTTCATTTTAAAAAAATTATTTGGCTAATTTTTAAGGTATAATGGTATTTTATGTTAAGTATTTTATTAATTAAAATTTATAAAGTTTTATACTTGGATTCTTATTTCTAACATAAATATGATGGATATTATTTTTAGGTGTTGAGTTGCTAATTATGCTTGGTAAGATTTGATATTTTGCAGAATTAAGGTAACCGTTAATCCTCCCTTAAATATATGGAAAAACGCATGCTAGCACATTTAGGGTTTAGTATGATTTTATGCATGTTTTGTATGCTTAGCATGATATGTTTATGGTTTCTTATATTGTTTGTTAAAAAGAAAAAGCATGATAACTTTTGTGCCATATGTAGGTATGTTAAATAAGGAAGGAGTTTGATTATGGATGGAAATGTTAAATACTTGTTTATGATGTATCATGTTGCTAATGCATGAATGATGTTATTGTTTAAAGGTATTTTATTAATTATGCTTATGAGGTATATAAATCAATGTGTGTAGTTGCTAATGAGTATTATGTTGAAAAATGACAAGTTGGTGGACTTAGATGAAAAAGAAGAAGTATTAATATCATTATTTTATGTAGTGTTAGTAAATTCATAAAAATGGTGAATAAAGGGGTTGAATGGAAATTTTATAAGCGAAAAGGGTATTTCGGTAATTTTATAAGTAAAAGGGTATTTTGGTAATTTAAAAATAAAGGGGTTAAATGATAATTTATAAGTAAAGGATAAAATTGTAAGTTGTGAGAAAGAAGGGTAAAATGGTAATTTTGGGAGTAGGGGTAAAATAGTAATTTTGGATGAAGGAGGGCATTATGGTAATTGTTCAAGTAAAAAGGGCATCATGGTAATTGTTCAAGTAAAAAGGGCATTATGGTAATTTTGGAGGTAGAGGGGCAAAATCGTAATTTCATAAGTAAAGGGTAATATAGTAAATTTTATAAGTGAATGGTGAAGTGGTAATTTATAAGTAATGGGGTAATATGGTAATTTGGAAAAGAAGGGCAAAATGGTAATTATGTATGGAAAGATAAAGATGGTAATCTTGGATGTGAAAGGGTAAAATAGTAATTTGTAAAGTAAAAGATGTATGGTGGTAGTTTTCATAAATAAAATGATATATTGGTAAAATTGGATGTAAGGGGTAAAATGGTAATTTTGTAAATAAAAGGATATTATGGTAAACTTTGGAGTAAGGGGTAACGTGGTAATTATGATAACGACCAAAGGTAATTTAGAAATTAAATTATGATTGTAGAAGGGCAATTGAATAAGTATGATGCTATAGAAGGGTAATTTGGTAAATTAACCAATTAAAGGGCATTATGGTAATTTTAAATATGGAGAAGGGTAAAATTGGTAATTGTAATTATGAAGAGGGGTAAATTAATTATGAGGAAGGTTAATTTGGAATTTATGATAATTGAAAAGGGTAAATGGCAATTAAAAACAATTGAGAGAGGTAAAATGGTAATTACGATAAGGAGAATGGCAATTTGGTAATTTATCCAACTCAAGGGCAATTTAGTAATTATAACAAAGGAGAAGGGCGATTTGGTAATATAACCAACCAAAAGGGAAATATGATAAGTGTAGTAATTATGAGGGGTGAATGGTGGTCTAAAAAGTGTAGGAGACAATTTGGTAATCTAAAGTGGACAAGGGGTAATTTGGTAATTATGCAACCTTAAGGGTAATGTGGTAATTTATCAAGTAAGGAATGGATACTTAAAAATTATATAAGTAAAGGGCAAATGAGTAGTTTGTACCTAAAATGTCTTTGGAATTGTGGACCTTATTATATGATTAAATAATGCTGATTAGCCAAGTAAGAGTATTTGATAATTAGGATGGCCTTAATAGTTTCTCTGTGATATTCCGGATAATCATCTGAATAAGAAACGATTAATGATATCAGAACGATTGAAAGTGAATAAGTATCGGATTATCGTGCTTTTCGTGATCACATTAATTAAGACACTATTACTTAAAGTGAAAGACCTTGAGATCGGGAATGGTGACTCCTTAGGGGTCGCTACCCTAAGGACGTGGTTTAGTCCACGATTATTCTGGTATTTGCTGGTGTGCCTTTGTGCCCCAGCCAGGCCCTATATCTTACTCTTTCTAGCTCTACGGACCTATTTAGGGGGTATGCATACTTATGGATTAGGTGTCCTTGTCGGTAGGGTACTGAGTTAGCTTTATGCACCAGTACGACCAGGGTACCTTTGCGTCCTTGGGATCATGGTTGAAGGATACTGAGTAGCTGATATGCACCGGTATGACCGGTGTACCTTTGTGTCCCGGGTTATCGATCTCCCATTCGAGGCAAATAAATATGATTGATGTGCTGATTAAAGAAAGGAAAGATACTATTATTGAAAGTGGAATATTAATGAGTCGGGCCCAAATGATTATGATATTGAGTACAGGTCCACCGGTTATAATAGTGGCCAGGAGCGTTGTGCCCTGGATGATGAGTTATCTGTATTCCAGTCCACCGGCAATAATAGTGGGGGTCCCGAGCTCAATAAAATCAGTTATGTATGTGAATAAGATTATGGAAAAATACTAATCACTTATAGTGGAACACCATGTGAGTCGGGGCCAGACCGGTCCACCGGCAAATAATAGTGGTCAGGTGCGTTCTGCCCTGTGTGTTTATCTTCCGGTCCACCGGCAATAATAGTGGTCAGAGGCATTATGCCCTGTGTGTTGACTTCCGGTCCACCGGCTATAATAGTGGGGTTCTCGCACTCACATGGATATAAAATATGATATTGATGGAATGATGATGGAATAATGGCTTAAGGCCCAAAGTATCGATCGTGACTTATAAAGTATTATGTTTTTCATTGTTATGTATGCATCTCTCATTATTTATATGTGTGTGGCTTGCATTGTGTGCCATATGCGGGCCTGTCTTTAAGTGTGGTATTAAAGGGTTACTCAATACCGTAGTACTGAAGGGATTCCCTTATGGGGCCCCTACCTATTCAATGGGCAGTGCCCTTGTAGGTTTTTCAGGTGCTACTCAAGTGGGCTACAGGAAAGAGAGTAAGGAGTTATCCGGTATCGTTAGGGTTTTCCCTCCTTCGTTTAATTCCCTGGTTTTGATGTTATGTTGGTACTTTAACCACCATTGGTGGATTTTATTCCTGAAAACGATTTGATGCGCTACTCTGTTTTAAATATGTTGAAGTTCTTGCAATTTACTCTGATCTATGCATGTCGAATGTCTTTCGAATTGTATTTCATTTTCTTAGCCTTAGCACTTGGTACTGGAACGGTATGAGTGAACCGGTCTGGTACTAAGTGTGGCGGTAATACTCTCAAAGTTCACGTTTTATTTATCTGCTTCCGCTAATCTTCCTTTAAATTGACGAAATTTTTCAGTAGTGAATTTTGGGGATGTTACAGGCAGAGTCGGGGAAGAAGAAGGAAGGAGATGGGGGCTGAGCCTGTCGGTCCAGAGGAAAAGAAAAGAAAGAAAAGGGAGGAGGTCGGGCGGTCGGCGCAGGTCGAAGGCGTTTAAATGAAACGCCGAGTTTTGGTTGAAAAGGAGTTAAAACGCAGTGTGGCATAGGGCGGAAGAAGGATGCGCGGCGCAGGCTGGGCCGTGCCGAAGAAGGAAGAAGGGAGGAGTTTGGGCCGTGGGAGATGGCAACCCAAATGGGAAAAGGAGAGGAAAAATAAAAAGAAGGAAAGAAAGAAAAAAGAAAGAAAAGGAAGAAGGAAAAAGGGAAAAATAAAAATAGGAGGGTTGGGTTAAATAAATACATTAAAATATTTGGGATAGTTAAAAATTATAATATTTAGATAAAATAATATTTAAATCCCATTTTAGGCTAAATTAGGATTTTTAAAAGGTTTTCCATAAATTCTATTTTAATTAACAAAATACCATAATTTTCTCCAATTAAATTATTTATAAAATTCATATTAATTTGGAAATATTTTATCCTCCTTATTTTAAATAATTTATTTAATTAATTTCCAAAATGAAATCCTTAATTAGCTAAAATACCCAAATTTTTCTAATTAAAATACTTCTAAATTTCTTCTAAATTTTTCCTAATAAATTCCTTTTTTCTTTTAATAAAAGTAAGTTATTTAAATAATTTTTCTAATAAAATATCATTTAAATATAATTTATAAAATTAGAAAGTTTTAGGGCATTTCACTTGTCTCCTTCTTCCTTTCCCTTTCCCTTTTTTTCTTCTCTCCAAACAAAGCCTTACCAATACCCCCTTTTGCACATCCTTCTCTACACCCAAACAACCTCCAACACACCCAACCTTTTTCATCTCTAGCTCCTCTGTATAGCCCCTGCCTACACCTACACTTTGCCTGTCTCCCTTTCCACTTCAAGCTCAAACAACCCTTATCCTTCTCCTTCGCATGCCCCATTTCCTTTCGATTCCTGGTTCCTACGACCAACTTCCCTAGTCTATGCCAGCCTATCCCTTGCACCTTTGTATTTTTTCCTCACCTGCATTGCACAACAACCCCTCTTTTTCCTCTATTTTTCTTTCTTCCCTCCTTTCTGCCAACCCCTTAGCTATACACCCAGCATATACATATATATTTATATATACATGCAGGCAAGAGTCATAGCCTTTTTTCCTCTCCTCTTCCCTTTCCTTCCTTTTTCTCCCTCGACCCAACTCCCCCCTCTGTTTTCTCTACCCTAAAAACCAGTCGGGGACCTTTGCCTCACAAACCACACACTATATTCTCACCACCACCCTCCACTTCTCCTCGTTGTAGCCATCGCTACCACCACCACTGCTACCCTCATCACCTACCAACTCCTCCTACAACTAACGAATCCCTTAAGCCCATACCATCTTTCATCCTTCTCCTTCTCCTTCTCCATTTTCCTACCTCAACCACCCCTCTACATTACCCATTTTCCTTATCGACTCATCACCACCACACCACCACCACTACCTCACTATATCACCATCGCGTATAACCCAACTACCACCAACTCTTCTTACCTTCCCTACAAACTTACTTGTGCCTTTATTTCCTCGCTAACCACTAATGAAACCCTTCCAACCCCATGCATCACCTCCACCATATCCACGGATAACAAGTGCACTACCTCCCTTAGCAGACCTTCCAACACCACTACAACCTTTCCTCATCCTAGATCTAACCATTATCCAACCGTGCCTCCCTTAACCTCCCCTATCATTTCCATCTCCCTTACCTATGCCATGTTTCCTCCTCCATTGAATCTCCAACACCACCACCAAAGTAATGCTCCAACCACCAAGTTCCCAACCTTAACCGCCAAGAGCTCTCACTACCACCAACCAACCTCACTGTTGCTATTGCCACACACAACCACCCGTCATCTCTAATAAGCCAGCCCCTCTTGCCTTGACTTGCTCATGCTACTCATGCACTATGAGGATTCCAACATAAATTTTATCCATTTTCACCCAAAGGTAATTTTTTAGTTTTTTATTTAATAAATATTTTAATAAAAATTAATATTTTATTGATTTGAATATAAATTTGGTTAATGTGGTATTATTTTTAGCTGTAAAAGTTTTCTTATCATAGCCTAATATTTTTTAGTAGGCTACCCATAATATTTTCTTTTGTTGGAAATTAGGTAATCCCTATACTCTACTAAAATTTTCAGATATCACTTAACAATGCATTTAGATTTTGATGTATAAATCATGTATTAAGTATATTCATTACATTGTGATTATTATTCTAATAATAATAGTGTGGATTTTAGTAAAATAAAGCATGTTAACTTTTGAAAATTATTATGTATACGAAATGTATGTTAAAATTGTTTAAATGATGGGAATAAATTATATATGTCATGTATGTCCAATATGATATGTTGAGCATGCCTAGACTTATTTTTAACAAAAATATTATTGTCATAAGCCCTAGGGGCAAATTGGTCATTTAAGCACATTGTAATATTTAACTTGATAAGAATGCTTAATATGCCTCAATTATTGTTTAGTATGAAAATGAGTGATTTGATATTTCAGAAGTAAGTACTTCAACGTGATTATTATTATTATATGTCCTAGGAGTATTTTGGTAATTTGTGTGTATCATGATAATTCTTCTTATAAGCATGTCCAATATGTATTATTTATTATTAATCATGTGGAAATGTAGTTACATTTTCTAGAAATGCATGTTATAATAGATAGGAGTTAAAAAAAACATGATATATGATATGGACTTAAACAAATTGTTGTCAAAAGAAAAATAAACTAAAAATGATGATATGTACTTAAAAACTTCATTATTTTAAGAATAATAAATGAAAATTACAATATTTATAAATTTATACATACTAAATACTTATTTATAATATTGTAAAAATCTTATAAGTTGAAAATTTACATTCGATTTAAATTTTATTTACTTGCAAAAAAATAAAGACATGTTGATACTATTATTATAGTTGTAAATTATAAATACTTATTGAATACTTATACAAAAAATTAATTTCTACAAAATTATAACTGTATTTTTCTGTTACTTATTGATTTATCATTCTTACTTTTTTTTTTGTACGGATGTTTTCCCTTTATGAATAAAATATTAATACAATGTCAAAATGATCTACAATTGAAAAATTACACATCAAAAAGATATGTTCTATCCATTTCAATATAAGGGGACATCATCCCCATTTAGTGATATTATAAATGGTAACTTACCATTTATTTCTCTTATATACAAAGTAATATAAATTTTGTGAATTCTCTTTCCCTACATATGTCATGATGATAATATCCCTATTTAAATGTTATATTATGATTTAAATGTGTACATAAATATTGCATGGAATATGTGATATGTGAGAGTTGCAGGATTAGGGTTTTGTTGGTGCAACTCACTCAACGTATAAAAAGTGGGAAATATAGTTAATCGCTAGATCACAAAGATTACTTACATGTTAAAATAATGTGAATAATTATCATGTAGCCTTTTCATGACATATTACTTATAATAATAATGTTTGGTACAAAAAGGAATAAAATGACACAATTAGGGTTTTTAAGGGCATTTTGGTAATTTTGACCTGATGCATCTTTTGAGAATAATTGGATATTAGGAAGGCTTTAGACTTTTGATAGGTTAGCTTTAGTATTAATTTGCTTTAGCATAGACCAATGACCTTAGGGTTTAACTTTATAATTGAAAATAAAAGGGAAATGGTTAAGTATGAAAAGAGTAATTATTGTGAAGTATGTGACTGTAACACCCCTAATTTTTTAATCGGAAAATTAAGTTTTTATGACAATGCAAAAGCATTTAAAATACAAAACTGATGAATGTTACCGCCCATGCCTAATGAAAGGCAAAATAGAACAAGGAACAATGAATGCATGATCATATTAATAATGTAACAATACAAGATAATAAAGATTAGAACCATATTATAAATAGAATAAACTTGATAGTTTTGCAAAATAAAATACAGGAATTTGAGCTAAGAGTTTAAATAATCGAAATTAAAAAAGTATCCCAATGTAATGGACAAAATAATAATAATTAGTTAGCTTAACTCTCAAGCACAATCATAAACCTCGAACCCTAAATTATGGCCCACTAATGGCCCATGTCATCACCCTCAGCATATTCTAACTGAGAGTCATAACCTTGTAAATCGTCCTCTACTCCCCAAACTAGAAGTCAAAATCATCACAGTGACCGCACAAATGTAGTTTCAGTATGGTGAAGTGGTGGTAAAACATACTGCTTAAAACATGGAAGGCTCATGCAACACATTAAAGTTACATAAACACTATAGTGATATTATAACAGTACAACTCAAGTACAACATAGCATGCTTGCTTGGAAATCATGGAAGTATAGGAATATAGTAGTACTTGCAATGTATAAAATGTAAATCATATTAGAATTCTTCCTTTAGTGACCACACAATTTCTATTTAATAAGGTAGGTTGTTCGACCACACCTAGTTCTCCACCATGAACAAAGTCAAGACAACACAAGATAATCACAATAGGATACCATACCCATCAAACAAGGTTAGGATACATTGAAGGGGCTTTCTTTAGGGATACCACATCCACCACGCATCAAGTGAACATGCCACAAATCGAAGTACACCAAGGGGCTTGTACTAAGATACCTCACCCACCCATACTAGACACTGATGCCATGTCAGCCTACCATAGTATAATCCTATACCTCAAAGATGTGCACATACTCCCCTAAAAAATACTTCATCCCTAAAGTCCACAAAAGACTCGTATTGCTGTAAGCTCAAAACATGAGTGATCTTAAGCCATCAAACAATAGATTATAATAAATAAGGGTTAATGCATAAGAAAAAGGGCACTACCCCTTAAAAGATGCAACATTACTCATGCAAAGCACCTAAGTGAATAACTTTGGGTATTTCGTCTTGATCTCCTCCTCGGACTCCCAAGTTGCCTCATCTGCCCCATGATGTGACCTTATGACCTTCATAAGTGAAACAATATCCGAATGTGTCTCCCGAGTCTTGGAATCCAAGATCCTCGGCAGATGCTCCTTGTAAGTCAATGTCTCACCGAGCTCAATCGTCTTTAGCTGAATGATGTGTGATGGATCCGACATGTACCTCCTCAACTGAGAGATGCAGAAAATGTTATGCACATGCAAAAGTTCCATCGGTAAGGCAATATGGCAAGAAACCTCTCCAACATGATCCAAAATCTCGTACGGCCTAATGAATCTCTGGCTAAGCTTGCCCTTATGACTAAAATATATCACTCACTTGGTTAGCGAAACTCTTAGAAGGACTCTATTGCCTACCTCAAACTTATATGCTTTCCTCCACAAATCTACATAACTCTTCTACCTATCCTAGGTTACCTTCATATGGTCTCAAAGCATCCTAATCTGCCTGGCAGTGTCTTCTACCATCTCTAGTTCCCACACAATCATCTTACTAAAGTTTCTCCAACACACAGGACTACGACACTTCCATCCATAAAGTGCCTTAAAAGGTGTTATTCTTAAACTTGCATGATGACTGTTATTGTAGGAGAACTCTACCAAGTCCATACAATCCTCCCAACCACCCAAAAACTCAAGAACACAAGCCTGAAGCATATCCTTCAAGGTTTGAATAGTACGCTCAATCTGACCATCTATAGATGGATGGAAAGCTATGCTCATCTTAAGGTGTGTCCCAAAAGCAGCTTGCGACTTCTGCCATAAGTGCGACAAAAATCTAGAATCTCAGTCTAACACAATGTCCTCAGGCACCCCATGATAGCGAAACACATGATCTTGTAAGTAATAGCCATCTGCTCCATATTCCACATCTACTTCATTGGTATGAATACTGTTGACTTAGTCAACCAGAAAACCACAACTTAGATTGAATCTGAACCATACGGGTCTCAGGCAATCTAACCATGAAGTCCATCAATACACTATCACATTTCCACTCAAGGGCTTCCAATGGCTGGACTAAACTAGCCAGATGCTTGTGTTCCACCTTGACCTTCTAACATATCAAGAATTGGGCCACAAAGTCTGCAACCTCTCACTTTATACGGAGCCACTCATAGATCCGTATAAAATCCTTGTACACCTTATCCCCTCTAGGATTGATGGAATAAAGCATATGATGACCTTCCTCTAAGATTGTTCTCTTAAGCTCCCCACAACTCTACGGAAAGCACTACTATCCTCAGAAATGGATGCTACCATCCTCCAAAATCTCAAATCTCGTTGCTTTGCTATCGGATATCATCTTGGAGAGCTTGGCATATAACTAATGAGTCCTTAACAACTCTAAAGCCTACCAAAGGTGCTGCTCGTGTTCCTTATGAGTCCACGAATCAATCAAAATGTTGTCAATAAAGACCAAAATGAACTAATCAAGATAGTGGTGGAAGACATGGTTAATGAGAGCCATGAACACTGCTGGTGCATAATGGTCATACCTCCTCCTAAAAGTTGTCTTCGATATGTCATTCTTGATAATCCTCAATTGATGATACCCTGATCAGAAGTCTATCGTCGAAAACATAGTAGCCCCATACAACTAATCAAAGAGGTCATCGATCCATGGTAAAAGATAATGGTTCTTCACTGTAACCTGGTTCAACCCATGATAATCGATACAAAGCCTCAACCCACCATCCTTCTTCCTCACGAAAGGACTGGTGCTCCCTAAGATGATAGACTCGATTGAATGTACCCCTTCTCCAATAACTCCTCCAACTAAGTATGCAACACTTCTATCTCAATCAGCACTAAGCAATAGGGCACCTTAGACATAGGCTTTATCCTTAGTAGAAGGTCTATCGGGAAGTCTATCTTACGCATTAACAACATCGCTATGATCTCATCAGGAAACACATTTGGAAACTCCCGCACCACTGAAATCTCCTCAACTGATGGCTCCTTGGCATCTAGATCTTAAATGCCACATGAGAAGAGAGCTTACCCTTTCTGCACTAGAGTATTGAGCACCATCACGGACACCACCCTTACTACAAGCCTAGGCTTACATTTCTAGTAAAAGACCTTAGCACCCGGTGGTCCCTTAAGAACCATATGCTCTTATGCATAATCAATCAATGCCTGATATCTTGCGAACATATCCATCCCAAGGATAAAGTCTAAGTCCTAAAGCTTAAGCTTTATGAGGTCTACCAAAAGCTCAATCCCATTAACAATCAAGGCCATATCTCTATACAGCCTAGAACATGGAAGTTTATCCCCAAATGAGTGCATAATAAAATCTCTACCTTATTAGAAGGAACTATAGATGTCCTAGCTACGAAAGTAGTATTGACAAAGAAATGTGAAGCACCTGAGTCAAAAAATATGTAAGTAGGAAGAGAAGAAACCATGAACTTACCCATGATGGCATCAACATGTTGGTCAGCCTCTGACTAACTTATCACATTCAGGTGACTGCGTAGAGGTGGTCTTGTAGCACTACCTAAGCCTTGCCTTTACTGAAAAGCATTGGGCCTCTGCATCCTTTGCTATAGAGCAATCCTACTAGCTTCACTATCGGTTAGTTGTGCCCTCTAAACTGGCAGTGTCTGTGCCACCGTACCCTACGAATGTGCCTGCCCTTGCAAAGCACGACCTTCGATGGAACGACACTCTAGCCGAAAATGCCCCAACCGACCACAACCATGGCACTAAACTAGCTGCCCAACACAATCCTTCCCTAGGTGGTTCATACCATACCACTAATAGATGAAACACCTCACACTCGGGTGACTTGACTGACTCAACTACCCTCCAAAGCAAGGGACCACTCTCAACTGATGATTGTTTGTGGTATGGAACCTCTTCTCTCCCCTGTGGCACTAATCACCCTCCAACCTCCACTTGGCCCCTACTTGGGTACTACAGGTGGTCAATCACAAATGCCTTTAAGGCATATTCATACATAGTGTGCAAGTCTTGTGCACAAATCCCCACTAACATCCCATGGAGCCTTAGACTCAACCCTAGTTAGAAACGATGCACCTTTATACTCTCGTCAGTGTCAACCTCTAGAGCAAAGCGAACCAAGTCCAAATATTATTTTTAGTGCTCCTCCACCGAAGACATCCCCTGACATAACACCATGAACTCGTCATGCATCTCCATCCTTAGGTGAGTAGGATAAAACTTAGCCCTGAGCATCTCAATGAAGGTCTCCCACTAATCTATAGTGGCTCCCCTCAACTGCTGACCTCTTCACCACTCGTTAGCATGACCCATTAGATGGAATATCCTAATATCCATGTGCCTAATTTCTAGGAAACCACTAGCCGCAATGATCTTCTCAAAATCCCTCAGCTAAAGCTCCAACACATTCGTGTCTTCTTGACCCTCAAAAACCAAAGGTTGATGAAGATAGACCAGATGATGCCAATCCTTTGGTGGCAACATAGGAAAAGGAGGTGGCGACAAGATAATTGCAATGGGATACCACACCTATCACACAAGGTTAGGATACATTGAATGGGATTTCTTTGGGGATATCAAACTCACCACTCATCGAGTGCACCTGCTATAAATCGAAATACTACACCCACACATGGTCGAAGTACACCAAGGGGGCTTGTACTTGGATACCTCACCCACCACACCTTGAATGTCTCAGTCGCAAGGGCTAAAAGGTTAGGATACCACACCTACCTAAGAAATGGACAAATAAGTAGTGTGAGGGGGCTTGTATTGAGATACCTCACCCATCTGTACTAGACATCGATGCCATGTCGGCCTATCACAGTATAATCTTATACCTCAAAGATATGTGCATACCCTTTACCGACCACAACCCAGATGAGAAGGAAATAGGTACAAAGTAAAAGATATATAACCAAGGGCGACTTGCCTACTAACTCTCAACAGGTACCCCAAGAGTTGGAGAAAGGGGCTTGAACGAAATCTTAAACCACTAATTTATGTATAAGTGATGTCACAAATCACAACAAAGTCAACACATAAACAACTTGGGTGTTTCCAAGTGATAACACCAAACACATCACAAAATATTAAATCCACCATTTGGGTGTGTAAATATGACACCAAACTCAACCATAAGGCATAAAAGCCACCAATTAGGCGTTTAGAGATAACACCAAACTTAACCAAAATCAAATATCAAATACCATCATAGTGGCTCATATTAAATTAGGTCAATAATAGTTTAAATCATAATTAAAATGTTTTAAATACATGGAAGCATCAACACAAAAGGTCTAAGAGAAACATAGTAAATTATAACAAACTAGTCGGTTTCTAGTTGGACTAGTTGATCAGTCCTTCACACCAGTCGACTAGTCTCGTCATACCAGACCTGGACCAAAACAAAACCAAAGCAGGAGTCAACTGGCTAGCCTCACCGATAGATTATTTATTTTAACCAACCAACTAGTTTGGTCCAACCGATCGATGGGTCTAATTAGAGACCAACCTATTTTGCCCTGTAGAGAAACCAATCAATAGGTTTGACTAACTGATAAAATGGTCATAGTAACCAGACGGCTGGTTTGGTCTAACCGGTCGATGGGTCTATGTAGAGATTAAGCCACTTTGGTCTATAAGGTCACTAATCGATGGGTTTGACCAACCGATCAAATGTTCATTAAAACCATTCAACTAGTTTACCAAACCAATCGACTGATCTTAGGACCAACCAATCCAAAACTCCAAACCATTCAACTTTGGTAATGTACACACTTAAATAAATCATGCACAAACAACCTATTTTATACTTAAAATCAGAGAATCTCAACAACACTTACTTGAGGAGAATTATACCACATGCTCATGACATAGAACACAATTAGATCATACTCATATAAACACTAACACATGAAATCCTAATATACCACAGAAACCTAGTTATGTTAAAAATAATAATGCCTTACCTTGAAGTAATTCTCCTAGTAGAAAACTCTTATTAGATAACTTATTTAGTAGAACTTTGATTCCTAGGAGAATCAAAGTAAAAGCCATTAAAATCATCTTTCAAAACTTCATTAAAACTAAGAAAATTAGAAGAAGAAGAAGAAGAAGAAGAAGAAGAAGAAGAAGAAGAAGAAGAAGAAGAAGAAGAAGAAGAAGAAGAAGAAGAAGAAGAAGAAGAAGAAGAAGAAGAAGAAGAAGAAGAAGAAGAAGAAGAAGAAGAGAGAAACAAAACACTACCTTTGACTCAAAAAACATGTGTTAAAAAAGAAGTTGAAACCTCCAACTTTTTTCAACCTTAATTCTTCCTTGCTTCTTAATGAAATAAAGAGAGAACTAAAACTAAGATTAGAAGAAGAGAAAGGAACACAACGCTTGCAAGATCAAAAGAGAAAAACAAAGAGAACCTCTATTTTTCTTAGTAGAATGAAGAATAAGGGAAAATGGAAGTGTGCTCAATACTTGGTGAAATTTTCATAAGAAGAAGGGAGAAAAAAGCAAGAAAACAAGTGAGGAATGATAATGGGTTAGTAAATGAGAAGGATAGGGGCAAGCTAGTCAACACTCTTAGGAAAAAAGGGAGATATAATTAGTGAGGTTGAGTGTGGGCAAGTCAGGAAGTGAGGACTGGTGGGGGTTGAGTGCGGTTAAAGATGGGCATGGTAGTGAGTTGGCAAGTCAAAGAAAGGTGCACAAAGTCAAGCTCACAACCCCCTTTGCCAAAAGAGAGAATGAGAGGTCAGGGAGAAGAAAAAGGGGAGGCTTACCTCCAAAAGTGGTTTTTTGGAAAAAGAAATTGCTAATTAAAATTATATAATGATCTGATTAATGTGAACATAATCTCAAAGCACTAAACACATGATTGTTAGAATAATTGAACTCAAATTAGAAATTTTCATAATCATTAGAGAATAATTCGAATCAAAATCATAAATGGATCTGAAATTCCAGGCAAACCAGTCGATTGATTTGGACAAACCAGTCGATCGATACACCTAGAATTCACATTTTTATTATAATTTCAAGCCCATTTCAAAACTAAAACTCATTCTTTTATATCAACATAATTCTAAATACAATTTGAAGGATTTTGGGATGGGGTATTACAATGAAATATGTGATCACTTTATAAAATATTAATACTTAAAGTGAAAGATCTTGAATTGGGATGGTTGCTCTCTAGGATTAGTTACCATGTATTTCTCTTATCTAAAAGGTAATATAAACTTTGTGAATCCTCTTGAAGTTAAGTAACTTATTTCTTATTTTACAAAAATAGTGTCCACTCCTTAAAGTTGTATCTAAAAAATAAGTACAATAATAACCGATTTGACTTTTTGTCAAGATTTAGAAGTTCAACCACTCATAGATCGATTGCCACATTGATAAGTACCTAATAAAAATGTTTCAACCAATGTATCAAGTTTACTTGACATGAAATATAGAGAGATTTTATTTAACAATGACACCCTTATGACAATGCAACATTTTTATTCAAATTAAGGTTAGTGTCTTTTTTTTAATTAATATATATATATATATATATATATATATATATATATCATATATCACTAATTATTATTTAAGAATACATTAGCAAAAATAATTTGTCATTTAGTGTTTAATTTTTTATGATTTCAAATGCAGTAATCAATTTAGAAGAAGTTTTTGGTGGTAACATTGTAATACTTGATATATCCTGAGTGATAATTCTTAAATGAAATTTACAACTTATTATCCTAATTTAGGATATTTTATTTATCACAAATCCTGAAATAGAAGATATCATTGAAAATTTATCATGTGGTATGCCCTAACATAATTACACATATATGTTTGTGTGTGTGTGTGTGTGTAATTTATATCTAACACGTATTTTTTCTTCTTAAATTGTGTCCTTCATTTTTTATAGTGTTTTGATACATTTTATTTCTTTATATATATAGAATATTGTGATATTGGTGATTATTTATACACATGTAGATTTTATAGCTCTTTTTTGTGTGTGTGTTGAAAGATGGTGTAAGAGTAAGAATTCTTGACAATTGAAACATTCTTTTATGTTGTATGCAATGAAAAAATCAACTCCTAACAATGAAAAATCCTCTATAAGTGTTGCATGACCCATTCTATTTATGAAATAGTCAGCAAACACTACCTCTAAAATATTTAATCGTACAACAATATGTTTTCTTTCACATCTATGGGGAGAAAAATTGATAGGAATTTGAATAATGGTAATTCTCCTCCAATTTTTAGACCACATGGTCAAAATTATTATTTTTTGGGAAGTTTATTACCAACAAAAGGTTCAGCCCCAAAATTTGTACAACTATATATTTACAACATGGAAAACAGAGTTTAAAATAAAGTTGAAAATAAAGTTTATTTCATTAGGTAAGTTTTATTATGATTATTCTTTATTATTTATTTATTCACTATAAATAAGTTGTAGTGAATAGTTCGAATGAAATGTTATAACATGTTTTGTTCTAGGCAAAGTGAAAGTTTGAACAACCTTACTATATTCATTATTTCTAATTTGAAGATTATGCTTGATGACAATAATGTGTTGGTCATATCATTTAGAATGTTGAAGGAAAAAATGAACACAAAGGGTTGTTCCAATGTCACGCGAAAGTTGATTAGTAGAATGAATGGATATGCAGTAAGGTATAACCGACTGATAGATTTAGAAGTTGCTAGATTAATTGTTGGCGACATTGTTGCATCTCTCAATGATAGGGATATCTTGGTCAAAACAAAAACGGGACTACTAAATCACATAAGTGAATTGCATGTTTCATACCTAAGGTTACAATATCGATTATTAAATCCTTATGGTGAAGACCGGTACAGTGAAGAAATACCATTGACATCTAATGAATGAATTCAACAACATGGTCAAAAATATGTAAGTATGATGGGTTGTTTTTCTTACCAAGTGCATGAAAGAAATTCAAATTCATCGCTTATACTATAGGTCATGAGACTTCTGCAACAATTTATTGTTGATGCATATACAATGATTGAGCCTATAAGAGTGACATACATTCAACTACATAAGAAATCATTACATTGTGAACTACAAAGTGGGTTGGCACTTGGTAGGTGCTATTTGAAGAGGTGAGACATATCCATCAACATAAGGCAGAAGAATTATTTTATCGTCCTCGTTCACCAGTGGTGCTCGATATATGATTCAAAATTATTAAGATGCCATGGCCATTTGCAGATGGATTGGTTATCTAGACCTCTTTGTTGCATTTACTTGTAATTCAAAATAGCTAGAGATTATTTTTTTGGGGTCTAAAGTAGAGGTTTTAAGGATGATGATCATCCAAATATTATTTATAGTGCTTTTAAAATGAAGTTGAATTGTCTTATACAAGATCTTTTGAATAACAATATATTTGAGAATATTAAATTAGACAATAATCTACATCTACTTAATGATTTTAGTTATGGATTATTACAAATTTAAATTTTATATATACTATTGAATTCTAGACTTGTAGCTTGCCACACACCAATATATTGATTTTTCCTATAGAATAAGACAAGTATCAAACTGGAAAGCATTAGTCGAATACTTTTAGTTGAAAGTCCACATCATATTATTTATCCTACATATTACACAACTATTCAAGATTACATGCTATATGGACCCTGTGGAACTTTGGAAATCTATAATTATTGATCATGATGCTAGATCGAAGCATTTTCTAATCATTTTGTTAAATATTTACTTATTGATGATGATGGATATCCAGTATATAGAAGACATGATAATGTAATAATAGTGGAGAAGAATAGGGTGCCTCTTGATAATAGGTTTATCATGCCTCACAATCATTAGATGTTCCTTAAGTATAGTAGCAGGACTGATAATAAGCAGTAAAAAAGGTTGATGAATTTAAAATGTATTATAATTGTAGATATACTTCATCAAGTGAGACAACATGGAGATTATTTAAAAATAAAATCCAATACAAGAATCCACTAGTTGAGAAGTTAGGCTTTCACCATCTAATCAAACAAAGTGTTATTTTTTCACATGAATATTTGATTGATGATGTTGCTGATCACTTATCGGTTAAGGAATGTATGTTTCTAGGTTGGATAAAGGCAAATAATACATATGAAGATACAAGGAACTAGACTTATGTAGAGTTATCTAAACAATTTGTTTGGGATTCATGACAATGAGGGTGGCTTCTAAGACATCAGAGGATATCTATTAGAGACATTTTTGTGTCTTTCTTGGCAGTGGTGAACTCTACTATTTGAGATATCTTATTAATGTCGCTTGCAGGCCTAAAAGCTATGATGATATAAAATTTATTAATGGGGTGTAGTACACATCATATCACGATACTTGCTAAGCTTTGTGATTGCTAGATGATGATAAAGAATACATTAATGGAATTATTATGGCAAGTTATTGGGCGTATGCATCTTCATTAATAAAGTTATTTTCAACATTATTGTCATTAGATTCATTTACTAGACCTGAAGTTTTTTGGTATGAGTCATGAATTTACCCAACTGATAATATATTATAAAGGCAGTGTGAAACCTTACATCACAATGGTAATTTATGTACCTCTTTGATATTTATTTATAATTTATATATAATAGAGTTGCTTATACCATTTTCCTTTAAAATTACAATGGATTTATTTTTAGAACTTCACTTTTACAATAATGAGATAAAAAAATTATGTTTTGGTAGAGGTTGAAAATTTGTTATGAAACTATAATAAGAGCTTACGAGAGTTTGAGCCAATGCTATTCCCATCCTTGTATATTTTTTAAGTGGTCATAGTAGATTGATACACAAAGAAACGTGGTATGATCGTATTACATTACGTGAAGAACATAACATATGTAATGTCTATAACACCATAAAAATGTAGTTCAATCAAATTCAGGGAGTGTGTTCTTTTTATATGGATATGGTGGTTGAGTGAAAACATTCATATGGAAGACACTACCAGCAGTTTTGAGATGTAATGGAGATATTATGTTAAATGTGGCACTAAGTGGAATATCTTCTCTTTTATTATGAGGATAAAGAACATCTCATTCTTGATTCAAAATTCCTATACATCCCAATGAAGATTCAATATGCAATATCAAACAAGCCAATCCATTTGTAAAGTTAATTATAAGGTGTAGACTCATAATTTGTGATGAAGCTCTAATGGTGCACACATATTATTTTGAGGCTTTGGATTAAACCATGAGGGATATTTTATGATTCAAGGGAAAATGATTGTTCTTGGTGATAAATATTGCAAGTCATTCCAAAGGAAAGCCATGCAGCTATTAATTCTTCATACATATAGAGGAACTAGAAAGTATTATGATTAACTAAAAACACAAGGCTTCAAAATATTATCTCAACTAATGAATCTACAGCTTTGAAAGAGTTTTTGAATTGGATTGATAGTATTGGAGATTTAGTGATTGGAGGTGATAATGATGGTCATGCAACAATCAAAAATTCCAAGTGATATTTTAATGAAATATTGTGAGGTTTAATTGTAGATATTATAGAGAACACCTATTCAGGTTTCAAGAAAAATGTTACTGATGATACTTTTTTCCAAGGGGGATCAATATTAGTACCTACTCTTGACATTGTTGAATCAATAAATGAGTACACCTTGTCAATTAACTCAATCTATATAAGTACACGTTGTCAATTAACTCAGTCTATATAAGTACACATTATCAATTAACTCAAATAATGATTTGTTTTAATATCTATACACTCCATAATTATAAAATTCAATTAAGTGTTTTAGTGTGTCTAATCATGTATTAAACTTGAAGATTGGTACACATATCGTGTTATTGAGGAATATAGATCATTTTTCTTGGTCAATGTTATAGAACCCAAATGACTATTACAAAGCTGAGATCTTATGTCTTATAAGCAAAAATCTTAGGTGGAAGCAATACGTGCTATAAAGTTTTGTTACCAAGAATATCACAAACACTGTCCGATCCAAGACTGCCTTTGAAATTCAATCAAAGATAGTTCATGTTGATTGCTTTGTATGCAATAACAATCAACAAAAGTTATGGTCAATTTCTTACTAAAGTTGGTTTATTTTTAAAAAATATTTGTATTTAGTTATGATCGGTTATATGTTGCTTTATTTAAGCATCACAAATCGTTGAGGTTTAAAAATCCTCATATGTGACGATGATAATGATTAAATTGATTCAAAAATAAATATTGTGTTTAAGGAATTCTTAATCATATCAATAATATATTTACGTATCATTTTAGGTGGTGTACATTATATTAATGTATATTTAAATTCTATGTATACTTAATTGCTTAGATTACAACATTAAATTATAGCTACAAATTAATGCCTTTCTACAATTTAAAAAGAAAAAAAATAGTTGGTGGTCCATTTGGATCAAAGTAATTAAAATTAGTGAATCTATTTGGTATTTAGTCTATTTTTTGGTATCTCGATATATATGTATATAAAGAGAATATTACCTGTATATTTATATATAATTAGGTGTATATATTAGTATAATTATATGTAAATAATATTATGTACTTAGAACTAAATACTTTATGACCATTTTAATTTTTATCCTATTAGTTTTACCTAAATGGACTATAAAAAGATTTCCTCATTTAAAAATCTAGTTTAAATAAAAAAATGAGTAAATAATAAAAGATGGCTTTAGGTGGCCATACCCACTGAATATGACCCTACATCAATAAAACATAGAATCATGAAGCCCGTATAAAATGAGGATTTTAATTGATGACCTTCTAAGAAAAAAAAGGAAATAATTTTGGTGTCCTTTAAAAAATTAATAATAATTAAATCCCATATTTAAATTCTCCCATATAGAGTGTTTAGTGTTTACCCAACTATTCGAAATTCATTTCTTCTTCTAGTAACAGTATAGTAATAATAGGGTTTGGCATTTGCGTTGCCTCACTGTCACAGCGCCAGAACGTTCAAACCCTCCCTTCCAGCTGATCTATCGTTCTCCTTTAACCTTTTTTTAATTATCTTTAAATTTTAATCGGACGACTCTTCTTTGGATTATACCCGTGTTGATTTTCATTTATTAGCTTCATCATCTGGTTTCATATATCGTCCCTTTAATTTTGCATTTCAGGGGTTTCAATTCGTGTTTGGCACTTCTGAGTATTGATTAAAGTTGAAAGATAAGTATCTATTTGATTTTTATCGACCAAGTATTGGTATTTGAAGGAGGCTTAATTTAGTCTGGAGTTAGGTCAGATGCCGGAGGAGGACCTGCTGGAGCTGAAGTTCCGATTGTACGATGGATCGGATATTGGTCCGTTCCAATATTCGCCCGCATCTACCGTGGCTATGCTCAAGGAAAGAGTTGTTGCTGAGTGGCCTAAAGGTATGTTGTGCAGTAATAATCCTTCCCGATGAAATTTGTCTCTGAAATTTTGTGCTCAGTTTTGCTTTGTTTTGTTATTATGTAGCCTATTAGTTTGTTTGCTTTGCTGGTGATTATAGCTCTTTCTGCAACTTTGTCTTAATTTTGCATGTTAAGTTCTACCCGTTTGATTTTATATTTTTGGCGTTGGGTGTCTGGTCTCAAAATCACGTCAGAAGGAGGGGGTTAATGTCTGGTCCTAGACTATGTCCAATTTAGGTTTGAATTGGTAAAATAATCTGTCGAACTAAAATTAACATACCAAACCAGGTGAAGAACAGTGAAAACAATATGGGAATTTGAAAATAATCTGCCAAAATATTGATTTAACAGTGCAGAATAGTTTGCTTAGCACAACTATGCTGGTACTGTTATTGGTTATTTTGCATTTCAGCATTGCTGTTGGTTTGATTTGGAGTGATGGATGTTTGAAATTGACTGATAGTAGATTAGATTGGGAGTTGGCTCGATTTTATTTTGGAATGTGGATGTCATACTTCTATAGATGCATCTTGTCTAGGCCCTCCACCCCAAATTTTTTCTTGTTTTAATCCCTTGCTTTTATCTGAATGGAGAAATAAAATAATGCATAATGAACTTATTTGTATGCCAGAGCTAACCTTATGGGTTCTGACATCCATTTATGGCAAGGAATATTTCATCTAAAAGGTCTTGTGTTAATTAAAGGTTTCTGTAACTTTTGTTGTAAGGAATTGGAAGTGGAGGCTTTAAATGAGGAATACAAATCTTGGCTGGATACAATTGTGGCCAATTGCAGTAAATTAGGATTGCTTGGGCGCCTTTGTTGGACATGGAAATTTTTTTATTGTCTGCTGATGAATGCTTTAGCTAAAGTCCGGGAGGCATTTTTGATTGTGCCTTTGGATTTATTGATGTTTGGTACACAGCCCAACATTATGTTCATGGACAACTTCTAAATTTGATGTCTCGATTTTCTTTGGCATGATGATGAGGGAACATCTTTCTGGAGCCTCTAATTTCGGAGATGCTGCTTATTAAGGACAAGAATTGGATAACATATCAACATGTTACAGAGTTCTTAAATTGTTTTCTCTGATATTGCCGTATAGGCATCCTTATCTGGATTATCCTATTCAAATTTTTAATCAGCGATGACCCTTTGTCAAATAATTCATGATAGTTGGCTGTCAATTTTGATGAAGTTCCATTATGTGTGGTTTCGGGCAGGAAAGGTTGACAAAATCCATAAATGGGGAAAACAAGGTAGAGGGTTTTTTGAGAATTTCTTCTCTCTCTCCCCCACTTATCTCACAAGCTGTGTCAAGAATGATCGAATACAAACTATTCTTGTTCACTTGGGATTATTCTAATTTGGGGGGTAGATAAGTGGAATAACATAGACTAGGATAGAGTGTTGGAGGTGAAAAAAGAAAAATTAAAAATAAAGATGATTATGTTCTCTTCGTTCTATTTTTGAAAACTAACTCATTTGATTGAAAAAGCTTAAAGTGTTGTTATTATTAATTTAGCATGAGTTTCCCCCTCCCACAAGCAATTATAAAAAAGGCAGGAATATTTAAACAAAAAATTGGTAATCGTCATGGAGTATTCTAGCCACATTATGCAAGGAACAATCTAGCCGCACTCTTTCCCAAAGTGGCACACACCTTATTAAGAGGGCCAGAAAGGCATTAACAAAATAATTAGAATATTAGATCAAGCTAAATTTAAGATATTATTTGGAATCTTTTAGTATGTGGTATCTTTATTATTTCTATTTATATATTTAACTAGATACTAGAGAATATGAGCCAATTTTTTCTTATTCATATATAAGATACTATTTACATAAGATTGAGAAGTTTATTATTATATTATTTTGATAAGAGTTAAGCCCGTTAGCTTGTGCTAGGTATAACTTAGGAATTATGCCTCAGCTAACAATCTATGATTGGAAAATTAATGAATATGTTAAATCCTGATCCATTAGACCCCACAATCCCTCTTTTGCCTTGTCCCCTCCCCCCGCTTCTCTTCTTCTTATTGGTTCTTTACTAGTATACAACCTTAATCATTCCTATTTAATTCATCAATCAATCCTTATGGGCTACAAAGGAACCGAGCGTAAGAAGAGTTGATTAAGAAAAAGGTCTTGAGTTTGATTCTATCAAGGATTGAAGACCTTGTCTAAATTTATGAAACTGAGTTTAGAAGCTGACAACCAATAACATATCAAATTGGTATCATGATTTATCTATTGAGAGAATTGAACAAACTTTGAATTTGATACTTGAAATTATATCAAGAACCATCACCTCTTGTTTATCGGCATGTGCGTGCTTTGTGATCCAAAAGTTTATCGGCATATGCGCTGTTGCACCATCACCTCTTGGTGACCACCCTGACCCATCAATCAAGGCACTGTAAGGCTCTGATGAAGCCTCTAGTAGCATTGTCGGGTTTTGTTCGATCCTCTTTGCCCAACCTAGAAATCTCATCCTTTGCTGCCTACCATTGCCACCCTCTTAACCTTGCTGCTGCCTCACCATGCCGCCTTGAGGGCCTCGACACCCACACCTTCCGCTATTGATCACTCCTCACTACCCCCACATCCCTTTGCCACATTGCCACCCCCATTGGCAACCTATGCCCTTTTTGACATCACCAATCCACCCACCACCCACCAAGTAATAAAATCGCAACCGCAATTGCGATTGCAGTGTTGCAGTATTGGAGTACCGCGAATAATATTTTATATGTTGTGGTTTTCGCGGCTTTTTTTTTAATTTGTTATTTTCTTTATGCTTTTCACAATAAATATCACTAAATAGATACATATCGGTAAAATATCGGCAAATATCACCGATAAATACATGAAATTTTAAATCCATCGTGTGTCGCCAATTTCGCGTATCGGCTGGTCCAGGATCCGATAAATAATAGCTGATATTGCATATTGGGACCGATATTTAATTGTATGTCACCTGCCAAAACCCCTTGCAAGCACTTCCTTTGTAGACCACCATCCCCACATGCTCAACTGCCTTCAACTTCCATCACTACTGGTTCCCCCTTTTAACACGCCTCAACCACTCCATCATTCTTGCCTCCTCCATAAACCACATTGCCCCCAGGTTATGCCTACAACACAAACTTGCAACTTGAATTGTTGGAGTTTGCATTACCTCAAGGCCCTTGTAGTTGCCTGTTTGAAAGGCTCCTCGATATTAGGAAGCCTCTTCGAGCGGCCCCAGTACTCTTAGCTTATGCCACTATATGACCGACCCGTTTTGCTTGGCCCCTAGTGTGTCTTCGACCAAGCCTGTTCTCTCACCTTTTGGTTTATGGGCCCCACCCAACCTATGGTCTCATATTTGAAGTGATCATTGAGAGCCTATAACTGCTATATTTGTTGTAAGGAGTTATTATGGTTAGGGCACCCTGTTGGGGCCGCAATGCTTTCTTGGATAAACTGCTCTATCTTGGTTCATCAGATAGCTCATTAGAGGAGGAGGGCCCATTCGAGCACTAAGAGATCCCTCACTTTAGTACTATTAATCAAGTGACCTAGATTATGATGCTTCATCATTTTAGGCACACATATTAGATGACCATGCTGAGAGGGCCTAGCGGAGGACAACTCGTCCAAAACATTATCGTGCTCATCATATCATGGAGACATTATTCCTGTCTTCCTTGATATGGGTCATAGATTCTTTTTGGTCTCTGATTCTTATAACCAATATTACCGATTTTCACCAAGCCTTCTAATGCTTCGTACTACTTTAGTGACCACGATTGTAGTTGTCGTTCCTTTTAAGGTTACTCTTGAAGATGGGCTTGATTTCACCGTAAATGACCATGATACTTATGATTGCCTTGATGTCCTTATTAGAGTTTGTGGCAACACTTCATCTACCATCAAGTGGGATGTGCCAATTGTGGTTTTAGGCTAGTCCGGGTTGGAGCATCCTGGCTCTCCCTTCATGGTTCAGCTAGAGCAAGAGCACATTCATCTTTTGCCCAAGCATATTCAGGCTTACCGACATACGAATGGGGTTATGTAGTTATAGTTATTGATTCGGTATCATGTCCTTTCGTATATCACAAGATGGATCAAGAGAGATGTTTTTAAAAAGTAACAACCCTACTTCAAGCTTGATGAGGAGGAAGGGAGAATTAACATGTGCCCTATTAAAAGGGTTGTAAAGGCATTAGCATATTAATTTGAATATAAGATATAGCTAAATTTAAGATGGTAATTTGAATGCTTTAGAATTTGGTATCTTTATTATTTCAATATATATATATATATATATATATAATTAGCTTGATATTAGAGGATTTTGTAACACTCAATTTTTTTAACCCAAAATTATATTTTAAGAGTAGCGCATAAGCAAAATAAATAGCGTGGGTGAAACTGTTACATTTGACATTGAAAAGTCATTCACCTAGCTAATGTTAGGTGACTTGTGAGGCTAACGTCGGAGTAACAAAATAACAAGAGAGATACTCTCTAAAGGGGAGACAAGTGATGCATATACTAGACAGGATAAGGAAATATTATACAAACAACTGTATCCAAATACATTAGGTAAAGCCTATAGTTTACAATAAATGACAAAGATACAAAAGGTTTCCATCACTAGTTAGCTTAACTCTAGGCTAACAACACTCTACACCATGTAGTCATCCGTCACCGCCAGGATCATAACCATATCAACTAGGGCTTTATAACACCACACACACATGTCGTTTATCCATTGAATGGATAGTGACCATTAAAATGTACCGAGTAAGATCTAACCATTGCATCCATAAGCATGCTTAACATAGAAGTATGACTGATGTCATCATATAACAACCAAATAAACGTTAAGTAATCACTGTCATATCATACACACAAGTTATCCTATAAGTTGTGGGCAATAAACGAGGAGATATCACACATAGGTTCTCAACCAAGGAAAAACCCCAAGGCATCTCTAAGATCCATATCCATTTATTATTCTTGGATCATATGAGTTTGTTAACTTAAAGTTGACTTAAGATCATCCAAAAGTGTCATAAGTTTACACCAATCATATTATGTCAATAATAGTGTTTTAAGATAACACCGAATATGGTTTAATTGAAGCAAGAGAGCTCATGCTTTGCCACTCATGGTTAATAGCCATAGTAGCCAAATAATAGTAAGGACATCCGTGTCCTACCACCAATGGCCATCAAGGCCAAGGGGGTTGTACATGGAACTTCATATCCGCCCCACTTGTGTCACCTAATGCCACAATGGCTTAACCACACCACCATGGTCATTTAACCATGATAGCTAAACTACTATAGTATCCTCATTCTTTAGTGTGTACACCAATTGACATTAGCCACACCCCTAATAGGGTTAGGTTATAGAGCCTAATAAAGTATGAAAGGTATCAAACCACTAGATAAACTAGGGTCCCTTGTGTTTTATGCTTACATGAAAGATAAAGTCCGTATACTGTATTTTGTACTCGTACACCAGACATTGTGTATACATTAACATATGAATTGATTCATGGGTCACAATTTCCTCATTTTGCACCTAATAATCCTAGAGACCTCTTAAGGGTCAATGGACAAAAATTTCAGCTATATTAATTTAAACCACCTTAAAATAAGCTTGTATACCGAAAGTGAAACATTTACTATTCATGTAAAATACTATTCATGATCATCAAAAAATGTTAATTTATATGGAGAACCATGCAATAAAATCATGGTCGTAATGCGATTGGAGTGTTGCGAACAATAAATTATGTGTCACAGTAGTTGAGGCATAAATTTTTATTTATATTTATCAATATGTTCTAAGTCTTATTTATTGATCATTAAATATAGGCATGCAATAAACTAGTGTTCTATATTATAATAGAAGCATTTAAATGAATCATATAAAAAATTATCCTAATAATCGTACATTTGCCTTGGAATGAAAAAAACAAAACAAAATATGTTATTTAGTGTAGATGTGAAGATAATAAATAGCAGCAATTTATTTTAATCCAGTTGTCACTTGGTCAAATATATATATAGTAAATGAATAATAAGAAATTTTTATGCGTGTATTTTAGTCAATTTAGGATTTTCTAATATTTCTCGATATGTTGACGATATTTCCCAATATGGCGATTTATTGGCAATAAATTTGTGAATTTTTTTTATTCGTTACGTATCGACTTATCCAAATTCCACTAAATGGCGGTTGATACGCTATAGCAGGAGTGCTATTTAATTGTATGTCGAGAAACTTAAATCTAAAAATAAAAAATATTTTATTATTCACGCTTGGTTACTATTTTGGGTCAATGGTCAAAAACACAATCAATTATCACTCAATAAGTGTTTAATGATAAGATTAACCGTATATATCTTAATTAGGCAAAACACCATTAATTCCACTTTAAACCCTACATTTGTAATTAGCGGGTCATTATTAGCATATTTAAAACTTAGGTTAGGAATGACATGAACATGAAGAACATTTGGCCAAAAATGCCTAAGCATGCCAAAATTTAATCTAAGATGAAACATTCTATACATGTCCAATTAGCAACATAGCATGAATGAAATTGAAGCAAATAAATGCCAATTAACATCTTGAAATAATCAAATTTGACAATAAATACAACCATAGCCACTAAGGGCTATTGGATTGAGAGACATACTTGGTTTCCCAAACTCATTTATCAAACACTTGACATTATATTTGCACATAGATCTTTAAGCATCAATATACATACGATATCATGCTTTTAATATCCAAATAAGACGCTCAAAAACTTATACAACCCTTGAAAAACCCCTAGCACACGTGCTGCTGTGAAAATATGCGAAAAGGGGAGGAAGAAGATCTTACTTGAACCCGAAGCTCCTACTTAGCAAGAAATAAAAGAGAGTAAGGAGATCAAGCTAAGAACTCTTCCAAAAACTCTTCTTGAACACCTAAAAGAACAAGGGAAAGAACTTAGACATTCTACTTAATAGAACCAAACAAGAAGGTGGAATTTAAGGGGTGAGAAAGATAACCCTTTCCTCAAGGTTTGACGGAAACTAAGCTTCAATGATGGAGGAAGGTGGAGCCATGTGGAGGGAGAATAAGAAGAGGGTGGTTTGGCCACAAAGGGAGGAAAGAGAGAAAATATGACCAAGTTTGGACTTTGGATAAGGTCCGGAAGACTTAGTGATTAAGTTAAGGAGGAAACTTATATGTTAAGGTTTTATTAGATATTTTCCAAAATATCTAACACACAAAAAGAGTGGGGAGGGGAATTGCCGGCCATGAGGAGGAGAAAAGAGCGGCTAACATTCATTCTTATCCAAAATAAAAAGGCTAAGATTAATTCTCAAAAGGTTAGGTAAGAATTAAAAAAGGAAAAGTTGTTTTGATTACTTATTATGTCAAAAAATATCTAGTTAAATCTGAAAAAAATCATACAACATTTTAAAATCATTTAGAACTCAATAATACTAAAATATTGGCATCTCAAACTTTTGTAAATTTTAGATGACCAAAGAGGGTTGTTTCAGGCTTAGATATGATAAATATTTTAGATGACTAAAATATTGGGTTTTGATTACTTATTATGTCAAAAATATCTATTTAAATCTGGAAAAAATTATACAACATTTTAAAATCATTTAGATCTCAATAATACTAGAATATTGGTATTTTAAAGTTTTGTAAATTATAGATGTCCAAAAAGGGTTGTTTCAAGGCTTAGATATGATAAATAGTGTCTTTTGGCCAATGAATCGGTTTGTAATTTTGAAAAAGCATAGAAAACTCAAAAAAATCCAAGGAACTTAAATATCACATAATGTAGTCTTGAAAAAGTATAAGGTCAAAAATGGTCAGAAGCTTTATGAGAGTCAAACCTGTAAGAGAGGATAAAAAAGCGAGAATGAAAAAAATTCAAAATATAACGAGGGTTTCAAATCTTTAATTTAATAAAGTATGTAAAATAAGATGATTTTATTTTTAGATAATTAAGATCCTAAGCATGGGGCATTATAGATATTATATACTTAAGATTAGGAATTTTATTATTATATTTTTTTAATAAAGGCTAAGCCCATTATCTTTTGTTAGGTATAAATAAGGCGTTATGCAGAGAATTAACAAACTTGCTAATTCCCATCTCCTAAAACCTCACTGTCCCCCTCTGCCTACGCTGATTGTCCCTGTTTCCCCTCTTCTTTTGTGCTCATCAATTCTCTACTAGTATAAAATGTTTACCCCTCCATCTAATAAATTTATTAATCAAGCCTCATGGGTTACAACTGCAACAACCGTAAGAAGAATCAAGCAAGTCAGAGGCCGCGAGTCCTGAATTAATCAAGAATTCAAGATTACCTAAACCCTAAACCCTAAACCCTAAACCCTAAACCCTAAACCCTAAACCCTAAACCCTAAACCCTAAACCCTAAACCCTAAACCCTAAACCCTAAACCCTAAACCCTAAACCCTAAACCCTAAACCCTAAACCCTAAACCCTAAACCCTAAACCCTAAACCCTAAACCCTAAACCCTAAACCCTATGGAACCGAGTTTAGAAGCAGAAAATCAAGAATATACCACACATTGCGGCTAGTATCATGGAAGAAACTCTAGGTCTTATCTAAAATTATCAAACTCTTTGCTTGACTGGGTCCTCCATTATAGGATGTCATTCCATGCATTATGATATGGCTTAGGATTTCAGTAGCCTTCTCTGAGTAAATGCTTGTTGTCCCATATGTTTTTGAACTTATTTTATTTTATTTTATTTTTAATATATATAAATATATTTGCATAATTTTTCAGTTCATGCAGGCCTTCAACTATACAAAAATACTTTTGAGTTACATCACTATTTCCTAGCTTTAGAGGGACATGGAACCAATGTTTGGATGCATTCTTGGATAGTGTTTTCCATTAAGATGTCTAGAAAACAAATAACTTGACTTTGGTGTTTAAATGACCCCTTTTTGTGGCCAGTAGGAATTTTAATAATTTTCTTTTGTTTTCCTGTCATTAGGCCTTTTCCCAGAATTGTTGAACAGGAATATGATGTTCTATTATTTTGGGTTACAGAAGTACATTACTAGTCCCTTGTAATTTTTATTATTTCCATAAATTCAGCGGCATTATTCTTAAGTACATTATTACAGGAGTATTATTATAGATATTAGAGGAGTATCATGGATATTGTTATTTTATCATCATCATCATTAAGATCTATAATTATCTCAATAGAATTCTAGTTTTTGTTTCCATTTATTGCAAGGCATTAGTGTCCTTAAATTATTGCAATTTTAATTTTAATTGTTTTATTAGGGGCTGTTTTGAGCAATGAATTGAGTTCTGGATGTTTACCTGCGTGTGGAACTTGGTGGCCAGTGTTGGCGACATCAATGTCCTATTGTCATAGTGGGAGATTAGATTCTCAAATAACAATTTGGCGTTTCATTTAGATATTATGAAGCAGAACAGTAGGTGAAAAACTGTCTATGTAAAGTCCCTCTCCTGTTCTACTCAATAGCAGTTGGATGGGTGTCAAGAAATACGGAATTAATCTTGGTTTGGATTGTGCACATAATTATGCTTGTTGTCTTATGAGTTATGGGTTCTCCTTTTTTATTCTCTTTTTAATTACATTGATAGTTTTGATAACAACTTTCTTGACCTAAGGTTTAGTGGTAGCAAAGTGAGCACTAGTGTGGTGTGTAGGAGTTATGTGTAGGGTTTGGAGTTAAAATCTTAATAACAAATTTGATAGTTTAATAATGACTCTCTTGTCCTGAGGTTTCATCTATTTCATAGCTCAGCTCTTTGCTATGGTTCACAGGACAAATATGTTGTTGCTTGGAGATTATGACAGTGGGTTGGCTTATTGAATGATTGCTGAAGCTGATTATGTATGTATTTTGTTAGAAGATATGGTTCATATTCTTTGAGGAACTGACGGTCAAGGGTGAGCTTTTGTCTTTGACATTAGTAAAGTCCAATATTTTGACTAATTAGCTTTGGATTGTATCTGTCTATCATGAATTAGAACTCCTATAGTTGTTGGAATGGTGTGAATCTTAAAAATAGGTATTTTTTTAAATATACCCCAGTGGTCTAAGTCTAGAACAGCAAATGCGGGTTTATGGATTCATCAACTTATAAAAATATTTGAAAGGACATATGAAAATCTTTAAATTCCTTCCGTTTCATAAAGAAAATCCTTTTGTATTTTTCAATTAAGGCTGTAAATGTAATTCTAAAGATAGGGATATGTTTATTGCCTCTTGTGTAAATTGCTAAAAGAACTTTTTTTATGAAACGGAAGGAGTATTTAAAAAGTTGATCACAAAGCCCTGGTGAAATTACAAAATTTGAATAATTTCTAATAATGTATAATAGTGCTAGACTGCTAGTACCTAAGTAATGGTGATTAAAAAAAATGTCACGGTACCTTTGTGGAGTCATTGAAGCACATGATGCCATAAAATGTCATGGTACCTAAATGCATTTCATCCGAAATACAATATATAATTGTTGACCTTCCTATAAATCTAAAGCATTATAGAACAAAAGAGGATTATGATACTATTTATGCTAATTAAACAACTGGTCAGGGAGATGTTTTATTTTTTTTACGATCGTGTAGGGTTAATAAAATGAAATTAGACATCTAAGAAATGACTGTTTAAAGAGGTTTCAAATTCTGGTAATGCTTCCGATTTTGTGTACCCAAAAGATTTCTGTTTATGATTATCTTATTAAAAACCCTTAGAACATATGTGGGATAGTGGAAGGTAGACGATAAGTCTGATATTCCTCAGCTGACAATGTTTCAGTGGCATGATAGGTTTTGGTTCATTGATTGGCAATGGCATTTTTTTTGATGAAATTATGCCAAATTGGTTTTGGAAGTGACATTCTTCCTCCTTTTTTGCATGCTTGTCCTAGTTTGCTTTCCTTGTTTTGGAATGATATTATTATCTTCTCCTCCTGCTGCAGCAGCAGATTAAGTCTGGGTTTTAGTACATTGCAGATAAAAAAATCGCTCCCAAGGCTGCAAGCGAAATCAAACTCATAAGTGATGGAAAAATATTGGAGAACACCAAGGCTATTGGCCAATGTAGAACGCCATTTGGAGACCTGCCTAAAGGGGTTGTTATAATGCATGTTGTTGTGCAACCGTCTGTGGCAAAGGCCAAAACAGGTTCATTCCAATTCATCTCAATTTTTTTTTATTTTTTTATTCTTGTTTTGTGTTAGTGCTTATTCGTTGGCCTTATATTGCTTGTATGATTTATGCTTTTTAGATTAATATTTCCGGTGCATTTTTCTAGCTTTGTCATTGAATACCCGAGGGAGATTTTGTGAATGTGATTATTGAATATGTCTGTGACCATAATAGCTTGCTAAATGGCATCTGAAAAAGATGCTACATTATCCAGAATGGTTTTTCCAACGGAATTTATCTGACACTAAGGATTTAGTACCCTTTGCGTGCATGAGGTTTTCTCTGGCCATCTTATCAACTATAATATTGTGTAATTGTAGGATTCTTATGGTAGTAAGGAATGGAAAGGAGAAGGCAGTAAAGCTTTATAGATATGTTCACTTTCATGCAGACTTTGCTAAAAAGAGACTAGTGTTTTAGTTGACATTTCACCGCTGCTAGGTTTTGACAAAAAAATATTTGTTTGCGTAGTGCTACCATTAGGGGTGAGCATAATATGATTCAAACCGTAAACCAAGCTGGACCAAACCATAATTTTATGGTTTGGTTTGGTTTATGATTTAAAAAGTTATGGTTTGATTTACAATTTCTTAAAATAGTTTGGTTATGATTTGAAAAATTAAATTACAGTTTATAAACTGCAAACTGTACACACAAACATTATTGGTAATATCACCATTAAGTGAGTATTATTTGTTGTAATTCTAGCCAATAGTTATGTTATAAGTATATATATTCACCATGAATCATTTGCTATAACTATCTAAATGTATTTTTTTTTGTCATTTACATACTTAAAGTAGTGAGATAATTGCTTAAAAAATATTATATGATTTGTGCATCACTTGAATTGTGTTTCAAATGTATTCTTCTTGCAATTGTAAATATAACTTATGGATAAATGATATTTATATATGCATAACCATATCTATGTAAATTTATAGTACATTAGATATTACTTAAAAAAAATATATTTTTAAAGTACAATTTAGTATTGATTGTTCATTAGTTTTGATTTTTCTAAGAATATCAAAGTGATTTTAATTTGAGTTATTCATTTTTGATATTTAAAATGCAAAAATCGTAAAACAAACCATAAACCACTAAAATTTTCAAAATTACAAAAATATAGTTTTGGTTTGAAAATTTTCCAAATTACAAAAATCTTCCTCGTCTTCTTCTTCTTCATCTTTGTCTCCTCCTCCTCTATCTCTGAAAATAAGGTAAGGAGAGGTTCTTACTATTTTAGTTTTATTTATTGTTTTATGGGTTGAGTATCATGTTCTTGTACACCGAATTTTGTTAATAAGAGTATTGATGTTTAGTTAGCACTTTGTTTTGAAGTAAAATATTATGTTTGTAGATTGAATTTGAGTTTAGTTTGGTTTGGGTTTGGGTTTTTGTTTAGGTGTAGGTAGTGGTCGGTTTTGCTTCTTTTCGGTTCAAGTCATCTTAGACGTGGATCATTTTTTAGATTAACTAACTGTATTTTAGCTTTGGGTTGGTTCAACTTGTTTTCCTATTTTTTTTATTTGAAATTATTTGTCAGTCGAGTGTGGGTTCTAGTCATTTGGTTCGGATTAGTTTTGTTAGGCCTACATAAGATGAAGATTTTGCCATTGTTGATTTATAGTCTTATGGGCTTGAGGTGAGGTCCTAATCATGGGTGATGTGATGGAATTTCTTTAAGCTAAGTAGTGGTGGAAAGCTCTTAGGAACCTATGGTGTGTCGCCCATGAGTCGATACGAGTAGTGGTTTTTACAACAATCTTGAGAGTGTGTAGTGGAAAGAGAGTTACAGAAACTACTCTTGCTAATTCTCCCATCTTGTTCTTTTTTTGAATTAGAGACTCCGTTTTTTTAGTTTTTTATAGGCCTTAGGTTACCTCAAACTACAACGTATATAACTTATTTTATGATGAGTTATCTAATAATTTCCAACTAGAATAGGCTTGAGCCTCAAGTTTTTATTAATGAACCTAGGTTTAGTCCTTAAGTACTGTCCTACCTTGATCCCTAAGGATCTTTGTAGAGCATGGGCTAAGCCCATTAATTTTATTCAACTCTAGTAGTAACCTTAGTCGTCTAGCTTTTCAGCTCTTGTTGTCAATGCTATGATTCTTTGCTATTGTTGTGCCCCTGGTGAGCTTGGAAGGTGGTCTTCTTGATTTCTCATTTGACTATGTGATTATGATGCTAGCATGCCGAGCCATGCAATCCATCAAGGAGCTCATCTACAACGGGATCAAAAACTTATCCTCATAAGGCTTTAAGCATCAACTTCTCTCGGTAATCGATGCATACTCGCTGGATATTGTCATTATAATTAAAATGGACGAATGAGAAGGGAGATCAATTCCTTCTTAGAGCATCTTCTTGCGCTGTTTTTTGATGTTTGGGTACCTATATGTCGGTAGCATGCTAGAGCCATGCAATTTGTCAACGAACTCATCTACGATGGGATATAAAACTTATCCTCACAACTTAAGCACCGGCTTCTCAGTAATTGATGCATAATCACTAAAAGTTATCATGCTATTTTACATAGATTGATGAGAAAGGAGTAGGGTTGTAAATAACCCAATCAGCTCTGCGAGCTAGCTCAGGGGCTCTACTTGGCTCATTTATTTAGTTAAATGAACCAAGCTTGATCAAGAAAATATTTAGGCTCGGCTTATTTAAGCACTTGGATCGCGAGTTCGGCTCAACTCGTTAAATTTTTCGTTAGGCTCTTTTGTTAGTTATATGAGTTGAGCCCGAGCCTTTGTTTTAGGCTTGTTTATTAAACGAGTCAAGCTTAACCCGAGGGGTACTTGGCTCAGCTCAACTCATTTATAGCCCTAGAAGGGAGATTAGTTCCTTTTTGTAGCATCTTCATGCATTTTTTTAACCAATTTGTGGGTACATATATAGCCAAATCACTAGTAGATTTGCTCCACCCTTCAAGATGATTTGGTAGCCTTGTGATTCCTGACAGAGTAGGCTGAATGGTTCTTGAAACAAAGTCACAAAGTTCTAAAGCATTTGACCTAACAACCCTGATATTGATCTCCTGAGGCCATTGCTCCTATGCAGTTAAGGTTTGGGGTTGTTGTCATGATGACCTTTCCATTTGATATGTTGTCCATTACGGTTTAGGGTCATTGTTAGGTTGGGGAAGTCCCATAATATATAGCTAAAATACCTATGGTACTATGTCAAATTCGTCTAAGGGTGTCTGACGTATTTCAACCCATAAATTTTCTATTCCCATATGTATCTCTATATCTTTGACCGACACTGGCAGGTGACAAAAGTGTGCTTATTCTTTGTTGGTAATGGTCACTTGAAGCTGTGCTGTTGGACAAAAGGTAGGGCGAGGTAGTAAGGTGCAGCTGTTGCCATCTTTACTTTAACATTTACTAACAAATTCATCTAGAGGGATCCACTAGCATTGGTTCTCGAACTAAAACTAGATATTGAACATTGGTATCAAAACACTTTGTATCTCATCATCTTCACTGTGTATGTACTCTATCATATATGCTTCCTAAGTCAATAAGAATCATTATCAATTGTTCAACTATCTGGCTTGCAATTGCTTGGTTTGTGATTTGTGATTTGTACTCCTATTGTAGCATGTATTGATGTCTTAAGATCCTCTAGTTTGATCGGGGCATGCTCAAGTGTATTTTGTTCGTCCTTTATCACCTCTAACCAAAACATTATTTTGGATCAATGGCTGATGTTGAAGTGCTCTTCCCTAAGATTCATTACAATTGAAGCATAACCCATTCTCTTTATGACCGTGGTGGTTTAACACTAATGTTTGAAAGGGCCTAAGGCGCACCTAGGTGATAAGGGTCCTAGATCTTAGGCACTAGGCGTAGGGTGAAGGTTTGCATCTAGGCGAAGGAAGACTAATATTGCTTTTGATCTTTCTAAAATATATAACCTCTTTTTTTTAAATCATGTTTATTAGTCTTCCTATGATCTTTTTCCTTTCCTTCCCAACATAAGATTTAGTTATTGTATTTAAGAAAATAAAACCCCAAAATAGCTAATTAGAGTTTCTTTCTCTACATTAAATACATTTTTTCCTTTTCCTTTCAAAATTACGTTTGTTGTTCTTCCTATGACCTTTTTTCCCTCCCTTTCCTTCCCAAATGATTGCAGATATTTATGAATGAAAATAAAACCTAAAAGTGGGTAATTTTTAGTAAGGTCTACACCTTAGAGCCTTACGCGTCTTAGCACCTTAGATGCGCCTTGCTGATTTCACCATGCCTAGGAAGAAAAAAGCTCCAAATCCTCACGCCTAAAAGCCTTAGGTGGGACTTTTCTAACATTGTTTAACACTTGGGTTCAGACTTTATGTGGTACTTGGTGTCGTCACGACTTTGTTGTTTTCATTGAGCAGACCCCCCTTAACGTTCCTAGTTTTATTGGCTTAGAGTCTTTTCTGGTCGGCTCATGATAAGCTTACGGTGGTGATGAGGTGTTGGGAGGGCTAGCTAACTCTAAATCTTGAAAGAACTCTAGAGGAGATTGAGTAGATTTTTTTTTTTTGGTTGGAATGGAAATTTAAAAATTTGAACACATATGTTTGAGTCTTGAGGATAGTAATCTAGCTAGAGTTAGAGTATTACCATGATTGATAAATTTAGCTTTAAATGTGTGAACTATGAGAAGTTTGAAAGTTGATGATATGAATGCTTGAGAATAAAAGAGTACATGAGAGTAGTTGAATGGTTCTAAAAATTGTTTATACTCTCTTTTATATGTACTTCATGGTTTATGACCATTGATTAGCATTTAATGCACGAAATGATAGTCCAACAGGACAGGATTAATTTTTTGTGCAGAACCAGTTGAATAGTTCATAATAACTACTTGATTGTTTTTTTTTATTCCCTACTGTTGTAAAAACTTATAATTGTTGAGATCAAACTGATTTTGAATAAAACTAACCTGTTGATTTTGATTGATACTAAAATCATTTGACTAGTTGTGACCAATTGACTTGTTAAATAACTATCAAGTTCCTTGGTTCAAGTCGAGACCAAGTGACATTTGTAAATAAATAATTAGTTGATTGGTTAACTAAGCCACTAAAAACTATAGTTTCTGTTAGGAATCAGTTGATTCATTTCTCCCAAAACTAGTTGATTGGTATTGGCTGAAAACCAATACCAAGTTCAACTACTTGAAATACATTTTCTAACTTAACACTTTAAAAACCTTTTCATAAAATAATTCATAGGAAGGTTTTAAAGCATAGTTGTAGGAGGTTTTTAAGGTGCTTAAAGCAACTGTACAATCTAATCTAAAAGATTTAGAAAAATTCTACCATTGTGATTAAGTCTTGAAGGTCTTGTATTTGGGTCTTTTTTTATTTTTATTTTTTTTTTGAAATCTGATTATTCATTTACCCTTGACACTTAGTTTTGATTAAGTGGTTGATCATGACGTCAAAGTATACTGCACTTGCACAATTATTTAAACATGTTGAACCCTTAACCAAGTTTGTTATTATCAAGACAACTATTAGTGATCTATAAGGTCAACTATCTTCCTTCTTTTGATGGCATATAAAAGGGTGCAACTATAGTTATTGTGATTCATGGAAATGAAAAGATAAAAAATTATTTTACTTTGCATCTTTTATCCGAATTTTTCCAATTTTCTTCCCTTTTTGTCAATCTAAAGTGGATGGGATTAACCTAAAAGAATCTAGCAAAGGATATAACAAGATGATTAACTTTTCCCTCAAGTTAGGTAGTAGTGATAATGAAACAAAGAAATCACAATGCATTATGGGTTAGCGATGTAAAGGAATGATGCTCACCCTAAGGGCATGCATATATGAAAATCCAATTCTTTGATCACTTGAAAAGCTCAAGTGTATTAACAACAATCAGAGCATTGGAGTGAAAGCAGTAAAGTGTAAAACGTAGGGTATGAAATAATTAGAATTAAGCCTTTCATATATAAATATATATAGAGAAAGATGGTTAAAATAATTTATAATTATACAATATAAAAATTAGTCAATCACATAATCAGTTCAAGGTTTGTATATCTCAATATATGGAAACAATAAAATCAAGAGAGTAGAACTCAAGTAAAAAAATAAACAAATTTAACCAACCAACCAATCACCTATGGTGCTTGGAGGGGGATCGGAGGTAAATGGTAGGATAGGCTTACTAGGTGGAGTAGGGTCAGTATAGGCTGGTGCTACTGGAGGATGAGAAAAAGTGAGCTTGACAAGAGGGTCCTCATCTTCATATGGACCCTAATCATAGAACCTTGAACCAAAGCTATCAATCTCCTTAGTGTCATTTGTATCCTTTGGTTTAGCATCACCGTCACATTCACCTAAACCATAAACTATCTCAACAATGTCAGGTGGAGGTGTTGTAGCTGTAGTCTTTGTATCCTAAACACCATTGTCTTGATGGGTCCTTGTAGGATCCTAAGCTGGAGCGGTAGTAGTCAATTTGGCACTTGCCTCTCTAGACAGGCAATCTTAGACCCATGCTCTATTAGTCCCATCTAGGTGAATGATTGCTCTATCATTTGTAGATGATGAGTAGATAATAGTGGATCTTCCCTTCAGAGTTGTGGGAGCAATAACATGTCTAGCTAAAGACGATGGAGCTATGGGAGTTTTGGTAATACCCTAAGTAGCTTTGGTTCATGAGTTGCATTAGTGGAGGAGGTGGAGCCTAACCATACGTCATGAGCGTCTTGCTCTTTAGCTTTCTCCCTCATATCCATCTCCCAACATTGCTCAAGGGTTGTCCTGCCCTTGGTTGAGAGCTTAAGGCTTCCTTATCCAATCTTGAAGTCCATGGGCTTCACCGATCTCTTCTTTTACTCATCATAGCATGGGTGCCCTAATAGTAGGGAATGGTTGTGAATCCTCCAAGTTCTATGTGAATGTGCCCATGATGCGTGTAATCAACAAGTTATATAAGAGAGTTGATTGCATATGACACACATGAGCAAATATATCCATCCCTAGTCTCATTCTCCGTTAGTGAGGATCTAGTCTATTGTATACCAGTCCTTGTATGAAGTCTGCACCACATCCACTCTTGAGGAAAATGATGTTGCAATGAGAAGGCGTGCAATAATCTAATGTGAGGAGGTAATTATATATGCCTCACTCGCACTTGGTGTATCGATGAATATTTGTCAAACATCCCCATCTGTACATCATCCAGAGTCTGGAGTTTGGACCACTTCACATACTAGAGTGCACTGGCCTCATAAAGTGCAGTTAGCTACGAATGGGAATCTCTAGGATATAGTACTTGATGCAATCATAAGTAGTTGAAATGGTGAGGTTGATGTAGAAAGGGCGAATGGGGTCATGATAGTAGTCATCATGTAGCTCAAGGAGTAGAAAGAATTGGCATCTACAAAGTGTTTCCATGTGTGGGAGTCTGTAGGTCTCAATGCACTGTTGGACACTTATGCACTTACCTGGAATAAAGGGTTGATCATGAAAGCTAGTGACCCATTTCTTTTGCGTATCAGAATTCTAAACAGAGCAGAATTGAAAGGAGAGTCATTAGTGCTGATCAATCGTAACACATGCCTTAAGGGTAGAAGAAGATGCAGGACTTCTAGTTGTAGAAGTGGAAAAATGAAGAGGGGATCATTTCTCCTCTTACTGGCCAATTCTTTGACCCTCCTAGTGTTTACGATGGAACGTTTTTGATTGGTCATGGTTCAAAAGAAAATAATGAATGGTAATCGAAATAAATTCTAAGAACCTTAACAAGCAAGTATTGAACTAAGCTAAGGAAAGATAAAAAGTGATGATGGATGACAAATTAGGATTGCCGAATTGGCAACTGATTAGTAATAAACCTTAGAGCACTCAAACATCTACCTAATAATCAAATCCAACAACTCAAAATTAAGAGTGAAGGTTCAAAACCCTTATCCTTGTCAATCTGTTGCAACGTTTGGTTTTCAACCCAAATCACCACTTATATCAGTTCTAGTAGCTTCAACAATCTTAATGCCGGTGGTTTGGTAGATTTTGGTCTAGGATTGAGTGAGAAAGCAAATAGAGCAGGCAGGGAGTGAATGTTGAAGAGAGAGGGAAAATTAGGTCAGATGGTTTGCCCAAACCTTGTTATGCGGGCCTAATTAATCAATTGACTTATGCCAACCAGCTACCTAACCGTTAAAAACTGAAAGAACCATTTTTAGGCAAACTTATTGATTGGTTTAGGTCGACTGGTTACTCTAGTCACAACATATTAAATCTAAAACATGCAAGACCATACTCAAATCAATTCAATACACATTTGAACCATATAATCATAATTTCAGCTTATTAATAAGCATCAAATGAAAACATGAATTCACATATTTGAGAGCATACATGAATCACATGAATGTCATCCAAGTTCTCTTTTAGTATTATCACTTTGGATTGGAATCTTATCAAGTCTAAGGCCATAATTGCTAAGTTGTTTCCTCCACATAAATGGAGCACAATATGTTTTAGTTATATTCTGCTTTTGTCGTTGATAATGACACATTATATCATTTTTTACTTTACCAACTAATTAGTGCATCACCTAAAAGTTGACAAGTCCTCGAGGTACTCTTTCTATCAATTTTGTATCTATCAAAATCTGCATCCAAATATCGAATAAGGTCTAGAAGAGAGCTTCTAGGACAAAACAATCCTAAGTTATATGTACTCAAGAGATACTTAAGAATTCTTTTAACCACTTTAAAGGAAGATTTTTTGGGATTACATTGAAAATGAGCACATAAATACACGCTAAACATGATATCCGACTAAGATATTGTAAGGTAAAGAAATGATCTGATCATACTTTGATATCGTGTTTGATCAGCTTGTTTATCATTCTCATCTATGTTTAGCTTTGTTATAGTGGTCATGAGAGTATCACTACGTTTGCTTTCGTTCTTTTTGAACTTCTTGAGCTGGTCTTTGGTGCACTTATCTTGGTTGGAAAAATTTTCTTCATTTGATTGTTTGATTTCGAATTCAAAGAAGTATGTCAACTCTCCCATCATGCTTATCTGAAATTCACTATACATCATAGTAGAAAAGTCATTGTGCATGCACTTGTGAGTAACTTGCGAGTAGCACTATGAATAATATTATCCTCATAGATTTGCACAAGCAATGAATTTTTTTTTAAATAGTTTCTTATTGAACAAAGTTCTATCAATGTTACTCCTTTCAAAGCCATTGCTAATAAGAAACTAAATTTTTCATACCAAGTTCTAGGAGCTTATTTTAACCCATAAAGTTTTTTGTTGAGTTTAAATACATGGTTAGGTTTAGTCATATTCAAAAAATAGAAATTGTTGAGTATAAACTTATTTAATATAATCATTAAGGAAATCATTTTTCACATCTATTTGATAAATAGTAAAACATGTAGATGATGCAAATGCAAGTAGCATGCATATAGCCTCAAGTCTTGCTGTAAGTGTAAAGGTCTCCAAATCAACGCCTTCCTTTTGTTTTACCCCCTTTAGCAACCAATCAAGCTTTTTTTCTAACTACTATGTCACCCTTATCAAGCTTATTTCTAAAGACCCATTTAGTCATAATGATAGGTCTATTTTGAGGCATAGTGATTAATTCACTACTTGATTTCTTCAGATTGATTAAGTTCTTCCCGCATTGCTATGACTTAGTTTGCATCATTTATGGCTTCTAAGTAAAAGTGCTAAATGATTACAACTATTACCTATTAATGGCCACAAGCATACCTCTTGATGGATCTTCGATGATGATATTTTGAGGATGTCTATAGGTATACATCTATGCTCTTCTTTTTTTCATCCTTTTGTTGAGCAATTGGTGGAACATTATAGTCATCTTCTTCTTCTTCTTGAGATTCTTTTGGATTTGACTCTTTTTCCTCCAACAAGATATCAATTTGAATTTATGGACCACTTGTATGTTGCATATTACAGTTCGATTCATCAAAAACATGGACCAATTTTTCAACTATGTTCTTTTGTTGTAGACTGAATAAGCTTTACTATATAAAGAATAACTAATAAAGATAACTTTCACCAATTTTAAAGTCAGACTTAACCAAATTGCTTTTTTTCAATGTTAAAAATAAAGTGTCTACATCCAGTTGTGCAAAAATATTCCACATTTGGTTTCTTATGCTTGTAGAACTCATATTACACATAATATTGTCCTTTTAATTTCCCCCAAGGTTTTGTTTTTCCTTTCAACTATATATTGGTACTGAGAAATTATGAGTTGCCATTCTGCTCACAAAACTATATGAATGTGACATTCTCAAATTCCTTACTATGATGACTCCTTGTGGCATTGATGATCACTTATTTCTTACCTCAGACCCTCCTGGCAAGCACAAGAAACGTATTAAGAACATCATATTTGATTATAAGAATTAAGGTTCATGTATATCGAGAATAATGATCACGAATGAGTTGTGCATATTTATAATCATCCATGCTTTGGGTCGTGGTATGCCTTAACTAATCCATGGGCAAGAACTCTTGTAGTCGAGTAGTAGTCACAATATTTTTGGGTTTAAAAGAAATCATATGTTGTTTTTGTTTGATGATATGCATCACATAAGCTATCTTTAATAAAATTTAATTTAGGAAGACCACATAGAAGCTCTCTTTTAGCAAGTTCGGTAACAAATCAATGCTACCATGAGCAATGCGTTTATATCACAACCATGGATCATCATCAATAGCAGTCAACCAAGCATTGTTCATTTTAATGGATTTCACATTAAGCATATACACACTATTTATGTGGAGATGCACAAAAAGAATAAATTTATCATTACCATTGGAATTTAGGAGATGAGATTTTGAAAAGTTTACAGAAAATCTTTGATCACATAATTGGTTAATGTTAATGAAAGTATATTTTGTACCATCAACCAACTACACATCATCAATAAAAAGGTTTAGAGTTACCTATACATATGTGTTAATACTTATACTTCCAACTTCAATGATCTTGCACTTAGAGTTATTTCCAAAAGTGACATTTCCTCCATCATAAGGTGTCAACTTTGAGAGTATAGATTAATCTCTCGTCATGTGCTTTGAACATCTCCTATGAAAAAATATATAAACATAAGTGCCTTAGTTTTAGGTACCCATTCAATGGGTTCTTGAGGAAATAGTAACCAATCTTTGAAAGATGGTTTTCTTAGATATCCCTATCTTCTTGGACCCAAGAATATATTTACTATTTCTACAAGAAAAAACTTGACTAAATTTTACACGAGTTGCAAGCAATAGGAGATGGAGAAGGTTGACAAGCCTTAGGGGCTTTAACAAAGAAATGCTAAAAGGGTTTAATTTTAGATATGCCTTTTTATCTCCATAACCTAGACCACCTCAGTTTAGAATATATTTGAACAACTAGCAACAAATTCAAAGCTTCGTCACTTTTGGTTAAAGTATATGCAATTTTAGCAATTGCCCCTTTTAACTTGGAGGTCATCAGGTTGACCTATTTTCACATTGTGAGATAGTGAACTAGACTTTTTGTAAAAATCAAACTCATCAATTTTCTTCTCGGGTTCCAATTTTACCTCGTTATTTCTAGACTCTAGCAACACATTTTCACTCAAGACAAGTTCTGAGAAATGATCTAGCAATTTTCTCATTTTAACATTTTTTATGTTACTTTATTGTGATCACATAAAATATCATGTAAAACATGACTCATTATACAAATATAAAGAAGATTGTGATACTTCTTGTTCCTCTTCATCCCCATCGAAGCTAATGAAGGAGGTGGAGGTAGATGGCTAATCATTTTGAGCCGTGAAATACTATGTGGCTATGCTTTCTTTTTCATTTGAAAGCTCTTCTTCATTTTCACTAAAGGTGGTCATGACTTTCTTGGGAGCTTGTCTTTTCTTGTTAGTGTTGCCTTTCCCTTTAGCTATTTGCCTTGCGATTGTATTTCAAAACTTAAAGCAATATCATATTACATGCTCTTTCTTTTTGCATGAATGTTACTTGATTTAATCCTTTGAGGACAACTTTGGCCATTTTGATGTACTTGAGAATTGCCTTCCACCCCTTCCGTTGTTAGCTTTAAAGAATCTCTTGAATTGAATGGTTATGATCGTGCCACTTCTTCTTTATCCATAGGTGATTTCTTTTTACCTTTTTCTTTTTGTTGAATATCATCTTCAATGATAACCTCTTTTTGCCTAGAAGATGAAAGGTTTCTAGGCGAGAGGATGTTTTGTCTTTTCTTCAACTACCTCATCCATTTTTGATTCATGGTCTAGGGAATTCCTAAAAGGTTTATCGGCTGTTATTGTGGTAAGATCTTGAGCTTCTAAATTGATTGTCACCTCTGGACTCCATTCCTTAGAGAACTTATGAAAACTTATTTGCTCTTCTTTTGTGATTGACTTTCTCAATGCCTTCAAGTGATTCACAATTGTAGTGAAGCGATAGGTGAGGTTGGTGATGGATTCACTATGCCTCATATCATACACTCTAGTATAGAGTATAATTCATTTTTGCTTCACTTGATTTGTTCTGTCATGCGTTACTGCAAGTTTATCCCACACTTATTGGTTATGCAAGATTGAATTTGGGGGCATTATTTCTCCCCTAGCCCACATTGAATCATGATTGCCTTTCACTGAGTGTGGGGTTTCTCTTTTCGGCAATAGTAATTTTTAGATAGACCCCATATCATAATCTTGAGATTTTATGAAGATCATCATTTGGCTTTTCTAATTCCAATATGTGAGCTTCTTACTGTTGATTAGCGGTGGCTTTGTGGTAGAGATGCCTTCATTCAATCCAATTATGTCCATTGTCCAATTTTTTTTTATTACATTGTTAGATCCTTTGCAAGATGTCGAACTTTGATTCTTATTGAAAAAGTCCTTGATGAATAATTAATTTTTTTCTTTTTTTTAGCGGGAATAGAAATCAGAAATTAAAATATTTGAACAAACTATTTAGAGTGGTTCAAGTCTACCCAAGATATGCTTCTCTTCATCCATTGGTAAAATTTCATCTCTTTTAGATTTTTAAACTCTTCTATGATCTCTCCCTTGAGGCATATGCTATAACTTTTCTAAAGACGATCTATAATATTTACTCAGTTATCTCTTCTTGATTCTTTTTAAGAATAGAATGCTAAACGGACATAACCTCTTAATAGTGAGTTTTGAATTGAGCTAGATTATAAGATTTTCTCACAATTTACAATATATGAAATTGAGAATTATTGTTTTGAGTAATTTAGCTAGTGAGAGTAATACAATGATTGATTAATCTAGCTTTGAATGTGTGAACTATGAGCACAAAGACATTGTCAAAAAAATAAAATAAAAATTAAGTAGTTGAAAAGTTAAGATGAATTAAAAGCTTGAGAATAAGAGAGTATATGAGAGTAATTGAATTGCAATTAATGAGCTCAAAAAAGTTGGTAAAAGTTTTTTGAAGTCTCTTTGATATTTGCCACATGGTTCATGATCATTGGTTAGCATTTAATGCATGATATATGATAGGACAATCCAACAAGAATAAATTAAATATTTTTTGTAGAATCAACAATCTATTAAAACTAGTTGATTGGTTTTTTGTTTTTCCTAACAGAATTTTTTTTTGTAAAAATTTATAATTGTTGCAAAAGAACTGTTTAGGTGGTTCTGAAGAACTGGTTGGTTGGTTAGACAATTTACCCATTTATTGCATAAGGTTGAGACCAAACTAATTTTGGACAAAACTAATTGATGTTTGTTTAAAACTAGTTGATTGGTTTTAACCTTATGGTGACTAGTTAGGGAACAATTAAGTTGCTCGGTTTAGGTCGAGACCATGGGACTTTGGAAATAAATAAATAGATGAATGGTGAAATCAACTGATTGGTTAAGACAATTAAGTCTTCAAGCTTTTGTATTTGTGATATTTTTTTTGTGTTAGGAACTTGATTGTTCTTTTATCCTTAGCATTAATGCTCCATTTGGTTCATGGAAAGTTTTAAAGAAAAGAAAGAAAATGACGAGGAAAATAATTTTTTGTGTTTGGTTTACATGAGATAATAAAGTAGGAAAAGAAGATAGTATAAAATTGTTAAAGATCAGCTATATAATTTTTCTTTGAGGAAAATTTGAAGAAAAGTATTTTGATTTTAATTTTCTTTCCCTTAAACTTTCTTAGAACCAAATAGTGCCTAAGAGAATTTGATTGAGTGTGTTGATTATGACTTTAAAGTATACAACATTTGTATACTTAAACAAACATGTTAAAACGTTAACCAAGTTTGTTATTATCAAAATAAGAATTAGCGACCTAGAAGCAGGTAATGGAATTGTTGTCGTGGTGTCGCAAATGATAAATTATGTGTCGCGGTTATGTTGGCATGAATTTTTATTTTTATTTCACTATATATTTTCATTATTATTTATTTATTATTTGTGTATAAATATTCAATAAATTAATATTATATATTAAATGAAAAGTATTTAAGTGAGTCATTATATGTTAAATTGTCCTAATAACCTCAAATTTGCCTTAAAATGAAAAAAACATGTTATTTAGTGTGCATATGAATGTAATGAATTACAATACTTTATTATAATTCAATATTAACTTATTCCAAGATATACATAGTAAATGAATAAGAAAAAATAATCATGCATGTTTTTTTCAATAGATTTAAGAATTCTTAATAAATTTTTGATATTCTTCGATTTATTGGTGATTTACCAGCAATTTATCGACCAAAAAAATGGAAAGTTTTAAATCCGTAGCACATAAATAATTTTGTATCACGGCTAACCGAAAAACTGCGAAATAGCAGCCGATACGCTTTAGCAGCACAACTATTTAATTGTATGCCTATTAGGTTAACAAGTGTTTGTGTTGGTGAACATATCACGGATGGCGGCGGCACAGGCACAGGCCAAGAGCGCTTAAAATTGTCGTTGGTAATCTTCCACAAACCTTGATACTTTTTCTTAATAAGCTTGCCCAAGACATTATTTCATAGATGAAGCTCAAATCTTGTATGGCAAAACCTCATCAAAGATGTCCAACTTATACCAGGATCTTTTTGCTCCAAAACATCGTGTAAGATATTCAACAACCCATTCAAGCATAGTTGGGCTTCTTTAGTTGAGTGATGTAAACCCTAGCTTACCTTTTCTTCCTTCAAATCTGCTGGGTTCAAGAAAATTAATTGCAGCAATTTAGCCACCCTCGTGGGTCCTTAAAGTCATTGTATGGAGACAAGTTCAGTTTAGTGTAATGCAGAAGGAACTGCAAGTCAAGTCTTGTTACTTGTGATTTCCTGCTATGAGCAAGGGTTCCTAGTGGTGCTAGTGGGACCGTGGTGGGCCTCTCATTGGCTGCACCAAATTTTATTTTGTTTATTTGGGTGAGTTTCAGCGTTTTAATTACACATTGCTTATCACAGTTTGTTGGTCTCTTTTTGAAAGATCATTGGAAGGAGCCTATGGTCAGTTAATTGTTGTGTCGTTATCTCTCCTTGATGTCACGTTTTTTTTATTCATCAAGTAAGCCATGTCCTTTTTTTTTTCATCGTGCTTTTGGCCGTTTGTTATTTTAGGCATTGAATGTGCATAGTGGTGTCCTTTCTTTCCTAATGGTTTGTTTGGATTGAGTGGATTGAGGTGATGGTAAAGATTAAAAATTTCTTAAATGAGGGAAATAGTGGTGAATTGGGGCGAATATTTTGAGATATTGTTTGGATAATATTAACCTCACCTTGAACAAAGTTGTTTTAATTGTGTCTCTATTGGGGTGAATCGGGGTAATTGAAGGTTATATCAGTTAAGTTTTACCATTTGTCCTGATTATTTCAAACCCATAAATGGGGCTAAATGGCTAATAAAAGTAGGGTGATTTGGGGAGAACTTCTAATCTCCATTATAAAGTCTATTTTCTATAATTAAGTTTTCAAATGTGGTGAACGGAGGAAATGATTTTATTCATCCCTATTTATCCCAAACCAAACAGGCACAATTTGATCCTTCTACAACCAAATCTCAATGTGGAAAGCCTTTGATGGTTGTTTTCACCATGAAAAGAAGTTCTGATACCAAATTATTATGGGCTCGAGTTTAGGAACTAGCCATTTTGAGATATGGGATTTCTTTGAGGTGAGCGGTGTTGGAATGGGGTTTGTTGGGCTAGCTCCTTAGCTCCCGAACTCAAGTGTTTGAATACTAGGTCCAAGCCCATCAAGTGTAAACTGATATTTATATGTCACTTTGTGGGCGTGTGAAAGTGATGCGTCTTTCTGTTGAAATAGTGAAAATGCAATAAAGTGAGAAGGATAAAAGTTATTATATACTATAGACACTAATTGAGAGTGTGAGAGAATGTACTTGTGATATTGATCTTTCTAAAGTATTGTCTTTTCTGTGGATGAAGGTCGGAGAGAGACGAACAACGTTAAATTTATGTGCTTTTCTTCCTACTTAATTTTTATTAAAATTTTGTCGAGTAAGAAGTGCGAGTGAGTCTGATGATTCCCAACAGCGTTTTTTTTGTGGTTCCCAGAGGGTGTAGTGGTTGCTGTTGTGACAGCACACAAGAGAGAGAGAGAGAGAGAGAGGGAATTCATTGCAGATAATTCTTCCAGGCTCTTCTGAACTAGAGATTTCTCTATATTACCTATTTAATGTTAACGGGTAACCTTATTTAAGCTTTGTAAGTGGAATAGGCTTGGGTCTCAAGTACTTACCAACAGACCTTTGCTTGAGGCCCCAGGATCTTTGTTCAGCATTGGCTAAGCCCATTCATTATATTGAACTCTGTTAATAAGCTTGGCTCTGTAGCTGCCAATCACATACTGCTAAGACTGCTGTGCTCTGCTGCTGTTGCTCCTCTCCCAGTGTCGGTGCTGCCTGCACTGTCAGCAAGTCTTGTCAGATGTCCTGTGAGTGCAGCGATTTGGATCGGAGGGCTCGTCGATGAGGCACAGCCATAACACAAGCTGTGTAAAATTGATACGAACATATAGTAATTGAAGAGTTTGATGCGAAAAATATGCCAATCACAGATAATTTACATGGAAACCTAATTTGGGCGGAAACAACGACAACGAGCAGCCAAAAATCTCTATTAGATTATTTTTGGTTTCTTCAGTCCAATCAACTGCTGAGCCCAATGCCCAGATTCCCACCACCGAAATCCGAGGTGCTCGACCTACAGTCCCTTGGACCTTGTGGTTTTAATATTAAACTGTGAGCGTATTCAACATTACAATTTGTTTTCGCTGCACTTTGTCATAAGTTATATATATTGACGTCTTTCTACATGTTGCCAGCGATGCATCTCCACTGAGAACATTGTTGCAATCTATGTCTTTATGAGTATATTTAACATGCACTGAATGAAACTTGAAATTCCGTATTTTAATCCATTATAGTTGCTGAATGTAATTCTGTTTCGTCATGGACAGAGAAGAAGATCGATGAGTCAGAAAGAAAGAGCATATGTTCGTGTTCCATATTGTAAGAGACATACATTCAAGTGTATTTCCTTTTTTTTTTATAGCCTGCGCTTACCTCCAAGCTGGTGCGGTCTCTTCAGCAGCCCCTGGTTTGGCGGCAGAAAGGGTTAAATAATTGTAAACCAGTCCGATATCTCATTATAGTTTTATTACGAGGAGTCTTGTCTGTCCATGATGTCTGTCCAATTTGATAAATCGGTCCGGGTCCAAATTAGTGTAACTGGCTTGGGTGCAGCCGGATTTTATTGGCTTTATGGGTATGTTTGTGGTTGCAGCAGTGTTGAAGGTTTATATTTTTCTTGTGTAATTAATAAATATTATTACCGCACTGGTGATATATATAATTCAAAGAATTCTAAGAGAAAAATGAAGTGTAGATGATTATTTGCGTCCGAAGCTATGCACTTTCTTGTTCTAGTCTTCCGATAAAGCGGTGGAATATTTATTGACATTCTGGACGTAGAAAGTCATCTACGTCGGATAACTTGTGCTGGTTGAGAATGTGGAAGAATGCCATTATTGGAGAAGACAGTTGCAGGAGCATCGGTTTAGAAAAGCTTCATAATAATAATAATAAGGTTTCGAGCATTAATAATGATAATAGCAGTAATATTTCAAATTTAGATTTAATAATAATAATAATAATAAAATGATAACACTTGCATAACTAAGGTATAAGGGTTGTGGAGGTTAGGGTATTACCTAGGGACGATGGTGATCAGGTGGTAGTGGTAGTGGAGGGAGAAGAGAGGGTGGAAAGGTGGTTGCTTAGGATAGAGAGGGGGAATGAGAGGGTGATTGAGGCGGTGGTGGATGCCCTAGGTTGAGAGGGCTGGAATGGTGGTGGTGGTGTAGCTAAAGGTGCGGGGCAGGTAGTGGTTGGTGTGGTGGCTGAAGGTGGTGGAGAGGAAGGGAGAAGGAGAGGGAGGCAGGGGAAAGGAAGGTTGGGGGAGGTAGGGGAGGTCCTGCTAGTTGTTTTGGGGGGTAGGAGGAGTGGCGGTTGTGGCTTAAACGGTGGTGGATAGCGGCGCAAAGGGTGGCGGTGGGTGAGAAGGGGTTGATTGAGGAGTTAACTTTGCATGGCCAAGGCGGCTCGTGCAGGAAGAATCAAGGGTGGTGAGTGGTGTAGGTTGGTGGAGGGTAGTGTAGGGAGTGGTTTGGTAGGTGGTTCGGGCGACGGTGTTGGACGGCTGCGACGAGGTGGTTGTTTGAACGGGCGGTGGTGCAAAAGAGGGGAATTTTTGGGCAGGGAAAAAAAGACTAAATGGGGGCGGCTATGGGGCATTTATAGGCCATTAAAGGGGAAAACGATAGAGGGGGGAGAGGATAAGAGGGGGCATGCATGGCAGGTTGCCGACCGGTATAGGCCTACAAAGTTGCAGGACCTGATTGGCCGGGGTAGAAGAAGAGGAAGGGGGAAGGGTACGCGTGAGGAGAGAGGAGGGGCTGATTGGGTCGAAAATGACAGGAAAACGGGGGAGAGAGGGAAGGTAGGCAGGCAGTGCAGTGGTGGCCGGTTGGTGGTGGCAGGCTGGCATGCGAGGCATTGCAGGGTCGCATGTTTGTGCGCGGGAGAAGCGGGGAAGATGAAGGGTCAGCCGGTCCAAGAAAAAGAAAAGAAAAGAAAAGGAGAATCGACGAGCGAGTGCTTCAGGGAAGAAAAGAAATGGGACGCGGGCCTGGGCCGTGCAAGAGGAAGGGAGAGGGGAGGTTTTGGGCCATGAGGGTTAGCCCAAATCGGGGAAGAAGAGGAAAAAGAAGAAAAGGTAAAGGAAAGAAAAAGGGAAAATAAGGGAAAAAGAAAAAAAGGAAAAAGGAAAAAAAGTAGATGGGTTGGGATATTTAGAATATTTTAGTATTCTTGAATATTTATAATAATAATAACTTACTAAAATAATAAATAAATTTTCTTTTTGGATTACTTTAGGATATTTTAATTTTTTTTTCCTTAATTCCATTTTAATTAGAAAAATACCCTTATTTTTTCTAATTAAATTATTTATTATTTTTCTCTTGATTTTACTTTATTTACTTCCTCTTATTTTAATAAAATAATTTATTTACTTAGTTTTTCTTAATAATTCCTTATTTGGCCATACTTTTTTAAATTAGAGTTTTAGGTTATTTCACAAAGCCCTAAACTTTAATCATTGTATAATTTTGCTTCCTTAATAATTTCTTATTTGGCCATGTTTTTTTTAAATATATTAGACCTATTATTATTAGTATAAACCTTCACAACCTCTATCCATGGTCACACAAAAATAGTAATCCACAATCATTTTGCATCCTCAAGACGTTTTGGAGTCAAGAACTCACTTGAAAATGCTTAATCAAGTGATGAAATGATACATAAGCATCCTCCTTCATTTATCAATTTCAAAATCATATGACTCCATTATTTAGGAGTTTCAATCAAATTTTTATTGCACTCCATTTTATGGGGGTCATTTCACCATGATCATCATTGTCTAGTTTTGCAACATTCAATACAATAGTTTCAATATAGTGATATGGATTTACTTGTAGCTTTAGTTAACAACTTTATTGAATGTTAGAGAGGATGATGATGAAGGACTAAAGAAAATAACAAAGAATATTATGAAAAAGATGCCGGTTAGGGAACAGTTGGAGCTTGTGTAATAGTTAGGATGAAATAGGATAGTGGATGAGAATACTCATTTAAAATGGACTAATGTATCTAGTGTAATATGTTGTGATATAGGAACACTATAGATATATGATACCTAAAAAATTAGTGGTCGATCATATACATTTAAAAGGATTGATAAGACTACCTATATAATATCCCAAAATTCACTACCTTTTTTTTTGCGAAAGAAATTACAATAGAAATACTTAAATTAAAACCTGTGAATTCTGGGGATGTTACCGCCACACTTAGTACCAAATCGGTTCTCTCCGACTATTTCAGTACCAAGTGCTAAGGCTAAGAAAAGATATAATCAATTATAAATCAATACAATCTAAATTTCAAATAAGCATTAAACGGTTGTAAAACAAAATAGAGTACGTATTAAGAATTGTAATTCATTTCCAAAAGAGAATTAAACTTACAACCGATAAAAGGTTGATTAAAATACTCAATCGAGTAGTAAATCATAAAATGGTAAATAATATACCAAAGAAGTAACAAAAGAAATTAAATTGCATAGAGAATGAATACGGCCATGACACTCTTGAACTTGAGCCAAAACAAGCTCAATACACAGCCCCGACTGATGTCTCGCCCACCTGCACAAAGTCAGAAGGGCATACTACTCATGAAAAGGGTGATCAGTACGCTACGTACTGAGTAAGGTAACCGAGCACTAAGGCCAACACATAACAACACATAAAATCATGCATAAGAATAAAAGAACATAAAGACCAACATGATAACATAATAACAAAAAACCATTCGGGTAGATACATAAATGCTCAATCATAGTCTGGATTAATTATTTAATTAATCTTTTATTGGAAGTCGATACACACTATGCCTTTTATCAAATCCATGTAAGTACAGGAACACCCCACTATTATTGCTAGTGGGCCGGTCACTTGCGGGACAAGGTCCACACCACTATTATTCGCCGGTGGACCGATCACTTGTGGGACAATAGTCCACAACACTATTCCCGACCGGTGGATCGGTCTGGTTTTTGTTCACATGGTGTTCCACTGTAAGTAATTAGTATCTTTTAAGTGCCTTGGCAAACTCTGGTTTGCATTTATTAAGCTCGAGTCACCCCACTATTATTGCCGGTGGGCCGGTCACTTGCGGCTTGCGGGACAAAGTCCACACCACTATTATTACCGGTGGACCGATTACACATAGGACATCATGTCCTAACCGCTATTTCTGACTGGTGGATCGTTCTGGACCCGGCTTAACATCTTCCACTTTACGTGATTAATGTTTTAAGTATCTTATTCAAAAGCTTTCGTCCTGGACATACATGAATCATCACACACCATAAATCATAAATTCTACCATCATAATTACACTTTAATCACCAATTACACATGATACAATAAAAACCCTAAGCAGCCACACCAAACCCTAATTAAGCACAACAAACCATAGTTAACCACTCCAAACCCTATTTAACCATACCAACCATAATTAGCCATTCCAAACCTTAGTTATCCACAACAAACCACAATTAGCCACTCCAAACCCTAGCTTCGTCTCCTACGTACCCAGATAATGCTCCACGTACTATTTTCCATCCAAAGTGTTTAACCACCCAAACAACGCTTACATTACCTCCCTTATATCCCAAATCAACTTTTCATACGTAAATTTTACTCCCATGCAGACTTTACACATCCCATGCAACCATTCGAACTTTTCATGCAAACCCTAAATTCCATGCAATCATTAACTCCCATGGAAAACCCTAACTTCACCATGCACCCCTAATACTACTACACAACCATAAATACCACACCCTAATACCAACCATAATTAGGTTAGGGCCAATTAAATTAATATGAATATTTATGATATTTAAAAATAATAATATTTAAAAAAATAATATTTAAATTCCTTTTTAGGTTAAATTAGTATTTTAAAAGATTTTCCATAAATTCCATTTTAATTAGCAAAACACCTTAATTTTCTTCAATTAAATTATTTATTAAATTCATATTAATTTGAAACTATTTTCTCCTTCGTATTTTAAGTAAAATATTTTATTTAATTAATTTCTAAAATAATATCCTTAATTAGCTAAAATACCCAAATTTATCCTAATTAAAAATACTTATAAATTTATTCTTAATTTGCCCTAATTAATTTCCTTTTATTTTTTAAAAATAATTTATTTAATTAATATTCATAATAAAACCACATTCAAATATAATTTTTAAAAATAAAATTTTCGGGGCATTTCAACCTATATGAACAAGTTAAAGATGGGAAGTTTCTCCAGATGCACGTGATTTAATACAAATTACTCTAAAAAAGATTTATGTTGATCTGTAAGGTGAATCATCAATCCTAAGAGTGGTCTAAGTAACTACCCACAGTAAAAAATGCTTTAGTGTTACAAATGGTATAAGAGGAAAACTGTGACCATGAGTTGAAGTTCGATGAGCTAGTTAGTTGGCTAGCTAGAAGATTCTTAGGATTGACTATTATGAGATAGTTAGAGGTTGAGGTACAATGAGGATATTGCATTCTTGATTGTGGGTGTATGTAAACCCCCTAGATTAGTGGTAGATAATGGAGATTTTAAAAGATTGATAAGACTACCTACATAAAAAAGGTATACCTTATTTTTGAGAAACTTATTCTTAGAGAATTTCACAATTAAGCGTGCTTGACTTAGAGAAATTTAAGAATGGGTGGCCTCCTAGAAAGTTTTCTAGGATGCATATGAGTTAATCAAAAACATGTTAAAAAAGAGTTGTGTTGATCTGCGGGGCCAACCATTAAGCTTAAAAGCTTTCCTAGTTACTTACACACGACCAATGTACATGCGTGTCACAAGATATTCATAAAAATCAAACATAAATTTTAAAACTTAATTTTTACCTATTTAAATTAATTTTTATGAGAATGATTCTAAGTAATACACACACACACCCACCCACCCACCCACCCACCCCTTTGTTTCCTAATTACTATTTTTTAAAATTGTTGTTACCTCGTTTATATATCTATGTGTTTTGGTATGGAAAATTATTAATCCACAACAACTATTTAGGAGATTTACTGATAATAATGACTTCTGTTTCTATAGTAAAGAAAGCAACACACTTATCAAGTCTATACTTCCAGACATTGCTTCCCCTACAAAAATAAATAAAATAACATGAAGTAGATTTCCTCTATAAAATATCATTTCCACATTAGAATCAGTATATGCCATAAGAGTTGAATTATCATTTCTAAGAAGTTACTAATTAAAAGTGGCACAAAGATGTCTAAAGATCCACTTCACTACATTTCAATTCTACATTCTTGGGTTAAAATGAAATTTTCTAACAATACTAATTACATGAGCAATATCAAGCCTTGTACAAATTATAACAAACATCAAACCACACACAATGGAAAAATAAGTGATGGTCTTTATCTCTTCTTTCCTTGCTACACTAGAAAGGATCTACATAGAGATTAACTTGAAGTAGAGTAACTCAGAGCCTTAGCATTATCCATCATGAACCTCTAAAGTACTTCCTCAATTTACTTCTCATGATACAACAAAAAACCTCTACCTTTCCTATTTCTAATAATTTTAACCCTATATATCTACTATGTTTGCATCTAAGTATTTCATGAGAAATGACATGATCAATTCCTACTTTAACTTCTCAATCTTGGAAGCATTCTTGTTGATAATAAGACTACCATCAATATAAAACAATAAAATGATAACAATTTTCATCACCAAATTTCTACATCAAAACACAATGATATGAAGTAGTATTCTTGTAGCCATGTTTCTTTATGACACTCTTAAACCTCTTTTAGCACTAACTTTATGAATATTTCAATTAATATATTCTCTTATTAGACATGTAGATATAGTCTTTCTTACCTTTTACTTGAAAACCCGTTGGTTTCTCTATGTAAATTTCTTCTTGGAGGTCACCATGTAAACAAGTGATCTTTACATCCATCTATTCAACTTCTAAATCAAGAATATCATATAAGAATCACAAAAATTATATTAAATTCATTCTTATAAAAGGAGAGAAAATTTCTCCATAATCAACACCTTTCTTCTACTTGAAACTTTTAACCACCAACTTAGCTTTTTATGATGGGAATGATGAATTTGCCTTTTACTTCAACATGTAAAGAAATTGGTTCTTCAATGATCTCTTATCTTTAAAAAAATTCACAAGCTCAAAGATATGGTTATCATATAAATATTGTAGCTCAACTTACATCATTTTAAGCTATAGATGTTCTTCTCTACTTTCAATGGCTTCCTCATATGGTTCTAGTTCCGCTATTAGTCAAAAGCATGTACTCTTGTAAATAGTGCCAATAAGAAGGTTTTTGATCTTTGGTATATTTCCTAAATGGAGTTTCTACTTCATTCATATAATCTTCTCAATGATCAATTATATCATCATTTGCTAGACCATGGATATCACCATCGTGCTACTGTTCATCATGAACTAAACATTAATCAATGTCATCATATATTTCATGACTAGAAAGCTCGTGTGCATGTTGCATCCTAATTGGATCCATATTTTTTAGGTGATGATCACTTAGAAATTTCCTTATCTTAACCTTATCAATATCAATAATGGTTTGGTCTTTAATGAAAACCATCTCTCCACTTTTAAAAAGCTTCTTTTGAACAAGATTATATGACTTATAGCCACACTCACCCTAACTATAACCCTAAAAGATGCACAAATGCATCTTTGAATCCAACTTCAACATCTCATCATTGGGGACATGAACACATTCTTTACAACAAAACACATTCAAGTGATCAAATGATATGTCTTTGTGAAACCAAACTCTATTAGGAGCTTTAAAATTTAGAACAATTATAAGACTCGAATTAATGACACTTTGCAACTATAAGTAGAGCCTAAGAATTTCTACCACTAAGGAAATATACCTAACTCACTCAATTCGAGTTCTATTCACTCTATCCTCTAAATAATTCATCTAAGAAGTCTTTATAGAGGCCTTCTAATAACTCATATTCTAATGAAAGTAGTGCTTGTAAAACTAAACACAATATTCACCACCATTATTAGTATCAACACATTTTAGCTTCTTACCAATATTTCTTTCAATAAAGGCATGGAAATATTTAACTTTATAAAATATGCCATCTTTGGAATTTATGATATAAACCTAAATTTTTCTAGAATTATCATCAATAAAAGTGACAAACTAAAGTGTACTACCAAAAGAATTTACCTTTAAAGGACTACAAATGTCTAAATGTGCTAATTCAAAAATCTCATATATTATTTAATGTGGATCCTTGAGGAAAAAAACACTACTCTATTTACCTACCATAAAATAAGAAAACTTCTTCGATTTTTCTCATTTCACATTGAAGAGTATTTTTTTTATGTTGAGTAAGTAGGAACTTTGTCACTTTTATTATTTAATCCACTGTACCAACATATTCACTAGTTATTGAAGCTTGTATAAGATAGAAGTTATCATACTTCTTACCTCAAGCCATAACCTATTCAACTTCCACTGTCTCAAAATAATGTTGTTACAGTCATCATCAAGTTTGCTAGCTAAAATCAAATTCAAATGAACCTTTGGAGCATGCATAATATCTTTAAGAAAAAAATCCGTAAACCTAGTTTCCAAGCATAAATTTCCTATTTTAATAATTTTAGACAATCCATCATCGCCCGTCTTAACAACTCCAAAATAACTTAGAGGGTAAGAGGCAAAAAAATTCCTCCCTAGAGGTAACATGTTGTGAAGCATAATTATCAATCACCTGACTTACATAATAATTAACAATATTTACAACATTATCATCAACAACAATGGCAAGATCTTATGAAGTGGTAATAAAAGCATGCTCATAATCATCACTCTTCTTATCTTACTTAGGATTTTTATTATGCCTTTTTAATTTGTAGTAATACTCCTTGATATGACCAATTTTACCGCAATATTGAAATTTAACATAATGCATTCAATATTCATATATTTTCATCTTGATTTGCTATGATTCTTATCCAACCTTTACTCTGGTTTTTCTCTATTTTTATCTTATAAGAGATCTAACTATAAGGTTTGCACATTTCTCCTCATATCCTTATTCAAAATGCCACTATTGACATGTTCAATGGGTATCATACCATTTGGGGTGGAGTTAGTATGTGAGAACTAAAATGCCTCTCATAAATCTAGAAGTGTAATAACCTAAAATATGTGGTATATGGTGGAGGCTAATAAGGATTGATTCGACTACCAATATCAACAAAGTGAATCTTATTATTTTTAAATCTATAATTGATAAACACTAAAAGTCAACATAATTATCTTTGAGTGATCTAAGGATGGGTAATCTCCTATAAATTTTTTTAAGAAGTGTAAGAGTAAGGACAAAACATAGTGAAAAAATCATGTTTATTTGTTGGTTTAGTTTTCAATCTTGAAAGTCATCCAAAGTAGATAAAAAAAATTAGTGTGAGGTGGTGGTGCAATAAATGGTATCAAAGTGAAACTACAGTAATAAACTAAACTAGGATGGGCTAGTTAGTCACCTAGGGAGAGGATTCTAGGGATGAGATGTAATGAGATATTTAGTTGCTGAGACATAATAAAAATTATGTAATCTTTAAGTAGAGGTTTATGAAATAACTTAAATTATATGGTAGATGGTGGAGGCTAAAAAAGAAATTTATGACTACCTTTTTTAACATTCTATGCCTTCTTTCAAGGAAATATATCATATGAGAATTCTATAGTTAAACATGTTTAGCTTGGAGTAATCCAAGTATGTGTGACCTTCAAGGATTTTTCTTTTGCAATTAAGTGGAAAGCTCTCTAAGTAACTACCCACGACTAGTGTAGAACTAGGGTGTTACAAGTAATTTGTTAAGGAGTCAAAGTGATCGAACTTCATCTTCAAAATTTACACCCATACCTATAAACTAAGATAACACATCTTTAAATTCATTCTAATGATCATAAATGGAATATCCATCTTTGTATCTCAAATTAATTGATTGCTTCAATAGATATAACTTATTATTATAGTGTAATACCTAATTTCTTGAAAACCCTAAATCATTTAGGAGCTTTAATAATTAAAAATAAAATAAAATAAACTATTTGTTTTTTTTTTTATTTTATTCTTTGGAAAATTTAGATGCCTTGTTACATTTTTGAAAGGCTTTATTGCTCATTTATTGCCATTTCTTACAAATTTGACACACATAAGACTTTTAAACCACTTTTAAAATTGTAACTCTCTTGAGACTCTTCTTAAGTATTAAAATTTTATATATTCACATTGTTATGAGTTTTTAAGCTCTTATAAAATTTGAAACCATATTCTTGGTAAAAAACCCACTATTCATAGCTCTCGTGTGTCTTATATCATGTTTTAAGCCTTGAAAAACCCTTTATGGTTTTTGTAAAAATTATGAAAATTAAGAGGTTAATATAATTTTATTTTATTAAGCTATAAATTATTAAAAAATGCATATAATTTTATGGATTTATTTATATAATTTTGGATTTATTCAGCTCGTGTGCATGTTTTAATCTTAAATGGATGAATCCAACCCTTTCATTATATATTGATATGATTGAGAGCCACTCATTTCAAATCATTGAATTTCGTGTCACTTGCTGTAACACCCCAAAATTTACAATTGAAAAATTTCGTTTACAGAGTTAAGTGCAGAAGCTAAAATAATAAAAACAAAGGGTGTTACTGCCACAATTGGTACAAGTTTGGTTTCCTCTACCATTCTCATACCAAGTGCTAAGGCAAAAATCATTAATCAACTTAAATTAATACCATGATTACAGAAATCAGGATAGAGAGAACGTTAGATAAATGCTGCTAATTAAAAACGACATTAGCAGTTTACAAAACTCGAAAGAGAAATTACAAGAGGACATGAGGTCCAAATACAATCAGAAATAAGATAACAAAAGAAACACCGGATAGTCCTACACTCCCAAATCCGAACTATAAGCATTTGACTGAGCTCAGAGGCTGACCTGCAAAGTCCACTGTCCATTGAATAGGCAAGGGCCCACGAAAATGAACCCTTCAGTACTACGGTACTGAGTAACCCTTTATACCAAAAAAATATGATAAATTAGCATGGAACACATGCAAGGCATACAATTAATATGGTACAAGATATATACATATAAATACGATGATTGAGATACAATAATTACTCAGATGACCAAATTCCATCAAGGTCACGTACTACTCATATTCGTTCATCTGAAATAGCCAAACTTATTATCGAACATCCTAGAAATACTCTCTGAGTAATAATTAAAACCCAACTTCAGCATAATCCAGGTCTCAACATAAATTCCAAACAATCACATACATCACAAGTATGTTCTCAGGTATAATTTGCTAAGATTCATATCATCCCAGGTATACTTATAGGTACAACATAATAAATCCATAACGTCACAAGTAAACTTATAGATACAACATAATAAGATCCATAATATCACAGGTATGCTCACAGACATAAAATCAACACAGGTAGGCACGAAGGCCGCTACCAAATCCACAGGTAGGCACAAAGGCTGCTACCGAAACCATAGAAGACTTCAGGTAGGCACGAAGCCTGCTATCGAAACCACAGAAAACCTCAGATAGGCACGAAGGCTACTACCAAACCACAGAAAACCTCAGGTAGGCACGGAGGCTACTACCAAACCACGGGTAGGCACGAAGGCTACTACCGAACCACAGAAAACCTTAGGTAGGCACGAAGGCTACTACCGAAACCACAGGTAGGCACGAAAGCTGCTACCAAATAATCCAATAATCTGATAATCATTATTTCCATCAAATCATATCATTTCCATTTTATTTACTTTCTCGAGGGGAGATCAATCAACCTGAAGACACAAAGGTACTCTAGTCATACCGGCGCAACAAGGCAACATAATATCCTACTGACTATCAACCCAAGGACGCAAAGGTACCCTAGTCGTACTAGTACATGAAGGTAACACAGTACCCTACTGACAAGGACACCTAATCCATAAGTATGCATACCCCCTATTAGTCCGCAGAACAAAATAGAGTAAGATATAGGGCCTGACTGGGGCACTAAGGCACACTAGTAAAAATCCATATCAACCGTGGGCTAAACCACGTCCTTAGGGTAGTGACTCCTAGGAGCCACCATTCCCAATCTCGAGGTCTTTCACTTTAAGTATTGGTATTTTATTAAGGTGACCACGAAATCACATATAATACAGATAAATTCAATTCTCATACTTAATCATTCTTACTTATTTCCAATCATTCGAGACAACAATAATCAAGGTCAAGTTCGAAGCTAACATTAAAATATACTAAGGCTATCCTAGGTTCAATTATTCACATCTGGATACTTTAGGTCAAAAAGACCAAAATACCCTCAAGACCAACATTTTTAGATTATCATCTATTTAAATACAAATTCCATTTTGGTTTATTCATTTGCCATGAAAAGGCTAAAACACCATAAATAAATTATTTATTACGCGATTTAAATTATCAGATATGTCAAATGACAATTTTTCCCTTATACATAATTTTACACATAAAATCCTTTTCCGCACCTTTAATCCATCCAAAACACATACTCACATACTCAACAATAGCTAATACATATTATACATGATTTTCAAGACAACTACCATGATACACAAAAATGACTAAATTGCCCCTAGGGCACATGTCCATAATAATTATTCTATAATTATTTCTAAGCATGCTCGACATATTATTTTATACATAACTATCATACAAATTATTTTTCCATCCATAGCATCATTTTAATCATACTTTCGTACCCGACATAATTTACATTAGATAACATGCTCGTTTTATCATTTTTTATAATAATAATAATTAACACATAATTAATTGAAATAAATCATGCTTAACATATTTTATCAACCAAAACCCCTAATGTGCTATCACGCAATATTTATAATTTTAGTAAGGTATAACGGTTACCTGAATTCCAGCAAAAACGCAAAAATAGCGATATCCTACTTAATTTATTGGATCCCGCTAATCAACCTTTTACGCCTAAAAATAATACCAAAATTATTGAATTAATATCTATCAGATAAAATAATAATTATAAGATAAAAATATTTATTATTCAAAAATTACTAAAATACCCTTACATTTAAAATGGGTACTAATATATATATATTTTAAATACACAGAACTCATGTTGCATGCGCAGTGTGAAGAAAAACGAAGGGCAGTGGGGGTTGGCCGACAGGGGTGGCTCGAGGAAGTGGAAGTGGTGGTGAACAGCGCTGGCTCGCTAGGTTACCCTATGGCTGGCAATGGGTGAATATGGAGGGGAGTAGGGGCTGCGAACAGTGGTGGAAGGTTGGGAGGAGATAGACGTTGGGGGCTGTTTGGTTGGGTAGAGGGTTGATGTTTTTTGGTGCTGTGGGCGGTGGAGATGGCTATGCAGGCTGGGCTGCGGTGGTCGAAAGGTGTAGGAGGAGAGGGAAGGGTTGCGTGCGGCACTACTCGGCTGAGGTGGTTGGCCGGGTGAGCTCGTCGGCTGTGCTGGTGGCGTTGGTTGCTGCGGGCTGTGGTGGTGTTACGGGACGAGAAGGAGGTGCAGGGTCTGCATGTGATGGGCATGCAGAGAGGGGCTGTTTGGGTGTACTGGACGAGAAGTGTTGCCGGGGCTGCTCGATGCGAAGTGGTGGTCGAAGGATGGCTCGACGTGCTAGGGAGCTGGGTGATGGGTTGCAACGCAATGGAATTGGCAAGGAGAAGAGGAGGAAAGGGAGAAGGGGCTAGTCAGTGGCTGTTTGGGTTGATCGGGGTGTGTTGAAAGACACAGGAGGAGAGGTAGGGGAGATAAGGGCTTGTTTGCTTGTTGGGATGGCTGGGACAGGAGCCTGGGGCAGGAAGAAGGAGAAAGAAGATGAGGCTGGGGTTAGCCGAGAAAAAGAGGGAGCTGTTTGGTTGGGCAGCGGACTAAGTGTTATTTGTTTGGACGAGCACAGGAAGAGAGGGGTAGAGTGCTACGATTATGTGCAGAGTATGCGTGTGTAAGTGTGTATAAATGACAGACGGAATGGGGAGGTGATGGTGGTGTGTATATGTGTGTATAAAATGTATGAAGGGGATAGAAAAATATTTAGGAAAGATATTTGGGGTAACCAGGGGTAGATTAATAATATAGGGTAGAAATTTATCTATGTAAATTTAGATTTAATTTAGATAGACTAAAATATCAGATATAAAAATAGTTTGGAAAAAATTATTTGAATTTGGATAAGTTTCAAAATAGTCAGAAAGAGTAAAATAATCAAGAATAAGTTTTAGGAAATTATTTTTAGTTTATGGATCAAAAGATTATTAATAACATAATTTAAAGTAAGATTTATGAGTATAACTATAATTAAATTAAATAATCTAATTTCTATTAAAAATTTAACTTGATTAAATTTATAATTAAACCGTCGAAATAATACGAAAAATAATAACATTTTTAAAATTAAACCTCCTAAAATAATAATTATAATTAATTATACGATTATAAATTTATAATTACGGTCTACCCCCTTAAAAACAGACTTCGTCCACGAAGTCTTTGCCTAACTACTCGAAACGCGCTAGGATACGTAAGGTACCCTAGGGAGCAACTACCCCTTAAAACAAAACCTATTTAAGAGAGAACGGCACAAAAACACGCAACGCATGAAACCAACATCTCGAATCAACCGAGGAAAAGATGGCAACATACCAGAAGGAGAAATACCGAGATCAAGCACCTGTTGATCTGCTTCTTCTAGATTGGCCGATCGAATAGCTCCAAACATCAGATCCTGTTGAACTCTGTCGCGGAGCGCGCTGTAGCACTCAAAGCTCCTATGCCAGAGCTGACCACAGTCATGACACTGAATCAACTTCCCCATACAATCCTTACCAGGATGATCTTATCTGCAACAGCGACAGTGGTAGTGTCGGGTTGGTCTCTGAATAACTTTATTATGGGAACCATTTTGACCATTTTGGCGTCAACCAGAAGTCGGATGTTGAATGCTGGAAACTCTGGCACTATGGTGTTGACTCTTTTCTCTAGAATTCTGCACATTAGGTTTCCTCTTACCCAAAATTGAAGTCTGCTCCTGAACCAAAGTGGCAGCGACACACGTTCGCTCATACAATGTAGCTAAGTCATGGAAAAAAAAATGCACCCATCATCTTTCGGATGCTGAAATGAAGTCCTTGCTCGAACTGGAAGATAACAGTAGCCTCACTAGCGGCTATGCTGGGAGCAAACATCAACAACTCTGTAAACCGTGCGTGGTAATCTCGAACTATCAGACTTCCCTTAGTGCCCCTTTTGAGACTCTCGATGTAGAAACGCGTACAAAGTGATGTCTTAAAGTCTTCCCAATATAATGGTGGTCCTCCTTGAACATGAAAACCTTCCCACTAGGCTTTTGCGGTTCCTTGGAGAAAATACACCGCTATGTTAGCCTTTCGCTCTTCTAGACAATCGAATACTTCAAACTTCCTATCAAAATCCCGAATCCATCCTTCTAGGATAAAAACATCTTCTTCTCTAGCGTATGTCGGTGGATGATGATTCGAAAATCTTTGAAGCCAATCCTCTCCAATACCCTCCTGTGGGTGATACAGAGGTGGTGGAGGCTGAGACAGGCTGAGATGGACGCTGAACGAACTCCATAAAAGCCTTGAATGCTCTTTCCAAATGGCCGACATGTCCACTTAAGGTCATGCTGAATGAACTATAAAATAGAAAATAGGTTAAGCAAGATCTTATCTTACTAGCACATAACACATAAGCACAATTCAATTACCACTTAGTCCACCCAAACTCGAATACTCATAAGACTAATCTGGATTTAAAATGACTGAAAGAAGGTAAATACATTTTCCAGTTAAAACATTAAGGATTATGAGAACCGAAACTCTAACTGAAACCCGATTCTCAACAACCAAAAGCTCTGATACCAACTTGTAACACCCCAAAATTTACAATTGAAAATTTTTCGTTTACAAAGTTAAGTGCGGAAGCTAAAATAATAAAAACAAAGGGTGTTATTGCCACACTTGGTACAAGTCTGGTTTCCTCTACCATTCTCATACCAAGTGCTAAGACTAAAATCAATAATCCGCTTAAATTAATACCATGATTACAGAAATCAGGATAGAGAGGACGTTAGATAAATACTACTAATTAAAAACGACATTAGCAGTTTATGAAAGTCGAGAGAGAAATTACAGGAGGACACGAGGTCCAAATACAACCATAAATAAGATAACAAAAGAAACACCAGATAACCCTACGCTCCCAACTCCAAACTATCAGCATTTGACTGAGCTTAGAGGCTGACTTGCAAAGTCTACTACCCATTGAATAGGCATAGGTCCACGAAAATGAACCCTTCAGTACTACGGTACTGAGCAATCCTTTATACCAAAATAATACAATAAATCATCATGGAACACATGCAAGGCATACAATTAACATGGTATAATATATACATATGAATACGATGATTGAGATACAATAATTACTTAGATGACCAAATTCCATCAAGGTCACGTACTACTTATATTCGTTCATCTGAAACAGCCAAACTTATTATTGAACATCCTAGAAATACTCTCCGAGTAATAATTAAAACCCAACTTCAGCATAATTCATGTCTCAACATAAATCCCAAACAATCACATACATCACAGGTATGTTCTCAGGTATAATTTGCTAATATTAATAGTCTTTTCATGTGAATAGTTTCTTGACATAAAAAATATATTTACATGAATAGTTATTGAATGTGAATACTTTATTTCTCATTAATAAATATTTTAACAATTTTTAAATCTAATCTTCATGGTATAAAATGACATTTCCAATTAACTATAAATAATTTTTTTTATGTGAATAACATTTTTTTAATCTATAAAAAAATTTCTTTTTGACTTATTTAGGCATTCTAAGTTGTTTTCTAGCATCAATTATTCTTTTATGGCTTCAACTATGATTCCTTATTCTTGAATATATTTTTAGGATTTTAGATTAAACCAATTTTATTTTGTTATGTGTTAATTGACATTGCATGGATTTCATGTCATTGATTTTGAGTTATTACCATGTGTTTATGGTTTTAGCTTCACTTTTGATTTCATGTTTTTGCTTGTACACTCGTTTAAGGTTTTATTTTTCTTAACCTACGTCGTAGTTTTAGTTTTGTTTAGATTTTGGCCTTTGGTTTTGTTGATTCAACTTCTAAGACTTATAATGTTTTGTTGTGTCTTCTAGTTTGGCTTTACACCCTTGGTTCCTTTGTTTTGGATTTTATACATTGAAAGTTTTTAGTGTTGTTTTGGGTTTTGATTTGTTTTCATGGGCTCCTAAGTTATTTTAAAATTATGTTGGCACAATGCCCTTAATTTTTGGGATTTTGGCCTTGGTTTTTCCTTGATGGTTTTAGTTTTATTTTGAATCGCTTATATTCCTTTCTAAGTTATTTTGGTACCTAATGAGCTATGACTCATTTTCAGTGGACTGTGCATTGTATTTTAATGCATAAACAATATTTAGTTGTTACATATGAGGTTATTGAGTCTAGATCTACAACTCTTAAAAGTTACTAAGTATAGGGTTAGTGATTTATATATATGCTCTTTTGATTAGGTGTGGTATGTCAATATATGTGTCATTAATTGGAAACCCATGTTGGTTCTAGTGACCTTTATACTTTATTGGACTTATGCTTTCTTTTAGGGTGTTAGTACTTAAGTGAGTAGTACCTAGCTGGTAGTTGGCTAATGTGGCTTGTTTTTTTATATCCATTGTATATCATTTCCTCATTATTTTTGTACGTGTTTGGACTTCATTGTCCTTGAATATTATATATCCTGTTAGTGATATATCTTATGTATATAGTGGATATCTAGGGTTTTCATTTTTATCCTAATTATTTGGTGCCTTTATTTGCTTATTCTTCTATCATGACTGTTCGGTGCCTTTATTGGACTATTATTATATCCTAGTTCTTTGCTGCCTTCATTGCTCTATTATTGTTATCTCAGGTTGTTTAGTCCCTTAATGGCCTATGGTCTTTTATTGGTTCTCATGGTTGTTATTACATGCTTGAGTATTCTTGCCACTATTATATGATTGAGTAGTTGTGTTACTATTATATGATTATCATATCATATCATATCATATCATATCTATTATATGGTACCATAATGGCTTTGCTAATTGGTGCCTTCATTTCTTTATTACCTTTTTTTTGGTTGCCTTTTGGCATTGTATCTGTATGGGCTATGCACTCATGAGTATCTTGTCTATCATTGTGCCTTTAATATTATCTCAATTGTTTGATGCTTTAATGGCTTACTGTTATTTATTGGCTATCTTGATGATTTGGGTCTATTTTATTGGGTTATTTGAAGTTATCATGAAAATGACTAATGACTATCCTAGTTATTATTTGGTGTCTTCCTTTTCAACTAATTCCCTAGTGGATTAGCATCTTCTATTGATTATGTGTTCTATCTTATTATATCCTAATCTAGCATTGTTTGTTAGTATCTACTTAGGTTATGTGACCTTGAGCATCCTAATTATTTTTTGGTGTCTTCTTTGTTCATTGGTGCCTTCGAGGCTTATTGATGTTGGAATCATAATTTATCTTAGGCTATCATTATATATGATGAAGTATCATGTTTGCTATCATGCATTATTGGCCTAATATTATTATAGAGTGTCTTTACATCTTATTGTTATCTGGTATTTGGGTTCATGATAACATAACTAAATTAAAGTATAACACCCCCAAAATTTCCTATTGAAAAGTTTCATTTTAACTAGAAGCATATTATCCAACATTATAGTGAAATAATACTTCCACAATTTCATGACTCTAAAGATATCATATCATAGAATAACATCAATGATATAACATGTCCAACATAAAAGCCCATACACATACATATAAAGTCCTAGCTACGACATGTATCTTAACTAAAAAGGACACCTGGCTCTGTGCACGTAAATCCTAAACCGCCTTATTTGAGATTGCTGAAAAAACACCTATGAAAACAAGATAATATATGATAAGGATCAAAGATTATAACTAATAAAAAAGTTAAGGTAAAGGAGGGTAAAAAAATTAACTAGAGTCAAAGGGATGTTTGAGTTGCGTGGAAGTGTGGTGGAAGGTATGGTGGTGTTTGGATGTCTAAAAAGAGAAGCATGGTCAAAAAAGAGGGGTTCCAAAGGTGTGTAGCATTAAATGCATGCTCAGTCCATGAGCTAGGAAATCGCACAGGCATGCTGTGCAAAAGAAGCACGACCATACGCATATAATGCACACATAAGGGAGGAAGAAAAGGGGGCACATGAGCGTGCATAAGGCTATTTGGGGTGTGTGCGAGTACACATGGGCAGGCTAAGCGAGGGAAGCACAGTCTTGTGATAAGAGAAAAGGATGGTGCACATCATTGCGAGGAACCGTGATGAGTTGTGGCCTTATAAAAATGTAACAACGTGAGAGAAAGTGGGAGAGAAAGATTCGGCGGTGGCTGGTGATGGTTGGAAATTGTGAGGCAGATTCATGGGGTGGTTGTGATGGTTTATTTCCAAGCCATGGTGGCTCTTGATGGTTAGTAGTGGCGCTTGGATGATTGTGGGTGGTTGAGTTGATGGAATAAAAGAAGATGAGGTAATAAATGATGAAACATAAATGACGGAGGGAAAGAGGAGAAGGTAGTATATATGTGTGTACATTGTGGCATAAAAACGAGGAAATGTTAGAGAAAGGTGGTTAAGTTAATGGTAATGATCAATAGTAGGGGTATAAGGTCGTGGCCAAAATTTCAACAGGATTAGATAGGAGATGATGGTTGAGATGAGAGTTGTGTGATGTCGAGGTTATGGATTATGCATGCAAGACAAGAATAGGAGAAGAAGAAATTAGTGCAGAAGGAAGGAAAAGGAAAAAGAAGAAGGAAAAGAAAAGGGAAAATGCATAAGGTTAGGAGTAGATTTAGTTTAAATTTTTATTAGCTAAAATTAGATGAGATTAAAGATATAAATTAATTGGGATTAAATTTGGGTTAAGAAATATAAATTACATGTGTCAAATATTAGGATTAGGTTAATATTTTGGACAAAAGAATTAGGGTAAGGTTAAAATAATTTTTTTTGAGATCAGAATTAGATTAAGGTAATAATTATATAGGATTAGGTTTAGAAAATTTTTTGGGGTATTACATCACTATCCCCTTAAAAGAGACTTCGTCCTCGAAGTCAAAAAGTTAAGGTTAGGAAAGAAGAGGATAAAGGATGTAAGGAAAGCGATCTTTGATGTTAAATTTTAAGAGTCTGTACTATACTACTGTGTACTACCCCCTTAAAAGAGAGAAAAATCCAAAAATTAGTACACCTATTCTAAAATGATTCGGATGCGACTCGTGTATATGATTCTCGATCTCCTAGGACACTTCTTATACTCCATGGTGGCTCCAAAGAATCTTCACCAGCGATACTAAGTTCAGATGGGTTCGTCATATCTTAGTGTTGAGAATCTGAAAAGCTCTATCCTCATAAGATAAAGAATTGTCAAATTCGATCTCATCTTATCTGATCACATGGGATGGATTTGTAATGTACTTCCTCAGTTGAAAAATGTGGAAGATTTTATGAACTTGAGCCAACTTTGGTGGAAATTCCAGGCAGTATGCAACCTTGCCAACCCTAACAAGAATCTTGTATGGGTCAATGTATCTCAGACTCAACTTACTCTTCTGACCAAATCTCTACACCATTTTGGTAGGTCAAACCCTCAATAGAACTCTATCCCTTGGTTTTAACCCATCAATATAATATCTCTAATGTGCATATCTCTTTTAGCGACTCTAAGCTACTCTCATCCTTTCATGGATCAATCAAACCTGCTCAGTTGTCTGCTCGATCATCTTTGGTTTAAGTACACCAATCTTGCTAATGTCGCTCTAACATAAGTGTGCCGAACACTTGCATCCATATAATGCTGCAAATGGTGTCATCCTTATGCTAATATGATAAATGTTTTTGTATGAGAACTCAAACAAAGGTAGATGATCTTCCCACAAACCTTGGAAGTCTAAGATGTAAGCTCATAGCATATCCTCGATTTTCTGAATCGTCCTCGCAGTCTGCCTTTCTATAGCTAGATGGAAGGCAGTATTCATCCTCAATCTCATGCCCATAGCCTCCTACAACTTTCCCCCGAAGTGTGAAAGAAATCTTAAATCCCGATCGGAGACTATATTGGTAGGTATACCATGCCTAGCTAATCCGTACTCCAAGTCGATTTCATTGGCACAAATACTACTAATTTAGTTGACTTGTCAATGACGACCCATGTCGTGTCACACCCTCTACAAGTACTCAAGATCCCACTCAAAAAATCCATCTAGATGGATTCTTACTTCCACCTCAAAACATCTAAAGGTTGGACCAACCTTGCAGATCTCTGATCTCACTCTTGATGTCTAACAATTCAAACATCTTGAGACAAAATTCATTACTTCCCGCTTCATGCGAGGCCACTAGTAGATCCTCTTGAGATCTTTATACAACTTATCCCCCTCTTAGATGGATAGAATATAGAGTATAGTGTCCCTCCTCCAAAATCCCGCACGTCAGATCATATCAACTCTAAGGCACACGCCAATGACCCCTATAGCGAATGCTACCATCCTCATGAATTTGAAAACCCTCAAGTCATCTATCTTGTAGCTTATTCTGAATCCTATCAAGCTTAACATCCTTAGGTTGTCTCGCTTAGATCTCATAAAAACTATTGGTGTAATCATTAATGCACACATCTAGACCTCTAGGTCCTCATGTCGGATCATCTCTATCTCCATCTCTCCAAGCTCTTCTAGCAACCGACTAGACACTATAATAGAACTCAAAGAGTATGATGTCTTCCTACTCAAGATATCTACAATGACGTAGGCCTTGCCCTTGTAGTAGGTAAACTCTATATTATAGTCTTTCACTAACTCTAACCATCTCCACTACCTCATATTCAACTCCTTTAGAGTGAATATATACTTGAGGCTCTTATAATTGGTGAAAAATATACGTTGTGTCCCATATAGATGGTGCCTTCAAATCTTTAATGCAAAGATGAATTTGACCAACTCTAATTCAAACAACCCAATCCATGCTTTGACATGTCACTACAGAACTCAAACCTATCTAACCATGATGGTAGAGTCAAAACTAATGTCATAGTTAAATGCTACATCAAATCCTAAAATGCTCCCTCACTTACATCATTCCACTAATATCTGATCATCTTCTTTAAAAGGTTTGTCAAGGGATGAGCTACCTTTGAGAAGTCTTATAACAAAACATCTATAATATTTAGCCAATCCAAGGAAATTATGAACCTCGGGAACGCTAGTTGGTGCTTTCCACTCAGTGACTCCCAAACTCTTTGTTAAATCCATGATGACACCTCCTACTAAGACCACAAGACCCAAAAGTGCAACCTCTTGAAGCCTAAAGTTGTAGTAAGAGAGTTTGGCAGATACCATGTGCTCTCTTTGGAGTGATAATATCAAACAAAGATGCTTCTCATGCTCCTCTCTACTCTAAGGGTATACGAATATGTCATCTATGAAAACCACCACAGATTGATTGAGGAACGACCACAAATTCCTCTTCATCAAGTCCATAAAGATGGTGGGGTGCATTGGTGAGCTCAAAAGGCATGATAGTGAACTCATAGTGCCTATACCATTTCCTAAAGGCCATTTTCATGATGTCTACCTTGGCGATGCACAACTAATGATATCTTGATCTCAAGTTAATCTTTGAGAGAATTGAAGCACACTAAACTGGTTAAAAAAGTCATCAATCCTTGGAATCAAATAATGGTTTTTCACCATCAATTAGTTCAGAACTTGGTAATATATGCATAGACGAAGGATCCAATCTTTCTTCTTCCCACAAAAAACTGGTGCTCCCCATAAAGACACTCTCGGGAAAACTTACCTGTGCTCCACTAGATCCTCTAGTTGTTTCTTCAACTCCCATAACTCTATTGGTGCCATCGAGTAAAGTGCCTTCAAAATTGGCTCGCCCCCAGTACCAACTCAATGGTGAAATCTGTCTAACGTATCAGCTATATACCTAGTATCTACTCTAGAGACACGTGAAGAATCTCTTGATCCTTTGAAATATCTTCAAACTCCAATAAATCCTTTTTTAGCTCCTACACTTCCCACAAATACATAGGGTAATCCCTCTACACCAATGAACACAATGCATAGGCAGATACAACCTTTGTCATAGGCCTAGGCTTATATCTCCTTTAGGAGACCCTAAGAATTTAAGGTCCCTGCAACACAAATCGCTCCTACACACACTTTATCATAGCCTATCATCTCCCCAACATATCCATCCTAAGGATAAACATCAAAGTCCTATGAGTTTAACTCAACCAAGTTCATTAGGCAGTCTACCCCACCTATCCCTAAGGCCATACCCGAGTAGAGCCTAGTACCATCCAATTTATCCCTAGAAGGAAACATTACAAAAATAGACACAGTAGCAACTGGAGATAATGTAGTTCTAACAAAAAAAATTAGTAGATACGAATGAAAAAGATGCTCCCAAATCAAATAACACATATGTCGGTAGAAAATGAATGGAAAATGTACTAGTGACTACATCTATCTATTGATCAACATTTGTTGGCTAATGACATTCAGGCACTCACCTGACTATCCTCCTTGTTATCCTCCATGATATCTTCTAGAACCCTGAGTCGGTCCTCCTCCCTTCTAAGGGAAAGGACAAGGCCCCTGTGGTCTCCCTTTAGTCTATTTAGGTTGTACATTGGCTAGGGCAGGTGCTCTCTGCTGAAATTACTGTTGTGGTTGTTTGTTGGATCATTGCTGATATGTCTATTGATGAGGTACAAGTAGTCCCTACTAATAAAACTAACCCTGCTGACACTGACACTCAAAATATTGGTGGCCCAATGAATCACATGTCCTACACTGAATAAGAGTGCCCTAACAGTCTCACCTTAGATGATCCCAGCTGTAAAAATGACACATGAAGTGTCTATCTAGCAAGTATACTTTATCCACCATTTTAATCCCTGGGTTAATAACTCAAAGTTCCACATCCCTGTAACTAACTCTGGCCACCACATCCTTATGTCTTAGGCTTTCTCTTGCCTAGAATAGAAGTTTGCTTCTATACTACAGTAGCAACAACACACGCTCACTCGTATAGTGTGGCTAGATCGCACAAAGCCATGACATCCATCATCCTTCAGATGCTAAAGTGGATCCCCTACTCGAAGTGATACATAATCGTAGACTCGCTAGCTGCTATCCCTGGACAAATATCAACAGCTCTGTGAAATGGGTGTGGTACTTCCTCATTTTCATACTCCTTTGAGTAAGGTGCATAAACTCCTTTAGATTTTCCTTATTAAGTCTATTTGAATAAAAATTAGTCTAAATTACCATCTTGAAATATTCCTAGGACATCAATGGTTCTCCCTGTACACAATGACCTACCCACTAGGTGTTTATGACACCTCAAAGAAAGAATGCAGCAATGCCCACCTTCCAAATAGGTAAGCAATCAATTGCCTTATAAATCTTATCCATATCTTGAATCCTTCCCTCAAAGATAACTAGGACCTCATCACCAGAGTCGATTGGTGGGTATTGTCTTATAACCCTTTGAAGCTAGTCTTCTCTAATACCCTCCTATAAGTAATGTGGAGGTGGTGGTAGGAGTTAAGGTTGAGGCAGATGTCTAACAAACTAGATGAATTCCTTAAAAGTGTCCTCCAAATGACCAACATGGTTGTTAAGTGCCATAGCGAGCTAACTACATGATAGAGAAATGTGTTAGGATAAAACCTTCCTATCTTACTAATATATAAAGCATATAAGGATGGTATGGTAATCCTCACAAGTTAATCTGGGTTTTCAAAGAATCGAGTTTTAAAAAAAATATATTAAATAGACCAAAATCAGATAAGGGATACTTTGAAAACCATATTTAAAAAAATAAAAAATAAAACATGGTAATCAAAACCTATACTTTGATACTAACTTGTAACGACCCTAAAATTTACTACTGAAAAATTTCATTTTAAACGAAAGCGTGTTATTGAATTGTTGGGTGTTACCGCCGTAATTGACATAAGTGTGAATTACCATACCATCCTTATATCAATCACAAAGAAAAACAATTAGAAAGTAAAATATGGTAAATAGAAAATGAGGGAACTTTCATAAACATTAGATAAAAGTTTGGAGGTTTATTCCGAGTACAAAAATCTAAAATACAAAAAAGGAAACCATGGATATAAGAGTCCAAGAAAGTAAACAGTTAGAACTAATATCTGAATAATATGACTCTATGCCCAAAACCCTGATACAAAGATTATTCATCCACACAATAAGCATCAAAGGATGCAAACTCGTCCACTAGGTCATCATCACCATGCACAAATACATTTGGGTCATCTACTCATGGGATGAGTAGCACCCATGAAACGGATTATCAAAATGCTACGTACTGAGTAAGTTAATGGTACATTTGAAGCAGGATTACACATAATACATGAGTTCACATAAGAGAGTAAGCATAAGTATGATAATATAAAATAGTGCCAGACAAATACTTACTTTGGATATCACAATATAGATATATCATATTCCAATCTTTTATTTATATTAAGTTTAAGGAAACTACTATTCTTAAAGTGGTGGAACAGTCTGAAAAGCCTCTTAAGTATAACACACATGAGCCACTATTATTATCCTGTGGAATGAACCCAACACCTCAAAGCAAAAATTCTCACGCACTACTATTTTTAAAGTGGTGTAATGGTCATCTAAGATATAACACACCTGAGACACTATTATTTTCTGGTGAAATGGACTTCACACCTCGGTCCTAACTCACATATTCTTTCACTTTAAATGATTAGTTTATGTTCCATTAATACTTTATCTCTTAATCATATATTTATTTACGTTGAGTATGGGGTCTCATTATTCTAAATCCGATGCAACAAAATGATGCATCTCTAAGGGCCATCACTCCTTAGCCACTATTATTATCTAGTGGAACGGATCCATATAAACACTTCACCCCGACTAACATGATCCTTCAATTTAAATGATTAGTATCTTATTTAGAGTTGATTGTATACTTGAGATTATGATGTGGAACTCATAAAAATATGTAGGACATATAATTGAATAGCATAATTAGGGCCACATAATTATCCTCAAATGACCATAAAACACTTAGGGTAGTTAATATGCTTATATTCTCCCAAAGCCTTATAAATCCCAATACTAATACATATAAATCTCCAATAATAATTCGTGACATATATACTCAACTATATTTATTTATTTATCCAACATTATACCAAAAGCATACTTCCACATTTTCATTACTCTCAAGATATCATATCATAGAGTAAAATTAATCATAAAACATGTCCAACATTAAAGCATAGACACATACACATAAAGTCCTAGCTAATTTATTTATCCTTACTGACAAGGACATCAGGCTCTATGCATGCAAATCCTAAACTAACTCCTCCAAGATAATTGGAAAAATACCTATGAAAATAAGATAATATATGATTGGGATCAAATATTATAATTGAGGAAAAAGTTAAGGTAAATGAGGGTAAAAATGGAAATAACCGGAGTCAAACAGAAGCTTGAGTTGCGTGGAATGTGGTGGAAGTTATAGTGGTGCTATGGCGGTATTACGGTGGTGTTTGGGTGATGTTTGGTTGCACTAAAAGAGAACCACGACCAAGAAAGAGGGGTTGCATGAGACTACAACATGAAATTCACACTTAGGTTGTGAGTTAGGAAGTTGCACCAGTAGGTTGTGTGAAGAAAGCACGACCATGCTCATGAAATGCATGGATAGGAAAGAAAGACTCGGGTAGGCTGGTTTTCTTGATAGAAAATGGGGTAATAAATGAGGGAGGGAGAGAGGAGAAGGTCGTATATATGTGTGTACATGGTGGTGTGCAAATGGGGAAATGGTAAAGGAAAGTGATGATCGATAGAAGAGTGATGAAGGTGAGGAGTAGGGGCACAAGGGAGTGGCCACAATTTCAATAGGATGACATGGGAAATGATGGTTAAGATGAGAGCTGTGTGTTGTAAAGGTTAAGGACTTCACATGCAATATAGGAGAAGGAGTAGAAGAAATCGACGTAGAAGGTAAGAAAAGGAAAAAGGAGAAAAAAAGGGGAAAAGGATTAAGGTTAGGATTAGATTTAGGATAAATTTTTATTAGCTAAAAGTAGGTAAGATTAAAGAGATATATCAACCAAGAAGAAAGTTGGATTAATAAATATAAATTACACGGGTTCAATATTAGGATTAGGTAAACCTTTTGGATAAAGGAATTAGGGTAAGGCTAAAATAATATTTTCTTGAGATTATAATTGGATTAAGGTAATGATTATATGGGATTAAGTTTAGGAAAATTTTTAGGGTACTACACATAGTATCTAAATAATATGGTTCATCTTATCTTATTTTGAGAATGAATTCTATCTTGTTTGTGATTACATGACTATGTTAAAGGGCTATAATTGTCATTGTGAGAGTGACATTATTTCACTATGTTCTTAGGACTAATATCCTACATAGGTTATGATATGTAATTCCATGGTTAATGTATTATGATTCTATACACTCAATGAGCCTTTGCATGCAATAGATAGTTTAAGTGAGCATTTAGAATGTTGCAAAATAGTGTGGATTGAAAGGTAAACCAAAAACTTGAATTAATACCATTATTTACAATTTAGGATTCAATCACAAAACAAAAAAATTGAGAAAAAGGTAAAGATCTTTATTCATGCTGATAAACTAAAAAATTTCCATATTTTTATCTTACTTTCCCATCATTTGTGAAGTATTGTTTGGCATCATGTATGTGTTACTATTTTCTTGATAATGGCTTCTAACTTTTTTTGCATAAACTCAAAGATCTAAGGAAATATATGCATGGAACCAATAAAATAATCAATTATGGAAGGCATTGAATGAAGAAAATCAACCTCACATGTATTTGGAGAAGTGAAGAGGGTCAAAGAATTGAAAAGATGAGAAAAGGTAGTAAGAGGAGGGAGAAATGGGTGTTGCACGTCCAGCTAGTGCAACCTTGCATAACTATGCAACTCTAAATTATACTTATGTCGAGAGAATGAAAGTGCCATGGCTAGCCAGTGCAACCTTACACAGTTGTGTAATTATTGAACAACACTCCACACGACATTTCCTCGCATGACTACAACATACCCTTGCACAACCATGCATGTGCATTATGCCAGAAGTTAAAAAGCTACATGGCTAGCTAGTACAGTTGTGCATGCCTGTGCAGCCAACAACTACAAGCACTGCGCATAATTTCTCCCATGTCTCCTTCCACTCTTTTCTGTGTCGATATAGAGGGAGTATAAAAAGAGATGTTACCCTCTTTTATACAATTTATTATCCATTTTATTATTTATTTTCATTTCCCACTTTTTAACCATTAAGATAGCAAAAATAATAAAAATCGGTAATTAATTATGAAGTCCTTGTGGATATGACCTTAACGTGCTACATTGAAGCCGTGCACTTATCGATTAGCAACATCAAGTTTTTGTTGTCATTGCCAGGGAATTTGGCAAATTGATATTGATTATTTTTTTATTAAGCTAGACTAGATTTTTCCTTACTTAATTCTCTTTGCTTTTGAGCTTTTCTTTCCCACCTTGATTGTTTGTTGCTTTTCGTTTATAGGTGCTTAATATGCAACGATCTCTCTGTTTAGAACCTTCAGTTGCATTGAATCCTAAAATCATGAGAAACTTAGTGAATTAAGAACCTAGGTATGTGAGATGAAAGCAAGCACAAGTTCTGAAGTTATGGTTAACACAGATGGAGGAGACGTGTAGAATCACTCTTATAGGGAGTTTGCATCTCCTAATGCCTATAGAATGCAATCAAGTATTCGGAAGCCAAATGTTGATGCCAACAATTTTGAGTTGAATCCTACACTTCTTAATATGGTGCAATAACATCAATTTGATGGTAGCTCAACGGAAGATCCAAATTTGCACATTTCAATCTTCCTAGAGTACTGCGATACATTGAAGATCAATGGAGTTTCAAATGATGCTATCAAGATAGGGTTATTCACTTTCCCATTACGGGACATTGTAAGGGCTTTGATGCAATTATTTCTTCCTAGCTCCATCACTACTTGGGATAAACTCTCACAAGTATTCTTTACCAAGTATTTCCCTCCAAGTAAAATAGCTCAATTGAGGAATCAAATAACAACCTTCATTATATGACGCTTGGGAGAGGTATAAAGACCTCTCGAGGATGTGTCCACATCATATATTTGAAGATTGGTTAATTATCCATACATTCTACAGTGGTCTTCTGTACAATAGAAGGATAACTATTGATGCTATAGTTGAAGGCACATTAATGAACAAAAGTGTGTGAGAGGCACAACAACTCATTGAAGATATGGCCCAAAATTATTTCCAATGGTTGGGTGAACGCTTTTTACCCAAAAAGAGTAGGAGGTATGATGTTGATACACTTGATCATCCTACATCTAAGGTAAATACTTTGATCAAACAATTGAGTTAATGCATTATCATCTTATACTAACCAAGAATCATGTGAAATATGTGGAATTACTAGCCATACTGCCATAGAGTGTCAAGTTGGGACATCGATTTTCCTTGAATTGAGTGTTAATGAGCATGCTAATTATGTAAAAAATTTTAATCAAAAGGGGATTCTTTTTCCAACACTCATAACCTCGAGTGGAGGAATAATCTAAAATTTTCTTATAATAACCTCCCCAAAATCCTATGCCTCAATCTAATTATGTCCCTCTAGGTTTTCAGAATCAAAGTCCTCCCTAACCTCATGCCTGAAAGTCAAACTTGGAAACATTGATGGAGAATTTTGTGATGACTCAAAAAAAAAACATAATGAATAATTTAAAAATCAAATAGAAGATTTTAGTCACTAGAATCCAACCATGAGTGATGTTATTAAAAATATAGCTTCTAAGGTTGATTCATTAGCTACAAAAAACAAGGTTCTAGAAAACCAAATCATGCAAGTATCCCAACAAGCTAGCTCATCTTCTAAATCTTTTGGGATGTTTTTATGGAAACCCGAAATAAAACCTTAAAATTAAGTTAATACCATCACATTAGGGAGTGGGAAGGAGATAGAAGGACCTAAAATGAATGGGTGTGATGAGATTTTAGATAATAATGTTGAGGACCCAATAATTGATGAGGATACAACTAACAATAAAAAAGTAAAGCTTGAGAAATATGTCATCATATGAAAATTTTTTGGAGGAGAGTTTGTCCAAAAAGAGAAATTTAGAGGAATATGAAATGGTATCTCTTATAGAGGAGTGTAGTCCTATTATTTAAATTAAGTGACCTTCTAAGTTAAAAGACCCTAGATCATTTCCTATTCCATGCATTATTGGCAATTTTTCATGCATTATGTGATTTGGGTGCAAGTGTGAGTCTAATGCAATTGTCAATGTGTGAAAAGTTGCAAATGGCAAATTTAAAGCCTACAACAATCTCACTAGAGTTGGTTGATTGATCGGTGAGACATTCGGTAGGAATTTTGGAGGATGTGCTCATCTAGGTTGGTAAGTTTTTCATACTAGTTGACTTCATTATCTTGGAAATTAAGGAAGATTCTCAAATTCCTATCATTCTAAGTAGGCCTTTCCTAGCTATTATTTGAGCTATCATTCATGTTAAAAATGGAAGGATTTCTTTGAATGTTGGGAGTGAAAAGGTGGAGCTTGATTTATCTAGTGTTATGAAATTCCCTCTAATTGATGACGCTTGTTACAAGATCAACTCGATTAATAAGGCGGTGAATGAGGATCTTGTTAAATGCTTCGCAAGTGACCCTCTTAATGAGTGTTTAATGAGAAGTGTATTGCCTAGTGATGAAAATCACAAAATTGCTGGATTTGCCAAGATGTTGGAGGAAAGTCCCATTTTTCCTCAATCAAAGAAAAAGGTAGAAATTCTTGAAGTGGAATCAAGCATCCCTGCCCTAAAAAAAGGAGGTAATACCTAAGGTGGAGTTAAAATCCCTCACTTCTTCACTAAGGTATGAGTTTCTTAGCTTTGATTCTAAATCCTTCCATTTTCATGCATTGTGTTCTTTTGAGAAGAAGGGTACAAGCCCTTAGTCGAACATCAAAGGAGATTGAACCCTAATATGAAAGAAGTGGTGAGAAAAGAGGTCCTTAAGCTACTTGACGTAGGAGTCATCTACCCTATTTCAAATAGTGAGTGGGCGAGTTTGATGCAGGTAGTACCTTAAAAAGAAGGAATGATGGTCCTTAATAATGAGAAAAATGAATTAATCCCAACAAGAACCGTCATGGGTTAGTGAATGTGCATCGACTATAAAAAACTAAATAAGGACACTCATAAGAATAATTTTCCCCTATCATTTATCGATCAATTGTTAGAAAGGTTGGCTCATAATTCTTATTTTTGTTACTTTTATTATTTTTGTTACTTATATATGTGTATTCAGGATTTTTCCAAATCCCCATTCACCCGGCCAATCATAAGAAGACTACGTTTACATGTCCCTATGACACCTTTACCTATCGAAGTATGCCTTCTAGCCTATTTAATGCTCCTTCCACCTTTCAATGATGCATGTTGTCTATCTTTTCTAACTTTATTGAATTCATAATGTAAGTTTTTACAGATGATTTTTTGGTTTACGATACTACTTTTGACAATTGTTTGAGAAATCTTTCTAGGGTTTTAGAGAGGTGCAAGGAAGTGAATCTCATTCTTAATTGGGAGAATTTTCATTTTATGATACAAGAAAGGATTTTTCTTGGTCACCTAGTCTCTAGTTATGACATTGTGGTAGATAAGGCTTTCAACATTGTTGAAAAGATGCCACCCCAAACTTCTGTAAGAGGCATGCGTAGCTTCTTGGGACACACTGGTTTCTATCATCGATTCATTAAGGAATTTTCAAAAATTACTAAACCTTTAAATCAATTACTCCTCAAAAATATGCCTTTTGAGTTTAACTAATTGTGTTTGGATGCTTTTAATAGGTTAAAATTGGCATTGACAATTGCCACAGGGATGCAGCCCTCGGATTGAAACATTCTATCCAAGGTAATGAGTGGCACATATTAATATGTAGTGGTAGCGGTCCTTAGGTAGAGAAAAGATGGAAAGGTATATGTAATTTACTATGCTAGTTGAACCTTTGATGATGCCTAAGTTAACTACATTACAACTAAGAAAGATCTCTTAGCCATGGTGTTTGCATTGGATAAATTTTGATCATACTTAGTAGGATTGAAGATTATTGTTTTCACATACAATGCAGCCCTTAAGTGCTTGTTAACCAAGATGGATGCAAATCCATGTTTCATAAGGTGGATCCTTTTGCTCCAAGAGTTTGATTTTGAAGTTCAGGATAAGAAGGGAACTGAGAATGTAGTGGCTAATCATCTCTTTAGATTAAGGTAGGAAATGGAGGGATGTGAAGAGGATTATTTTTCCTTCGACAATTCATTGCAAGATGATAACCTTTTGTCCATCACCAACTTGTTTTCCCTATGGTTTGCTGATTTTGTCAATTAAAAAGCATGTGGGGTACCACCGCCAGACTTGTCCTATCAGCAAAAGAAGAATTTCCTCTCAGATGTTAAGCATTATTATTAGGATGATCCTCATCTTAAAAAGAAATGTGCAGAAGATGCCTGCTTGAAGAGGAATTTGGAAGTGCCATTCTCATTGTCATTCTTCACTATATGGGGGTCACACTAGCACTTCTAGAAATACCTTCAAAGGTTCTCCAAGAAAGTTTCTATTGGCCTAAACTTTCAAATATTTTCAACAATATGTTACTTCATGCGATCGATGCTAAAAGATTGGTAACATATCAAGAAGAAATGAAATGCCACTCAATAAAATCTTTGAGGTCGAGCTATTTCATGTTTGGGGAATTGATTTCATAGGACCCTCCCCATCCTCTTATTACAGCAAGTTTATTCTAGCTATTATAGATTATGTCTTCAAATGGGTAGAGCCAGTGGCATATCTAACCAAAGATGCTAGGATTGTGGTCAAACTATTCCAGAAAGTTAAATTTCTAAGGTTTGGTATTCATAGGACAGTTGTTAGTGATGGTGGTTACCATTTTTGAAATCAACTTCTCACTTCACTTCTAAAGAAATACTGTGTTACTCATAGAATGGCCATGTCATACCATCCCCAAATGAGTGGACAAGTAGAAATCATCAACTGTGAGATAAAGGAGATCCTTGAGAAAATGGTGGCCCACACACGAAAAGATTAGGTAATGAGGTTGAATGATGCTCTATAGGCCTACCAAACTGCTTATAAAGTATACATTGGAATGACACCTTTCCAGTTGGCATATGGAAAATCCTGTCATTTGCCCATTGAAGTTGATCACAAGGTATTTTGGGTGATAAAAGTAATCAGTTATGATTTGAAAGGTGCTGGAGAAATGAGAAAGATCTAACTTAATGAGCTTGATGAGCTACGATTAGATGCCTATGATAATGCACGAATATATAAAGAGAGAACAAATAAGTGGCATGATAGGCATATTTTCCAAAGGTAATTTCACAAAGGAGATTTTGTGCACCTTTTCAACTTAAGTCTCAAGCTTTTTCTGTGAAAGCTTTGTTCTAGGTGGTTGGGGCCATTCTACATTCACAAGGTATATCCGTTTGGGGCTGTTGATATATGGAGTAAGTCTATAGGCATTTTCACGTTTAATGGTCAAAGGTTGAAGCCTTACACTACTAGTTTTCTAGTAGAAAAAATGACCAAACTCACTCTTCTAGATCCACCTTTAATTTGAGGAAAATGTGGTCAAGCTAAAGACCTTAAACAAGTACTCTTTGGGAGGTGACCCAAGTTTTTATGTGTTTTTTACTTTTTTTCTTTTCCATTCTTTTTTGTGTATAATTTTTACTTTTGCTTTTACTTTTATTTTTTGTAATGTTTTGACAGATCCTATTATGGTATGAGTTAAGGAGGAGAAAATTAAGGTTAAAAAATCAAGTTCATGGCAAAACAGGAAAAAATTAAGCCAAAATGAGGGTTGCACAACCAAGGCACAAGCTAATGCACAACCATGCAGCCCTGGGGAAAAAATCATAGTGTCAGAGCATTGCATGACCAAGGCACACCTCATTGCACGACCATGCAACATTCTCCCAAAAATTTGTGAGACCAAAAATGGCGCACGGCTGGGCCATCCCGAACTAGCACGCTTGTGCCTCTGCGCCCCAAAAATTTTTGATACCAGAAACAACGCATGACCATAATGTCCTAAACTAGCACACTCATCCCTCTCCATCTTAGAATTGAGTAAAATCATATTTCTCACATGGCCGATGATGCATAAGCTAAACAAGTTGGCACATGCTTAATGGAAGATGGTGGCTTATAGGATAATTGACCACCGAAATTTAAAATGGAGGAAAGAGATAAGGAATATGATCATATTTGATCTAAGGTAGCCACATACCAAACACTCACAACTACCACTCAAATTTTCAATAGTTGAGATAAAGGTTATGAGATTTTTCACTCAAAACAAAGTTTTCACTCATTTTTGTAGAGGGGGGACATAGGGAGCTCGAAAATTTGATTTGTAATTCAAGGGGGGGTAGTGTGTTGCATTGTGTTAAGGCTACCCATATTTATAGTGGTAGCCATGATTACAAAAAGTCCATTATACCCATCCCCTTTACCTACCTAGTACATTCCAACCATTCTTTACTATCTAGTTATCTAATACAAGCTAACAACTAGTTGGATGAGAACTTATGTGTGGTAATTTGACAACCATACCACAACATGGATCCCCTTACATGCTAAAAAGGTAGATAATAAATAAAAGTATAAATCACTCAATCATCCCATACCTAATAAATCATCAACCATGCTTATCCAATTAAAATAATATGATTTGTTGACTTGGATGACTTTCTTCACCTACTCCACCCTCCACTTGTCCTTCTTTTTCTTTTCTCTTATTTATTTATTTATTTATTTCAATTTTCAAAATTTACCTTGGGCTTGGGATAATTTGGCTTCTTAGGTGGAAAAATACTATGAAATAGTAATAAAATAGCTTGTTGGCCTTGGGCTTGATGTACCATCATCGTTAGTTGAGCTTGGATAGAATAAGCTACCAAAATTGGTTGTGTTTGGGCGGAATGTTCCATCATGCATGTGTGGGCTAGTAGTCCAACTTATTTCTCATATTCAAATAATTAATTTATCCAAGTTAAGAGTGTTTTGTGATCCCCTAACTTAGAAAAATTAATTAGTGAAATATTATTATGAGATGCTCCTGCATCAGCCGAGCTATGTAATGTCGCACGACCGTGCGAATCTACCTATTAATACCACACACATCCATTTTTCCATTGTACACAACCCTCTTCTACCTCCATTGACTTATCTTCGACATATCCTAGCCCTAAGCATCAACAATCGAGCCATCCCTAGCATAAATCTCTCATATTTTACCACTCAATGGTGCATGACCACCGTAGCATCGCCCTTGCACCACCAATGCACCTTCAACCATCCACTACAATCCAACCATGCACGACTACTCTGCACCACCACACCTATACATTATCCCTACTATACACCCATGCACAACCACACACACAACTACACCATCACCCCACAATTCAGCTGTACACAGCAACACACCTCTGTACCTTCTACTGTGCACATCAATCCAACCACCACTACACGTGTCTATTATGCACGTCCTTTTCTTCACACTCGTGCACCACCTGCACTACCCCACATGCACTACTCTACACTACACTCATGCATGACCTTTGCATCACCACCGTACCTTCAACCATCCACTACTGGTCTACAACACAAACCGTGCACAACCATATCACTATAACACTTGTGCATGACAACATGACCATTCAATTCACTTGTGCACTCCCCTCCACACCTGTGTATGATCACAATTCACCCATGCAAAACCACAATTCAACAGTGTAGAACCACATCCTCAACTGCACCACAACTACACACCCTACAATTACACCGTGCAAAGCATAATTTGGGCTAAATTACGGTTTGACTTCCATTTCCCTCTAATTACTTGGCTTAATTATATTTTATGTATCCTAATTACAAATTTGGAATTTTATATTACCTATTTTTATTGTATAAATCTTGACATTTGGTATATTAGTTTTAGATCTATAGGTTTTTCTCATAAATAGCATAAAAAAGCATACTAAAACAACTGTAGTGGGAACCAAAGGAGAATATTTGCAACAACTACAACGACAATCCTAAGGATGAGGTGAATCATCAAATGCTCAACCCTTAAATCCCTATGGCATTGTATTTTCTTATGCTATTCACTAAGAGCATTAACATGCCATAGCTTCTTGAAACATAACTTCCACTTGATATATCGATTGGGCATGTCATGAGAAGTTAGGGATTAGAGATGATATTGAGTATTTGATTACTAGAGGTGGTCTCTCTCGCTTATTTTCTCATGTAAATGATACAAGTAAAGGATTCACCCTTGAGTTCTTTAGCTTGTTCACTTTCAAGTGAATTGGGGAATATGTATCCTTTAGACTCTTTAATGAGTCTCATGTTATATCATTGACAAAACTCTCCAAATTACTTCATTTTTCTACTATAGGGCTGAGAATTTGTCCCAAGGATCACCAATTTTGAGATACTTAAGCATTTTAGGCCCAAATATTTTTGCCAAAGTGGGGTTTGTTTGCTCACCCTTATAGTGGAAATCATGCTAAGGCCTCTTTGATCTACAACCCTACACTAAGGTACATCCAATAACTCTTAGCTAGGGTACTTTTTAGACGGGGATAAAGCCAAGTAACTTACGAAAGCTAGAGTTGTGGGATCTCTATTGTATGCCCCGGGATGTTGCCATCCATGGTGGGTATTATCTAGCGGATCACCTTAGTAATGTTAGCACTAACATTTTTAGTGATATCGTTACAGAAGGAATTGTAATGTGCATTACCTAATGGCTTGGATATGACTTCAAGCGTATCCCAATTAACCTCCCAAAGACAAATCTAAGGATAACAACTTACCGCTAGAAAGTGTAGAATCTGTTACCCAATAAAGCCTTTACCACTCTAATTGGTTATAGAGATGCCAACTAATTACCTTCTCCAGCCACACCCCACCCTAGTAAACATGTCCTCCCCTTTAGGAAGAGCAGTGTGACACAATTAATGAAGCACCTACTTCACAATTGCTTCCCCTTCCACCATCCCGTCCTTTAGCATAGATTCGGGTCCTTTTTCTTCCTATGGAACATCTTATGATGCCCAATTTCAGCATATTAATGCACGCTTTGATATGCTAGAGGCCAAAATTGATAGTCTTAGGGATTCCATCGCTCCCATAGACCAAATGACCTCCATGATACAACAAATGTATCAATAGCATCTCATTCAAGGTTTACAACCCCTCTACCCCCGTAGTGAGTGCACTTTTTCCCTATGACCCTTTTACCCACACATTGAGGATAATGTATTATATAAGCATAGGGGGATTCTTCTTAGCTTGTCGCTTGATATTTTCGTTGCTTTTCTTTCTTTTCGTATTTTCTTGGTGTGTTTTTTTTCTTATTCTTTCTTTCTTTCTATTGTTATTTTTTTCATTATGTTTCTTTGTTTTTTGGTTTTCCTTTTTTTTTCATGGAAAAAAATAGAAAAAAAAGGATAAAAGAAATTTGGGAAATGATCAGTTAATGATGAAAATTTGATAGAACTTTCTAATAGTCCGATCATATAGTAGTGAGACCTATAGATTGCAAGAAAGTACAAATAAAAAGGTTTTTGAAATGTTTTAAGAATGAACTCTCTAATTGATAGACTCTCAAACTACTTATTACTTTAGCACTCTGGAGGTTCATCTTCATTGATTTACCCATTTAGTCTGAGATATAAGAACTAGAGTTAGTAGCAAAAGAACCAGTGGGACCTTGAGCGTTATAGATTGTCCATCACTTTTATGATCTTATTAATTCTTGATTATGTGTATTATCCCTTGATGTGTGAAACTATAACTCTCATGAATTTGCTTCAAGGTTACATATTATGCATACATTAAGATGATTAAGGCACATATTTTCTTTTCTTAGCTATATTAGCCAAATGACCTATCAAATAGCATTTAATCCCTTTACTTAACCTCTTTGATTGTAAACCCTAATTTTTCAATCAAAAACCTACATTGGTGGCCATATTTATGAGTTTTTACCTTTTCTTGTCCAAACAATAAAGAGCAAGAACTCTTTAATGTACTTAAATATAGGAAAGCTATGAATAATCATGGGAGTGTAACAAAGAAGAGTTGTTAGATTTTTATGTTGAGAAAATGACAAGAATTGTAGCTTCATTCTTTTTATTATATTCCTCTATCTTTTATTTTTCATTTTCAAAAATAAAAATAAAAATAGAAAGAATAAAAGTGAATAAGAGAAAGAGAATGAGAGATAAAAGAAGAAGAAGAAAAGAATAAAAGTGTTGACATTGAGAGGTGGGAAATTTAGTATTATGATTTAAGTAGGAAGGGATGAAATGATGGAGAAGGTCTTAGTTAGTTTATTGTTAGGTATGGTGACATATTGATTGTCTTGGATTCTAAGAAATATTTTTCAAGCTATCGCTCCATTTTTTTTGGGCCTTTAGCTACAATCCTAGACTTATCCTACCTTTTACCCTAGCTCTATTATACCTTTAATAAGACCTTATGATTTTTGTGTGGCATAGTGTCTTTGAGTGATGGAGAATGATAGTACATGCAAGCCTATGGTCAATCATAATCAGCGGAGAGAATTTTTAGAGAACCCTACACACATGAGCATAGAGCACTTATAATTACCTTATGTCAGGAAGTATACTTCTTTATTAATTCTTGTCTTGTAAGGATGAGCATCTACACTATCCTAAAATTTCTAAGAGTGTGATACTAATACTGAATTGGGAGTCAATATTGAAGAATATTTACAAAATTATGATCATTTTCTTACTATTAATGATCACAATATTAATGAAGAGGGTCAAAGAGCTAAAAGGAGGAGAAAAGGAAGCAAGAGCAGGAAGAAATGGGTGTTACATGACCAGCTAGTGCAACCTTGCACAATTGTGCAACTCTAAATCATCCTTGCACATCTTTGAAACTATCTAACAACATTATGGATGGAATTTCCTCACATGACTACAACACACCCTTACACTACCGTACATGTGTATTCTGCCGAGTGTTGAAAAGCTACACAACCAGCCAGTGCAATCTTGCACGACCTTGCAGCCAACATTTACCAACACTTTGCACGATTTCTCCCACGTCTACTTCCACTATTTTTTGCATCAATATAGAGGGAGTATAAAAAGAGATGTTAACAACATATCGAGAGGAGGAAGAAGGCTAAATTCTCTGTAATTTTTCTCAAGCAAAATCATTTCATTATAATTTACTTTAATTCTTATGCAATTTATATTCTTCTATCAAGATTTGTGAAGGACATATCTCCACTCTGCATATCATTATTTTTATCTTCAATCAATGGTATGATCTTTTAATTCTCTTTTCCGTTAATTTATTATATTTGTAATATGCATGTGAATTACAATTATTTTATACATTTCTTTCGAATAATGTGTGAGTGATTATCTTTTCTAGGATTGAGCTTGGCTTTATTTGGTATCAATATAATGAGTTAAATTAGATGTTGTATGTATAGTTCTTATAGGCTGTTTCCTATGTTGGAAATTGTTGATATAATTCTGGTTGATAAAATTTGATTATATATATATATGTTAACTATAACTAAAATATTGAAATCACTGTTGAAAAATTAATATACGAACGGGAATTCAATTGATCATGAGTGTAAACAATTGATTCTTAGGGAACATTTAATCGATGGTGTTTAATGGATTCAATCTAATTTATTAGTCAATGAATTATATTAGGCATGTTCCTAGGCCTTAAAAGAGGCTAGTAAATTACCATTAACCAATTGTTCACTGTAATTTTGAACTATACTATGACATATTATTAATTCATTTTTGAATACCACAACCAAGACTGAAGTTCAATCATAAGCTTTACATCTATAGTTTCAGAATCTATAATTTATTAGTCATTTTATTATTTGTTTCCATTTTCCCACTTTTTAATGATATAGATAGCAAAAGTAATAAAAATTGATAATTAATTGCAAAGTCCTCGTGGAGACAACCTTGACATTCTACAACAAAGTCATGTGCTTGTGAATTAATAACCATCACATGCTCTTGTGTAATTATAGGATGATTACACTAATAAATCAATCAATTACACACATTTAAAATTCTTTTTTAATGGAGAAGAAAAAGAAGAAGTTGGGTTATACGACTTGATGGCTAGGGTTTCCTCATATCTCTTTTTATAGAAGATAAACCCTACGAGGTAAAACAATGTGTTTTAGAAATAAAGAAAAAACACAATCCATGTTTAAGAAACATGAGACCCCCATGTTAATGTTCTTACTATTGACTTTTTCCCAAACACATCAGAATATTCAGTGAGAAATATGGTCCTTGTTAATAAATATGGGACCACCGTGTTTCTCATATAATTCATAATTTTACACTAAACTTCTTTAACACTTGCACTAACTGATCTAATGTTATGATGTGCTTTAAATACCTTGTTAAAACTCATAATTTTCCACCTTGATGCAGTATTTGTGATGCTTTACTTGTAAAGACCTCTACAAAAAACCTTAGTCGGAGAAAGGGCCTCATGGCCTATAAAAACCAATCAAGTATGAGAAATACTCAAACTTAACCATGGTTAGTAGCTTCATTAGCATATTTGCCAGATTATCCAAAGTACCCACTTTCACCAACACAACTTTGCCTATAGCAATAATGCCATGGATAAAGTGATACTTGATGTTAATGGGATTCATTGGGTAATGGAAAGAATTCTAATTCTTTGCTAAGTAGATATCCATCTAGTTATCACCATGAATGAATGGAGCAACATGACAAAACTCTAACTCTCATACTAAACCATCAAGCCACAAGGCTTCCTGAAAAGCCTCTATCATATCCGTATACTCTACCTCATTAATGGATAAGGTTGTCACCTCCTACAAGGAATACCTTCAGCTAATAGCTAAATCACTAGGATAGATAACATATCCACTGGTGAGACTCCTTTTATCAAGGTATCCACAATAATTAAAGTCCATGAACCTAACCAACAAATCAGTAGAACTCCAATGCTGAATACAAGATGATGCCATTCCCTTTATGTACCAAAGGATCTACTTCATTGCTTATCAGTGAGCCTTTTCCAGATTTGCCATATATTGACTCACAACACTATAATCTTGAGCAATATCGAGCAAGGTACACACCATATCCTACATGATACAACCAAAAATATTCGAATATGGAAAAATTACCATTTTCCATGAGATCCGCTTCCTCTTTGAATTTGAGATAATTAAAAGCAGACAATCTGAAGTGAGTAGCCAATATAGTGCTCACCGAAGGGTTCTCTTTGCAGCTTCAAGGTCCTTCATCTCAAACTCACTTTCAATGTTGCCTTTTCCTTATCAATATCAGACATATCTTTTTCTACCATAAGAATGTCATCAACATATAACAATAGATGAAAAAGGAGCCACCCTCCATCTCCTACAAGTACACACGTCCATCATCCTCACTCTTGGAGAAACCATGCTCAAGCATAAACTAATCAAATTGTTTATGCCAATGTCTAATAAACTCATTCATCCCATACAGTGACTTCTTTAATAGGCACACATAGTCACTCATCCCCTCAACAATAAACCTATTAGGTTATCGCATGTAAATCTCCTCCTCGAGATCACCACACAAAAATATAGTTTTAACATCCAAGAGCTCCAACTAAAAATCATGCATAGCCACACACACAAGTAAGTTACAAATTGACATATGCCTAACCATAGGAGAAAATGTGTCATTATAATCCATGCTTGGAATCTGATTGAATATACATGCAACAAAATGAGCCTTATACCTTGGTCTCTAGACCCTTGGAGCTCCTTTTTTGAACTTGTACACACACTTGCAATCAACAATATTTTATTCTTTAGTGGCTTCACAAGTTCCAATGTCTGATTATTCAATAAGGAATCCATCTCATCCTCCATTTTAGTACACCAATTAGCAAAATCAATACTCTTAATAGCCTTTGAGATAAGTAATAATCTCTATAATAGATAAAGCATAGCCAGCCAATTCTTTATAATCGTACTTGACTAGAAACTTGATAATTATCCATGCTCTAATTGTAGAAACTCTCCTTTACTCCACCTATGGCCTCGATCAACCCACTTTAAGAATAATGGGTCTATCAAAAGGTTCTCTATCATCCAAATTAACTTGAACCTCCACTTGGCCTAAAGAACTTTCCTACTCTGCCTACTTAGTGACACCATCACAAGACTCAATCTTTTAGAGGAACACAAACTTATTAAAGGTAACATCCTTGTAGGTGAGGAACTTGGATGCATTTGGGTCCCATTACTTGTGCCCCTTCAATTCAGATATAAAGCCTAGAAAGACACACATATTGGCTCTAGGCTCATGTTTACCATCATTCATATAAGCATAAGCAGGGCGACCAAAAACATGTAAATCAAAGTAATTAGTTGGCTTACCAGACCATAAATACTCAGGTTTCTTTGACTTAATGGACCAATTTGGTGATCGATTCACCAATTATATTTCCATGTGAACAACCTCAACCCAAATCTCTATGCCTATCCCTCCTTGTGAAAACACACACTAAGCCTTCTCTAATAGGGTCTTATTCATTCACTTAGCAACCCCATTTTATTGTGGTATTCCAACATAGGTGTAGTGTTTCACTATCTTATGGTCTTGGTAGAAATAAGTGAAACTCTACTCAACATAGTAAAGATCAATATCTATCTTGAGACACTTAACATACTTATCGGTCTGCTTCTCATGCAAGGTATTCTAGCATTTGAAAAAAATAAACTCATAACTTTCTAAATAAGCCATCAGTAAATGTGAGCATGTACTGTGAACCTCCTTTGGAAACCACTCTTTCTAGACCCCTTAAATCTAAATGGATATACTCAAGAGGCCGTCTTATATTATGTTTAGGTGTTGAAAAGCTAACCCTCTTCTACTTGCCAAATACATAGTGCTCATTGAAGTCTATAGTACTTGTACTCTGTCTATCTAGTAACTCCCTCTTAGAGAGCTTTGTCAGACCCTTGACGCACATGTGTCCAAGTCTCATGACATTCAATTCTGATAAGCTCGGTGATGTCACAACAACTCTCGCCACAACAATGAGACCTACCAATCCGTACAGTATCCCAACCTATTTTCCCTTTATCTCCATCAGAGACCTTTTTTTTAACTTTCATGGTACCATCCTCAACAACACATTAGTACTGATTAAAATCTAAGGAACTCAAAGAGATGAAGTTTTTTGTCATAGTTGAGATATGTCTTATGTTGGACACTGTCCTAAACATACCATCAAGCATCCTCACCATTACCGTCCTAATCCCAGCAACTTTGCAAGTAGCATAATTGTCAATCAAGATAACTCCACCCTGATTTGCCTAAATGTTTCAAACTAACTCTAGTTGGGACATATATCATTAGAACACCTTGAATCCAATATCTGTCTATCACTTACCATGTTCTATCTATCCACAAACCTCAACACATCTCAATCACTATCATCATGGGCAATTGTAGCATCATCCTTTGTATTAGATGACCCACTAGACACACCACCAACTTCCTATTAGGATTAAAATTTCTAACATTCCCCTTCTTGGGAAACCAATAGCATGTTACATTATTTTTCTAACTCTTTCTCTTAGATTTGGACTTTTAACAATCACCAAACCTTTGCTCATGTGTCCTCCCCCTAGTTACCAATCCCTCACTATATGATTACCTGGAATTACTACTTCCAGTCAATTAACTATCAATCAACTCCCATTATATCAGGGAGGACTTCACATCCTTAAGGACTAACTTGTCCTTCCCATACAAAATACTCCCATAAAAATGCTTAAAGTATGCAGGCTTAGAACAAAACAACATAATATCCAAATCTTCATCATCTGAATTAAATTTATATTATTCAAATCAATAAATATAGAGTAAAATTCATCTAGATGAATTTTTAAAGATTGAACTCACCTAACTTTAGGTCATGAAGCCAACTTTTCAATAATAGCTGACTTGTTACTAATTTTTCCATATACAATGACTCAAGCATCAACAACAAGGCATCCATTATTGATTCCTTTTCCACATCCCACAACACCTTGCTTGAATAGTGTAGTTACATGGTAGAAATTAGATCTGATTCTATAAATCTCTCATTTGTTATCAATTTTGGCTTATTCAAATGACCAGATAATGCTGTCTCCAATTTTTTCAGCATTAGAATTGCCCACATCTTCAATTTGCATAATCCAAAATTAAAGGATCCATTAAAATTCTTAATATCTAATCATGTACCCATTTTGATTACCATATCCCTTCAAAAAGGTACCTCTGATACCAAATTGTTACAAAATAGTGTTGATTGAAAGGATCCAAACAAAAAATGGAATAAACAAGATTATGAACAATTGAGAATTCAATCACAAAATAGAAAAATGAAAGAAAAATTAGAGATATTTATTCGTGATCTTTTCTAATTACAGGATGATTAAACTAATCAATTAATAAATTACACAAATATATAAATCTGTTTTATTTGAGAATTATATGGAGAAGAATAAGAATAAGAAGTTGGGTCACATGACTTCACAACTAGGGTTTCATTATGTCTCCTTTTATAGAAGATAAAACCCTACAAAGTAAAATAAGATGTTTTGGAAGTAATGGAAAAAAATGGCCCGTGTTTAGGAAATAGGAGACCTCTGTGTTAGTTTCCTTACTCTCAACTTTATCCCAAACACATTAGAATATTTGGTGAGAAACACGGTCCGTGTTAACATATTTGGGACCCTATTGTTTCTCACATAATTCACCATTTTACACTAAACTTGTCCACCTGCATGAACCAAGATAATGTTATACTATGCTTCAAATTCTTAATAAAAACTCACATGGGATTAATTCATATTTATATGAGAACCATTTTATAATGTAGCTATGGTGGGTTATATGTTATAAGAGTGTGCTCACAAGAGCTTTTTAGTTAGTTCTATTATAAGCATATTGTGTTATGAGCATGTTAGGGTTTTAGTATATCAAGTTACCTTTTGAAGCTCGATCATTATGATACCTTGATTTATGGGCTATCATCTATGACAGTGGTTATGTATCCTAGTGGTGTCATGCCATGTTATTATCATATTGATATTACATATAGGTATGATTATGGATTATGGGTTGCAGACCATGATAGATTAATATCTATTTTGGTTTGTATAATATATTAGTATCATGATAGGTTCATGCATTATTGCTTCTATGTATGATTTAGCAAGCATGCTATTTTCTTTAAGCTAGGTTTGTTTACTCAATACATTTATAATAAATAAATAATTGTTTATTTTATTGGTGAAAGTTCCGTATTGCTTTGTGTTTTGCTGTAGCGTTGGTTGTCTTGAGCACTAGAGTTATCCGATGTTATCGATTAGGTTCTATGAGTATGATTCCCTTTCGAGCGCCTCTTCCCTTGTTCTATTCTTGATGTATTTAACTTTATCTATTTTGTACTTTGTATTAATGGGATCATGTACTTATTAAACTTGATCACTTGGTATAGGTTACTTTGAGCCTTACATTTGATATAGGTTAGGTAGTGGTAGTGCTTACTCTATGTTGGATGTAGCAGTGACACCTTGAGTTTTCTTAATTTTATTTTGCAATTTTAAAAAAAAAATATACAGAATTTTTGGTTTAAAAATAGGGTTTCTACACTATATCTTTGAATCATACAAATTTTCAAGTTTCTCCCATAGTGTTTGTGCATTTAACTTACTCACAATGTGGTTGTACACATTTTCCACAATCCATTCCAAGATAACATTACACTCATGATAAAATTTTTATTCTTTATGTATTTATCTTTTATATTATCCTTAGTGAAAATCAGTAGATGCAAAATTTTCACAAATAAAAGATCTTTCATTTTACTCATCCATCTATAGTAATTAGAACTATTCAATAAAGATATTTCACTTACCTATGCATCCATCTTGTGCTTTGGCACCACTTTGACAAGGAAAAATGGAATGGGCCAATTACAAATATCAAAGACATTGCAATATATATATATATATATATAATGATTTATGTGGAAATTCCTTTCAATGTGACCTACTAGACATGCTTCCACTATGAAAAATCTTGAGTTAAAAGCATAATATTTATTTAGGGGCATGTAATACAATTTCTACAAGCTATGGATTAAATTATTTATTATTAAGGCCCATTAGTTTGGCATTGGTTGAATAGTTGGGTTAAACTATCACACTTGTGCCTAATAAGGTGATTACTTACTTTATAAACTAAGGAGGGACTTATTGTTCCTTAAGCTAATTTCTAATGAAGAAACATGATTGGAACATACTATAGATGTCCAATATGAAGTAGAACAATCTATATGAGTCACAATTGAAGTTTTTTAAGTAATTGGTGTGAATCTTCTTAGGATGAATAAAGATTTGAAGGTTAGAACGAATTGTAGGATCGGTGGTTTGAGATTGAAGGAGAAGAATGGGAATATTCAAGCAAGATTCAGTTAAGAATTAACAATTTCTGTGGATCTTCAAACAAGATTAAATAAGAAGATGACTTTGAATCTTTCTCCAAGAACACATCTAAATTACTCTAGCTAAGATTACCCCAAGTAGTCTTAGGTAGAAAATTTCACTCCAAGAGAGAAAGATAACCAAGTAGTATGCTTGTTATTAGATTAAAAAATATTTGATTATTATGTTACAATGGCCCGAGACATGCCTTATATAGGTAGTGAAAAGTTTTCTAAGTAGCACAATACGGTAACCAAGTTAATGCACACATGTCTAACAAGCACACTAACCACTAATAGCAAATATTACTAACTTATATAATACATGAATAGAAAAAAAATTATTATAAAAAAACATAGCTAATTATTACATGGAAACTACTAACAAATGCCCTAATTTACATGAGAATGATAACTAGGTCTTCTTTGACATGAAAGTTTAACTTCCATGCATAATAAATCCTTTGACTTTTAATAACTTTTAAAATAAGAAAGCTTAAATGTATTGATATCTTGAAATGTATAAATCTTCTCCTTGTAAATATTTTATATACCTTCCAGAATTACTCAAAATACACTTGTTAAGGTTAGTCAAAGTTATATTATCATCAAAGACACATATTTTAGTAGGTTCCATTACTAAGAACGCCAAATCTTCATTATCATAAGAATCTATAGATGCATCATGAGAATCCACAGATGCTCCTACATCATTCTCCCCAACATAAGAAGAATTTGTCATCAAATTGACATCATTGTAATAAGGATATAAATCACCACTATTAAATGTCGTTAAAACACTGCAATAAGATTCTAGAAGTTCAAGTTCATAAGTTCTTTCTCCAAATTTTCAAAGGATTTTAAATGGTCCAAATGCTCTTGGCATTAGTTTATGTTTTCTTATATTAGGAGATCTTAATTTTTGCAAATGTAACCAAAGTAAATTACCAGGAGAAAATACCTATGGAGTATGATGTTTATTAGCTTTATTTTAACACCTTTCATTGGCTCATTCTATGTTTCCCTTGATTTGTTGATGAAGGTTTTGAAAGAATTCAACTTGTTCCATGGCTTCATAATTTTTAAACTCATATTTTTTAAAGGGTAACATATCAACTAGCATGTACAAATTCACCCCATACACAATCTCAAATGTACTTGAGTGAGTACTACTTGAAGGAATTTGATTATAAGAAAAATATGCATGAGCTAAATTAATATCCCAATCTTTTTTACTTTTACTTACCAATACTTTTAAAAAAGTGCTAAAAGTAAAATTTATAACTTCAGTTTGTCCATCAGTGTGTGGATGATGTGAAGTACTGAATAAAAACTTAGTTCCTAAAATTTACCATAATTTCTTCCAAAAGTAACTAAGAAACTTGAAATATCTATCCGAAACAATACTTTTAGGTATGCCATGTAGTTTCATAATTTATTTGAAATGCAAATCAACAACATATGTAGCATCATCACTTTTATTGCATGGAATAAAATGATCCATTTTAGAAAGTCTATCTACCAAAACCATAATAGAATATTTACCTTTTTGTGTCATAGAAAACCTTAAAATAAAGTAATTACCAATTCCTTCCTATGGTTGACCAGGAATAGGTAATGGTGTATATAAACCTTTGTTAAAAAAAACTTTTGCTCCTATTATAAGCAACACTTAAATTTACAATAAGTTATACACCTTTAATCATGCATGGCTAATAGAAATTCTCTTGTAATATTTCTAATGTATTTTGAGTACCAAAATGCCCCATAATAGCTCCTTCATATACTTTTATAATAATTAAATCTCATATACTTAATCTCAGCCCACAAAATTTATTAAGTTTAAATAAAAATCCATCTTTTAATGCATAATTTTCATGATATCCATTTTATTTGCATTCATGGTATTCATCACCAAAATTTTTATCTTCAAGATACAATTATTTTAACATTTCAAAACCTAGAAATTTAGCATTTAATATAATAAGTAATGTGGGCCCATAAGAAAGAGCATCGGCTACTACATTTTATTTTCCATCAAAGTGTTTGATAGAGAATATAAAGCACTATAAAAAGTTTAACCACTTTTCTTTTCTAGGACTAACTTTCTCTTGACATGTAAATATTTCAAACTCTCATAATCAAAATGTAATACAAAGGATTTAGGCCTCAAATTATGACTCTATATTTCTAAACTACGTATGATGGCAAAATTTTCCTTATCATATGTCGAATAATTTAATTTAGCTCCATTTAATTTTTCACTAAAGTATGCAAGATGTATTTTTTATTATGAAAGAACTCATATACCTACTTGATTGGCATCACAAGTTACCTAAAAAAAGTAGGTCAAAATTAGGAATTAACAAGGGAAGTTCACATTAAGGACTTGTACTTTCTTTCACATAACCTTTATCTACTATTTTTTGTATTTGTCTTTGTAATTCCTTATCGTTTTCTTAGATTACATCTATAAACAAGTTTATTAGGTAAATGAATTCCAAGAATTTAATAGCGTGCTCTATATCTCAAATGTACAGTAGTTCATGAGGTAAGTCATAAATAAATATATAAATATATTCATCAAGTAATCTAGTAAGGTTCAAATTTTTAGAATTATTCTCCCCAAATTGAGATTCCTTTATTACTAAATCATAGCAAACACCTTCGTCCTCAATTCAATTAATTATATCTTTTTCAAGTAAGAAAAAACTATTCTTAGTCTCAATAAGTTACATAAGATAAAATTGAGATGATTTCAATTTATATTTCTTTTTACCTTTGAGCACAATATATTCATTAGTCAAAACATCATGAATTGTGTTTCTATCATACTACCACAATCTTCTCAGTAAAATAGCACAAGGATCCATACACAATACATCTCGTAAAACTTTATTATGATAGTCACTAATATGAAAAGTAGTTAGGGTTTGGTTATCTACTTTAGAACCTTTGTTCTTATTAATCCATTATAAAGAATATAGTTTAGGATGACTAGTAGTCACTGAACCTAATTACTTAACCATCATTTTACTAATAACATTAGTATATGAATCACTATCTCTTAAGAATCTACAAACCTTATCATAAATTCCAAACTTAACTTTAAAATTTTTTTCCTTTTGTGTAGATGGATTATTAGGTGAGATTTGCAATACCCTTTAAAGTAAAAAACATGGATTACCATCCTCTTCATACATACTTAAGGTATCACCATTAGATTTAGTCTTTAGGTCATCATTATCATCACTTGGTTCCATACTTGCTATTTCATTTATAGTTAAAACTCTTTGGTTAAGATATTTTCTGGCAAAATGACCATATCCTTTAAATTTAAAACATTGCTTATTGGACATCTCATTTATCTTGTTTTGACCTTTTCCATTTTAGTTAGGGTTTAGTTTCTTATCATTATTTGAAGATACACGTGTCCCATTTTTTGAAGTAGATGCATTTAAATAGTTTTTGGTTGAAGTAGATGCCAGAGCATTTATTTTAGCATAAGCCTTGGTAAACATATTTTTCTTTCACATTTTAAATCTAAATTAGTCAAATCATCAAGATAATCATAGGAAAATATTTTAACTTTTTATCTAATTAAGTTATTAACGCCACCTAAGTATATAACTTATTTTTGTTCTTTTCTTCTTTGTATGTCACAAAAGAGTCCTAGTCTTTTGAATTTCCTAGTAGATTCCTCTACTTTAAGTAGCTATTGCCTAAGAGTATTTAATTTATTATACAGTTTTTGTTCATGCTCTTTAGGAACAAACTTCTTCATTAGTTGTTTTTTCAATTTATCCTATGACTTGATTTTACTCTTTTCTTTCCTTTTATGAGTCCTATTGAGATTGTCATACCAAACCGTAGTAAACTTTTTAAATTTGAGAGTTGCTAACATACATATATGCTCATCATCATACTTCATAAATTTAAATATAACTTCTATTTCATGCAATCGTTCAAAAAACATAATTCAACATCCAATTCACCATAAAAATAAGGGAGGACAAGCTTAATACCTTTGTCTTAAAAATAATTATACCTTTATTGATAATTTGCATGGGCTCATTGATTGTAGTTGAAATCATGGAGCTATTCTTGTTCATCCTTTCATCTTACTCCATTTGGTTATTGATATGGCCTCCTCATCCTTATAATTATCTTCTCACCATTCTCTCAAATAAATCATTGGTGGCATCTATGGTGTTGTGCATATGTTGAAGGGTCTCTTAGTAGGCTACTCTCATCTCTAGTATTTTAAGTTGGATTTGAATGGAAGGGATTTGTTGAATTTGTGTGTTAGTAACATGCACACATACCACATGTTGTTGAAGAGTGTCTGACATATCATTTATAGACACTTCTTCACCCATTGCTATTATACTTTCTGAAATCAATCTTGGTGAAGGAGCATTTATGTAATACCCCAAATTTTGTAGCTAAACTAAATTCTGAGTAGTTAATATCGAAAGCTAATTATAACCTCATAAATTCATTTTTTCTATCTTACCATAATTCCCTAATTCTAAATCTTAGCCTAATCCTAATTTTTATTTTAGGTTATTAATATTTTTTCTAACTTAAATCTAATCTTGGATAATTATTCAACCTAAACCTAAATCTAAACCCCCACCTTTTCCTTTTCCTTCCCCTATCTATATCTTACTTATTTTTTTCTCTCCATGCCAATCACCTTACCCTCCCTCTACTAAGCATACCCCTACCCCATTAATTCCCAGCTCCTGCAATTGTGGGTTGGGTTTGAATTTTTTGCCCAACTATAACCTCCTTCCTTTCCCTCTTTGTGTGTATGTAAATATGTATACATATACCTCATTTAATGCCCTGAAAACTACCTCCTTATTCCTCCAATTTTCTATCAAAAAGCTACCCCAAACACCCTCCTCCTTTCCCCCTCCTCACCGTCGCCAAAACCTCCTAAAAACACCCCCAAAAACCCACCTTCGGCATCCCTTGTTGCACCACATCCATCACCACCGGAAAACCTCCCATTAAATCACCCCTAGCTGCAGAAAAGCACCCATTCCTACCCCACAATATTCGGAAAAATATACCCCCAAACCATCAGCAATACCAACCAAAACCTCTCCTTACCCTTCGGAAAACATACCACCGAATCTCCCCTAGATTTGGAAACCATTACCATTCCCTACACCTTTTCCAAAAATACTCACTGTTCCCTTACCCCCCCCTTTTGGCCCTCCTTGCTGTTACCCACTCCCTAGCAACAACTGTTTGTGTCGTTGCTAGCCTCTTTGGCCGGCAACTGGTTCTTCCAACCCTGTTTGGTTTTTTCCTTTCTTTTTCTATTCCATTACCTTAACCCTTCATTTTTTATATAATTAATTCTAATTATGTTTTCTTAATTTTTCTTAGGTGATATTATGGAAGTTCCAAAAGAAGCGGATTATGATAAGCGTGCTTAGAGACCAGAACCTTTATTAGTAAGGATACTAGTTGATGTTTTGATTTTTGTGTTAAATGCTTGTATGATTATGTGTGTTATCATTTTATTGTTATTAAACTATTAAAATGCATGTTTTTGATGATATGGTATATTTTTATGAATTATATGATAGGAAGGAAGTGAGAATAACGAAATATATGTTGATACAATGATATTATGCTAAGTCGTATTTTTGTGGATGAGTATAAAATATGGGAGAGTATTATGGCCTTATAAGTGGGAAATAATTATATTTAGATGTATGTTGATAAAAGGAGGATTCAGAAATAATGATATTGAGGATATGAGTTTTTCGTAAAATAAGAGCTATCGGCTATTTTTAAGGGCATTTTTATCAATATGGGTTAATATAGATATTTTTTGGTATTTTAAAGTGTTATATGGATTAAAATATATTAATAATATCACATGAAGTGTTTGGGAGTAATTATGAAGGTTATAAGTTCTTCAGATGAGAGAATAACCTAATTTGGGAATAATAGCCTTAAAATGATAATGTTATTATCACTTAACTAAAATGTTAGAGTTAGGCCACAAATTTTGGATATGTTGTTAATATCAGAATTAGAGAGATGTATATTGAATTTCATAATTATATGAGCATTATGGAAAGAGTTATGACTTACCTGTGAATTAGGGTTTTGGGAGCCTTATAAATAGTAACTTTTAAGATAGGGCTATTATTGCAGGTGTAAGATGTGGGAGTTAGGCCTAAAATTTTAAGTATGTTAATGATAATATTATTTTAGGAACATGTACAAAATTTTGTGGATTAATGATCAATATGGGAGAAGTTATGCTTAAATTATGAATTTAGGGTTTTTGGGGAAAATGAACATCTTAATCTTTGAGAACAGTTCTGTTATATGTATATTGATGTCTCACTTGCATTAATTACATTTATTTATTATATACCAATCATGAATAAGACACTAATCATTTAAAGTGAAAGACACTATATTGCTGGGCCGACGTGTTTTATGAGTCTATTCCACCGACTTAATAATAGTGGCCAGGCATGTTTTGCCTTGCGAGATGCATCAGACCGTTCCACCAATTTAAGAATAGTGGGGCCTAATCTAAATGTGGAAGATAATATAAGTTTGAGATAAGTAACCAATGATTAAGACACTAATTACTTATAGTGAAAGATTTTGTGAGTTAGGACCAAGGTGTACGAGTCCATTCCAACGACTTAATAATAGTGGCCAGATGTGTAATGACCTAGGAGGTGCTTCAATTCGTTCCATCGGTTTAAGAATAGTGGCCAGCAGCCATTTTCCCTAGGAGGTGTAAAGTTCGTTCCACCGACTTAATAATAGTGGCTAGGAGCATTTTGTCCTGGGAGGTGTTTTAGACCGTTCCACTTGTTTAAGAATAGTAGGGTTCCTAAACTCAATTTAAATAAAAGAATGGGTTATATCATATTCAAATATTATAAAACCGAACCAGTAACTACCTCATGTTGATTCTTGTATCTCACGTGTATACTACTTTCCACTATGAATTTATATATTCATATGTTCTCCCGGTTTTGACTATATTGTTACCTTACTCAGTATATAGCGTAGTGATTATCTTTTTTATGGGTGCTACTCATTACTACGAGAAGATGACCCTGATTGTTTTGTGTAGGTCTTTAAGGACCCAGTTTATGAGTTTGCTACCTTTGATGTATTGTGTGGGGAAGAGTGAATTTTATCTGTAATGGGTGTTTGGGTGAAGAGTAATGTTATCCGGATGATGTTTCTACCTGGATAAAATTTTTGGACTCTTTAATCCATGGTATCCCTTTTGTAGTATTTTATTATTGTAATCTAGAGTTAATCTCCAAACTCGTATTTTGTATTATGTAACTTCTCTCATTTTCGGTTTTATCCTATTAAGCATTTTAAATAATTTAGCCTTGTGATTGGCATAATATTGGAATGGTAAGCCTAACATATGTCAGTTATGACGGTAACACATGATTATTTTGATTATGCTTCCACTGTAAAATAAAATTTTTCGGTAGTAAATTTTGGGGTGTTACAATTTATGGCTTGAAGTTGGATCTCATTGGTTTCTTGATATAACTTAAAGGATCTTGGAGACTTAGTAGTTAAAAAGATAAAGTAGGAATGGAAGGGAATTGGTTGAGAGGATTACCACCAAATCTTGATGGATAATGAATAGTTCTTAATGGAGGAGATGGTCGATCATTGCATGAGCAAGAATCAATAACAAATATGTGGATAAGCTGAACAAACCCTTAAGAATGGCTCAAGTATTCTTATTATGTGTAAACAAATGTTAATAATGGAAAAGGAGGAGGAACATCCAAGTAATTTTTTATTATTGTTGGAAGTCTTGAAGTTTATTCTTGCTTGAATCAAGATAATTAAGAAAACCTTAATGAATCTCAAAGATGTGTTCAAGAGTTTTACTATACTTGGAAGAAAGGAGGAAGAATCAAATAGGTTGGGTCTTCAAATTAAGAATGGAATGAAGGAGAATGAATTTAATATCTAAAGGATATTTGGTGCAAATTGAAGAAGAAAACATGAAGGATTAAGGTGATTCAACTTTGAAAGTTGAACATGCAAAGAGGACTTTGAAGTTACACTAGATTAGATTGTCTATTTTACATGCACTTGGATGTATGACTTGAAATGAATGGAGATTGAAGATTAGGTTGGCTATTTGAATGATGAAAGCAACCAACCTAGCTTTGATGCCAAAAATGGTGTGAATATTATTAAGATGAATGAAGATTTGAAGGTTAGAAGGAATTGTAGGATCTATGGTTTGAGATTGAAGGAGAAAGTTGAGAATCTTCAAGAAAGAGTCAATCAAGAATTAAAGAATGCTATGAATCTTCAAGAAAGATTCAATAAGAATCGAATAAGAAGATAGTTGTGAAACTTTTTCCAAGAAAAAATTCAAAGTAATCTAGCTATGATTCTCCAAGTAGTATTAGGTATATCAAAGAGAGAAATATAACCAATTAGTATACTTGTTATTTGATTCAATAATATTCAAATCTTATGTTACAATGTTCGACACACTTATATAGGTAATGCCAAGTTTGCTAAGTTGAACACTAAGGTAGCTAAGTTAGTGCACACATGTATAACTATCACACCAACCTCTAATAGTAGCATATTACTAACCTATATAATACATGAATTGAATGAAAAATTATTACAAACAAATATAGCTAATTATTACATGGAAACAACTAACAAAAGCCCTAATTTACATAAGAATGGTAACTAGGTTTTCTTTGACTAGAAAATTTGACTTCCATGCATAATAGTTCGTTTCAATTATAACAACTTATAACATAATAAAGCTTAAATGTATTGACATCTTGAAGTATGTAAATCTTCTCCTTGCAAATATGTTACATACCTGTAAGAATTAATCAAAATACACTTGTTATGTTTATTCAAAGTTATATTATCATCAAAGACACATATTTTAATAGGATCCATTACTAACAATGCCAAATCATAATTATCATAAGAATCTATAGATGTATCTTAAGAATCCATGGATGCTCCTACATCAGTAGTTGTTAGAATCCTTGAAAGTTTATCATGTTAGAATTCTATCTTTTAATGCATGTGTGTGTGTGTCAATCATGGCACATTTTTTGGCACAATTTAGCTTCTATATTTTTAGCATATCTTTCATATATATTTTATATATGAGGAAGTGCAATGCTTGTGCTTAGACCAGCCATAAAAAAATGTTGATCGTTAAGTGCAATTGAATACAAGTTTGAATCTTTAAGTTCATTTCTTGATTATGATTTCTTTGTGGTTCTTAATTAATTTCTCTTCTAAAATTCTATATAGTTTTGAGAGATTTAGTTTGTTTTCTTTTGAACACATTTTTATCCTATTAATCATTCCCATCCATGTCTATAGCCACATATAAATTCATCTTCAACCTCTTGAAACCCTAACCCTGCTATGTGCCAACTAATCTTATCACCTTACTAGCATCCATTAAGCTATGTTTTCTTAGTGTCAATTAAACTCCATAATCCACCATTAACCATCCTTCAATTCATTCCCATAATCATCCATCATAATTCATATAGGTATACCCCGAAAATTTAGTGTTTCTTTGAAAATTCTAATCGTAATACCCTTTCTTGCACCAAAGACTTCAATCCCATTAATTTTCCTATGAACCAAAAATGAATCATCCACCAATTTACCCAAGTAATTATTCATTAACCCAACATTAGAATCCTTATAAATTCATCCATAAAACCTTCATAAAAATCATGAACCCTAACTCTCAAATTCATCCAATTCTTCTTCTTTTTTGTTTTAATTATTATGCAACTTGTATAGATCACTTATTTTTGGTTTTTTGAGATTCCAATATGCATCAAGTACTCAATGTTCTAAATGGACTCAACAATAATCTATCTAAAATAGCACAATTAGATAATAACTACAGCATCAATGAGAGAAGAGCCTTCAACTGAAATCAAAGTTGTTGTTTATGCACCAAAAAATTAAACTACATCCCAATAAATCACTAGCCCTTTTACAATTCTCAACAGCAATAAGTCAATCAAGCTAACAATTTTTGAGAAGAAATAGAGAAAAATAAACCAAGAATTGAAACCTCATTGAGACAGTACTCTAGCTAGTGAAATACCAACAAAACACTAGTCTAGTGAGCTGAAAATCTACTTCCCACCATTTAGAATTAAGACTTGTGAATTGTAGAACTTGTGTAAAATTTTAACAAGATTTGCACAAGAGAAAAAAAAGAAAAAAGAAAAAGAGAGATAATTTTAGGTTGTTCTCACTTTCTTACATTTTTTCAAAACTCACTTTTAAGCTAATCTTTTAGCTCCGAGGATTAGGTAGAGAGACAAATACCCTTTATTAAATAAATGGGCTTTTTACCACGCAGGGGGACCCAAATTAATGGTCCGTGATCAAGAGGTGAATCCCCAAGAGTTTTATGTGCTTAACACGACAAGTACAACTACACTAGCTAGCGAGAAAATCATGACAACCTTAAATAAGATCCCAGTGGGTTAGGTGCTGTTCAATAAAATTCTGAGCACCGCTCCATTAATAATACCATCGCCACCATCAAAAGCATGCACCCCTCAATTAATTTCCCCTTGCTTCTCTCATGACCAGCACCTCTCATTTCCTGTCCATTCTCCTTTTTTGCTCCTCTCATAAATTTCAATCCCACAATCTGCCAAATCAAAAGGACATTCACATGTCTCTGTTTGGAGTGAAAACGATAAATACATATAAACTCAACTTGAGTTGAATACACTATGCACTTCACTTTTAGTATTATCTTCGCCGAGGCATCAATTCCTTGTCCCCTTCTCTACACTCCTTCCCGTCTCATTTTCATTTACATCACCCAAAACTGTAGTCCTTGCACAAACATAAAAAATAAATAAATAAACAAAAAAGGGCCTCTTGAGACGGGAGGCCAACATGCACCAATCATATACATTTCAATAACACCATCTCTTCTTCTTCTGCTTCTCCTCTTTCCTCCCTGATCCCTAGTTCATCTAGTTGAGCCATGGATAAGCTCATCATTCTGTCTCTCCTCTGTTTCTTAATTTTGTCTTTATCTCAAGATGTGGAGCCAGCAGGCAGAGTTAGAGCAAGAGCAGGAGAAGGAGGAAGGCCCAAAGCTCAAATAACAGTAATGGGCATGGTCTACTGTGACATCTGCTCTAACAACTCTTTCTCTAGAAACAGCTACTTTCTCCCAGGTTGGTATTTTAAAAAAAGAAAAGAATAACTCACATTTCAACATAATCAATTTAATTTTTGATCTATGCCAGCGTTATTATTATCTTTGATTGAGGGGTGGTGAATTATTCAATTTACAGGGGCAATAGTGAGAATAGACTGCAGAATGAAGGCAAACTCGCCAAGAACAGCAGAGGAAATAACATTCTCAGTGAACAGGACAACAAACAGACATGGAGTGTATAGATTGGAAATACCAGCAGTTGATGGTATAGAATGTGCAAGAGAATCAGCAATAATGTCACTATGTCAAGCTAGTTTGATTCAGAGCTCAAATTCCAAATGCAATGTGCCTGGACATAGGACTACTACAGACCAAGTCTCTTTTCTATCGAGCAAGGCTAATCTTTGCATCTATAGCTTTAATGCTATGACCTTTAGACCTTCTCCTACTACCAGCAAGGCTCTCTGTGGTAATTGAAATACTGAAGTAGAAATGAACTTCAATTCGATTATGAGAGTCCAAATCGTGGATCGAAATTAGCTGAAATTTGTATGTGATTTCCTCACTCATGTTGGATGTTAAATATATGCGGTTCACTTTTGGGATGGATTCGAGCCCCTTCTTTTATTCTCTCCCTTTCTTTTTGTCCTGGCCTATTTAAATTATTGTTGTAAGAGCGGAAATTGTAATGGAAATATGTGCTTTTGCGTCGGTAAGTGGCTTAAGTGCCCATGAAATGAGTTTGCTTAATTAGGTCCTTTCTACATGAGTTTTCACTAGACTTGTAATTATATAAACTGAACTACCTTAACGTTCAAGGAATTGTTGTAATTCTCAACATGACGCAGTAAATTGCCCCACCGAGGCTTCTTCCGTGGATTCGACAGATTAAGATTGAGATAGCACTTCCATATCCCAAGTACCGGCAATAAATTCGACAGATTATGAACACCCTTACTTCCAAGTAATAAATTGCTACTTCTATATTTAATTTTATACTTTCTTATACCATTATAAATCTTAAATTTTTCCCCCTTTTTTAATGACGTTTGGAATGGGGTGAAGAGTCAAAAAGATATATTTCTCTTTGTCTCTTCTTCGAGGTATTATGTAACACCTCCGATTTTCACTACTTAAAATTTTCATTTAAGATAAGATTCTGTATAAGCAAAATAAAAAGGGTGGAGTATCATGGTTGCACCTAACATGAGATATATCCTAAACATTCGTCTCGTGTTAGATACAAGGCTATAATTGGTATAAGTAAACAACATTTAAAAGAAGAACATCTTGTAAGCCGCTCTCTCCTCTCTCCTCCTCCATGGCACACACTAGGAGAGCAGCATCTTTGTCAAAGAAGAAGGTGTTTAAGGGTTGTGCAGGGTCTTCCAAAGATGATTCCTTATCTAGGATAGATCCTCGAGTTGTGGGTGAGGGTGTGGAAGTTTCTGTTTCGAAGGATTCTGTACCTGATGGTGCATGTAAGGTGCATGCAGGGCTGGACGTTGATTTCCCTACCGAAGTAAGGGAGGTCTCCAAGTTTTCTTCCTCGCTTAGGGATGGGATGGACATTATTGATCCTCATGCAAATATTGTTGAAAGATATGATCAAGTACCGATACATAACGTATCAACAGATCATCTGGTTGGTACTCCTCCTTCTTGGAAAGACAAAGTTGTTGGTAACCGTTTGGCCTCTATGGGATCCCAATTACACTACGTTCCACCTTTGATTGTAGGGGACAAAATTTGTGGGACTCTTCAGAGGGATAAGGTGTAACATAACAGTGTTGATTGGCGATGGGCTATTGTGGGTTATATCATTGGGTATCGGCCTTCCTTGGGTCAAATGGTTGGTTTTGTCAAGCAAAATTGGTAGGGTGTGAAGGAGCCTAAGGTTTTATTGCATGATCAAGGTTTTGTTGTTTTCAAATTTGATTCTTAGGAGGATAGGGCGGGGTGCTTTCAAAACCCCATAGATCTTTCATGAAAAGACCATTCATCTTAAAAGCATGGCATCGAAAATTCCAATTTTTGAAAGAAAAATTTTAGTTCTTACCCTTATGGATAAAGCTAATTAACCTGTCCCTTGATTATTGGGATATTGATTCTTTAAGTAGGATTGGTAGTGCTGTGGGAAGACCATTGTATTTGGATGGAATAAATTTTGTAGGTGACAGGATATCCTATGCTCTTATGCTGGTAGAGGTGGATGTGTCAAAGAGATTACTGGAATTTGTTGAGATCATGGACCCTGATGGAGAGGTGTTAAGCCAAAAGATTATTTATGAATGGAGACCTACGTTATGTTCTAGATGTAGTGAATCTGGACATTCAACAAAGAACTGTATGAAGGCTAAAGAGTTTCTTAAACATCCACCTTCAATTCTAAAACAGAATGAGGATAACCCTGTGTCTGGTGGGGTAACACAGAAGTGGAGAATGGTTCAAAGGGATTCATCTTAGTCTTTAGTATAGAAGGAGAATCTTGTACCAAATAATCACTCAATTGTTAATCCTTTATCTTCTTCTACAGGGAAGAAGTGCATGGTACAAACAGGCAGCATATTTCAATGCTTGCGAGAATGGGGAGGATCCTGGTATTGACCTACAAAAGGAAAAAGGTAATAATCTGACTGATGACTCTGTCATGCTTAATTCCCTAATAGATCATATTCATGATAGGGGTTTGGAATGTACGGGGCTTGAATAAGCCTTATAAAAAAAGGAATTGAAGCACTGGTTATCAGTGCATAAAGTGTCCCTTATGGGACTGGTTGAAACTAGGATCAAAAGTAATAAGGCTGATAAGGCTTGTGGTAGGTTAGGGCATAAATGGATGAGGTTAAGCAATTATGATCATCATCTTAATGGCAGGATATGGTGTATTTGGGATAAGTCTGCATAGGGTTTACATCTTATTGCAAGTTGTTAACAGGCTTTACATGTATCAATGACTGGGGTGAATTCTAATATTCAGTTTTATGCTACTTTCATCTATGCTTTTAATGCTGGGGATAATAGGAAAAGGTTGTGGAGTTAGCTGTGTGAGCATAAGGTTGATAGAGAGGCTTGGATTATTTTTGGAGACTTTAATGTTGTTTTGTAGGCTAATGAGAAGTTCCAAGGCAATGCAATGAACTTGAATGATGTTAATGATGCTAGAGAATGTTTTAATTCTCTACTAATTCATGATTTGGGGTTCTCTGGGCTGAAATTTACTTGGTCCAATATAAGTTTGGGTGAGAATAGAATCATAGCCAAATCAGGTAGGGTTTTGGAAAATTTGTGTTGGTCCTCTTCTTTTCCATTCTCAAAGGATGAGTTTCTAGATCCTCTATTTTCATATCATAGCCTAGCATTGGTGAATGTCTCTACAAGGATTTTCCAATTCAAGAGACAATTCAAATTTTTTGATATGTGGACTCTTGATCCAGAGTTTCTTCCTCTGGTTTCTTCTGTATGGAGGCAAACTGTTGCTGGATCTGTTGCTGGCAAGTTTAAGAGAAGGCTTATGGAGTTGAAGTTTAGATTGAAGCATTTTAACTGGTCTAAGTTTGGTGGTATTTCCACTAGGGTGTAGGAGATGAAAAGAAGGCTAAACATGATTCATTCACAACTTGATTTTTAACCTTAGAATTCTAAATTATAGGAGGATGAAAGGAAATACTTAAAATAGTATGAACACTATGCATTCTGTGAAGAGAGTTTTTTCAAGTAGAAGTCAAGAATTAAGTGGCTTAACTTGGGAGATTCAAATTCTCATTTTTTCTTCTCATTAATAAAGGCCAGACAAATGAAGAGTATGGTGCACAGGATTAAAGCCAGTGATGGCCATTATATTTCTACTATAGAGGGGATTCACCAAAACTTTTTATCCTATTATAAATATTTTTTGGGGATTGTTAACCCTGCTATAGGCACCATTTCAGAGGACTTTTTGCAACCTGGACCTACTATGTCTATGGAACATTAGCAGATGTTATCGAGGCCTATTTTCAAGTAGGAGGTCAAGGATGCTCTGTGGTCTTTTGGTCATTATAAAGCTCCTGGACCAAATGGGTTAACTGCTGGGTTTTTTTTAAGGCTTCATGGTCTTTGCTGGGAGATGATATATGGCAGTTGATGAAGAATATCTTCCAAACATCAGTGGTTCTTGCTTTCTTGGGTCACACTAAGCTTACTCTTATTCCAAAATAAGCTAGAGCTCAATGTGTAACCGATTTTAGACCCATTGCTTGTTGTAATATTTTGTATAAGGTGTTGGCCAAGATCCCAGCCGGTCATTTGCAACATATTTTGCCTTCATTAATTCATGCATCTCAGGCTGTTTTTATCAAAGGAAATCTTATTGGAGATAATATTTTTATGGCTCATGAGCTAAATCACTTGTATAAGAGGAAGAATATTTATTAAAGATTAATGTGGACATTAGGAAGGCTTATGATTCTGTCATTTGGTGTTTTTTGGGAGAATATGCTACTTGGGATGCATTTTCCTCTACATGTGGTCAGACTGCTTATGGCCTGTGTTTCAACTGTTTCTTACTTCTATCCCTCAACAATGGTGTGTTTGGATCCATTCCAAGGAAAGAGAGGGTTAAGGCAAGGGGATCCTTTGTCTCCCTACCTTTTGTTATAGTTATGGAATATTTAAGTAGGATGTTGCAGTCCCTATGGTTGAAAGCAGAGTTTCATGGTCATCCTAAGTGTAAAAGGTTGAGAATTATCAATTTGGCCTTTGTAGATAACCTCCTGGTATTTTGCAAGGCTGATTTGACTTCTGTTTTAGCTATCAAGGAAATTTTTCAGAATTTTAGTGTAGTTTCAGGCCTTCACATAAGTCCAGAGAAGAGTTCTATTTTCTTTGGAGGCATTTCATAGAATTTGAAAGATTTGATCTTATCACACCTACATTTCTAGGAGGGAAGGTTCCCTCTCAAATATCTAGGAGTTCCTTTGGATGCTTCTAAACTTAAAACTGGTGATATGCTCTCTCTAATTCAAAAGGTTACAGGAAGATTGCAGCATTAGTCCAATAAATTGATATCTTATTCAGGAATGTTGCAATTGCTGAAGTCGGTCATTTTTGGCATAACAATGTTTTGGAGCCAGATGTTCCTCCTACCCAAAAAATTTTTGGTGTAGATTATAGCACTATGTCAATCCTTCCTTTGGACAGGGAAGGCTACACCCAACAAAAGAGCACTTTTTGCATGAAAATTGTTTTGTCTACCTAAGAAGGAAGGGGGTCTTGGCATTATTGATATGCATTCATGGAACATAGCTGCAATGGGGAAACATCACTGGAATGTGTGTATGAAAAAGGATTCCTTATGGATTAAATGGATCCATTCCTATTATATCAAGTAGTAGGAGGTTTATTCTTGTAATCTTCCAAGCACTGCCTCCTGGATTCTGTAAAGTATTTTTGCATTAAGACTACTGCTGCTACTAGGTTTTCAGCTATTGCAGTTGCAGGCTGACTCAACTTATAAGATTTATGAGATTTATGATTATATAAGGTTTAAGGTCCCTAAAGTGACTTGGTGGAGGAAAGTGTGGTGTAATCCTACTGCACCAAAACAGAAGTTTATTTTCTAGCTTGTAACACAGTCTAGGCTCCCCACAAAGGATCTTATGGCTAAATTTTCTTCCTCCATTGACTTGCAATGTTGTTTCTATCAGCAAGAGGAAATCATCATTCATTTATTGGTGCACTATCCTATTATGAAGTAGGTTTGGCTTTCTATTAGAGATATTTTTGGTGGAAGAAGGTTTCCTTCTTCTTGGCCTCCTATGTTAAGAGGTTTATCTCACTCTCGAGGTAGAGGAGTTATTAAGTCCCAATTCAAGTGTGCTTTTTATGCTATCCGCCTTTATGAGAATTGGAAAGCTAGGAATGCTATTCTTTTCTTAAATATTAGGTGGAATATGAAAAGGATTGTTATCCAAATTTCCTTTTGTTTGTCCTCTATTTGTACTCATCCTAGTAGAAGTTCTAAGTTTGGGGGTTACGTACGTTATATAGATCATTTCTATAAACTTGGTTGTAATTTTTCATAATAGTATAATACTTTCTTTCTTTAAAAAAATCTTGTAAGGCAAATGGAAGTAGATAATATAATAATATCATACAAATAAGAACAAGGAAATGGGGATACAAATAAGTGTAAGAGTTTAACTTCAGGCAAAGACATAAAGGGAACCTAAACATGTGCCAAAATAACTTAACACCATATACCCTAACTCTCAAGATAAACCTCACATTACATCTACTTGTCGTCATTGCTAGAGAGCTAGTCATCATAAGCCTACACATGATCATAAACATCATTTACTCACTCGATTGAAAGCTAGGATTACAACAACACAATATAGTATTAGTACAATGAGATACTAAGTAAAACAAGACTACATTATTACATGGTAGGACTCGTGCTACTAAGATGATCATGACACACATAAAAATCCTTGTAGCACACATTAATATCAAACAAATCATACAACACCAATGAGATATTTTGGTATTGTAACTATTTAGATCCATTGTTAATAGATTCAAGCAATTGCACTAATTCTCCATAATAAATTTGTCATGACAACTTACAAAGTAACATATGGCATCTCCTTCCACCACTATTAGAAAAACACACCAAGAGCACCATAAGGAATTCCCATACTAAAATAATGTAAATATAAGTCATAGGGAATAAGAAAAGAAAGGATCATCTTACTCCACACATAATAGGCATCCATGTCAAGGGGCTTGTACAAGGATTCAGATATCCACCTCATATTGGGCACCTAATGCCAAGGGGCACCGAAACCACTTAGATATGATAGCCTTTAAGTATCATTATCCCTTAAAAGATCATAGATCTAGAAGAGTATGAAAGGATCCACCTAAAGGTACAGAATGATAAAGGATCACATCATACTAACTAATTTGAGAGTTAATGAAGATAGGCATGAACAAACTCTTATTAACCATATTAACTTTTAGATTGATATTAGTTAGCACCAGATGTAACTCTTCCTTTATCAGTTCAACCAATTTCCTACTTCTTAGGTTTAATTATTCAAGCCAAGGTTGAGAAATGAAAAATATAAGAATAAAGTTAATATTAGGTCAAAGCTATATGCCAACAACCTAAGAATGCACTTAAGTGCCCCAAAGACTTGTTAAGAGAATCCACAAATTGTTTAACTTATTTAGGAAAAAATATAATAGAGACAAGAACAAAATAGAGAAATTAGTTGAATCATTTAGGAAAACAAGTTAAATGGTTAATCCCTTAACCATTTGACCACCTTAGATCAAAAGCAACAAAGAAAATCTATCTTAACCAATTCACTAGTTGATCAAAACCTGAGAAACTAGTTGATTGGTTTTGTCCACAATTAGTTTACTGATTTACCAGTGCAAAACACTTAAGCTCATATGAATTAATAGATGCTAACAATTTCTAAAAACTTCTAACATTCATCTTTACTACCGGCAACACTTAGAAACATAATTATAGATGATCTAAAACACATGAATCATATCCATCATGTGAATTCGACATACCAACAAGCTATTTTTTTCAAAACTCATAAAATGCCCAAAATAGTCTTTCATACTCTTAAATATAAATTAATTTGACATACATCAATAAACAACATAGGTACACTTACATTCATAAAGTGAAGATTAGCACATGATTACAACAAAATCATGGCATACATGCCTTTAGATCATGCTTAAACACACCATACTTATACTTATGCATATAATATATATACTAATTTTCATCCAAGTAAACACAACCAACACATAGCAAAAGCATTTCCATATTCTAGAGTAACATTAATCTTACAACAAGAATGTTAAAAACATGACAAGGAATAGAAATGATTGCACTAGAATTCAAACTTTCAATAATTAAGAATCATGAGAAAATTTAAAAACAAAAGAAGGAAAATTAATCAAAACTTAAACCAGGGTCACAAAATCAAAGGAAAAAAATAGGAAAAAGATTTTCTAAAATGAATCACAACCTCTTCTTAAAGCTAGCATTTACTAAGGGGAACAAAATAACCTAAGAACTCAAAATTCTATTAAATATAGGAAAGTGGAAAAAAATAGAAGAGATTATTAAAAAGAAGGGGAATAATAGTGGTGGTGCTAGGTGGTAAATAAGAGTAAGGGAGAGCAAGGAAGAAAAAGGCCCAAAACTCGGTGAAATTCAAGGAAGGAATGAGAGAATAAGGAGATCAAGATAGAGAGGGGCTTGAGAGAAATTAATTTTATGATCTCAAGTCCCTATAGGCCCTTATATAGTATACATTCAAAAGAATAGTAGGAGAAACAACTTTGTCAAGTCACTTGAGTGAAGGGAGAAGAATAGGAAGGATGGATTGGGGCTAAGGGTTGCATAAGTCATAACAACCTCCAAAGAGAGAAGTTTAGGTAAAAAACAAGGGGATAAGATCTTTGGTAGCCACAAATTACATACCAAGCTAGAGAAGAAATGAGAGATGGAGAAATGGCTAATAAGGGTAAAAAGGTAGGTATAGTACCTTTTAGGAAAGTTTTGATAATTTAAATAGAACTTGCACTTCTTTTGAGGAAATTAGTTTAACAACCCATAATCATCCTCACTTGCAAAAAAAATAAAATATAACAATCAAAAGGTTTAATAAGAAATAGATTCACGAAAGAACCAAAAAGTAGTAGTGTGTATTAGGTTTTCATATGAGCCAATTGAATATTTTTTCGAGTCGACTTGTTATTTTGGATTGAGAACTATGGTCCTGACATGAATTGGTTAACTAGTTTTTTTTCACTAACCTATCACTTGGTTCATTAGGAAACCCCACTTTCAAGCCATTTCCAATTATCATTTTTTTTTCATACATGATAAACACTTAGTTAAAATCATTTGGAGAGATTTTAGGATGAGATATTATATGTTTAGAATTGGGTAAAACATTTTTGAGCTTGTGACTTATTATTTGATGTTTTTGACATGGATGCATATGTTTGCGATTTAATAAAAGTTTTGTACCTCCCCAATTTTTACTATTAAAAAATTTCATTTTTAATGGAACCATAATACAAAAATAACTCGATATTAGCATCGAACTTGATGTAATTGTAGCTTACCTCACCCTTTTTACTTCAATCTAAAGCTTAAATGATTAAAATGTATATCATGATAAATAAAACATGAGATAAGTTTCATAAATATAAATATGAGTTAGAGATTAACTCCGAGTACAATATCTAAATATATAGACAAAAGGGGGTACCATGTATCTAAGTGTCCAAAGAGGTATTTAGGTAAACCACTATCAAGATAACACGACTCTATGCGCAAAAGCTCTAATACAACAAATCACTCTACCCCATATAAAGCATCATAGGCTGTAGAATCATCCAATGTTTCCTTATCGACCTGCACACAGACATAAGAGTCATCTATTCATGGGAATGAATAACACCCATGAAAAAGATGGTTAGTATACGATGTACTGAGTAAGGTGAAAAATACAATCAAGTAAGGGATACAAATAATTACATGCATTCACAATGGGAAGTAAGCACACATGTAAGATTCATAAAATATTACAAGGTAATTAATGATCCTAGCCTCATTATTAGATATAAAATATTCCATTGCCTTATTTACATTGATTTTAGGGACCCTACTATTCTTAAACTGGTAGAATGATTTAAAGAACCTCTCATATACAATAAACCTAAACCACTATTATTGTTTGGTAGAATAGACCCAATACCTTTCAGGGAAAAATACACTTGAGCCACTATTCTTAAACTAGTAGAGCAGCCTAAATCACCTCTCAAGGACAACATACTAGAGCTACAATATCATTTGGTGGAACGGACCCAACACCTTATTCCTAACTTACATACTCTTTCACATTAAATCATTTATGTCTTATCAATTAGTTACTTATCTCAAATCATATTATCATTCATGTTTAATTTAAGGCCCCACTATGCTTAATTCGGCAAAACAAACAACTGTATATCTCAAGACAAAATTTTCCTAAGCCACTCTTATAGTCCATGGAATGGACCTATAAAACATCTCGGCTAAACTCATTTAATCTTTCACTTTAAATGATTAATGTATTATTCATGGTTGATTTGATATGTAAAAAATACAATAAAAAAAGGTAAAGAACAATCATATAGCTAACAAGGGGACTTTGTGCAAAATGTTTAGAGACTCATTATGGGTAGGATATGTCAAAAAAAATGGTTATGTTGATCAATATGAGCGACCCCTGTTGTCCAACATGTTCATGTTCATGATACGTTCCATATCCCTTCAAACTCATTTATTACTTTATTTTGTTTCAATCATGGTTTATTCTTCAACTATTTCTACATTATTTTAGAGAGTGACTCGAAAGATAACTCATATAATTGAGAGATATTGATCCTTATTCTCTTTGAATTTTCTTATTCTAAAAATAATAAGATTATAAGTTTTCCTAAGTCTTGTTAGTGAAAATTTTTCTGTATTAAACCTTGCAAACTCTAATTCTACCATACTAGGTCTCATGTGTTGACAACAATTTTTCTTACCATGTTTACTCTTATTAGATATTTATTTTTAGAGTAAAATGAGAATTTGAACAAAAAAAATATTCCAAATATACCATAAAAGAGGCATAAATAATAATATACATTTTCATACTCATTAGTCATGTGACACCTTAACCTAATGAATTGTTACTTTGAACCACTTTCAAAATTTATAACTTGATTCACAATTAACTCAAGACTTTTCCTTTGTAATTTTCTCTCACTCATATTCTTCTTAAGAAACTTCCTAGGAAGTCACTTATCTTTGATATTTATAAGCTAAATATGTTGAACTATGGAGCTCCTCAATGATGGCCTTTCAAGATCAATAGTACACCTTAATGATATATGTATAGTCCTATCATTTTTATTTTATACTCAACCTTATATCACATAACATGATATATTACCCTCTCATAGAACATAATGTCCTCTTTGTATTTTGATAATTGAGTGTCCCAATAAAGTCAAGCTTTCTAATTATATTGGTAAATTGTTGAATAGCCTACCCAATTCTTACTTGTGATCATGGTTGTGCTCTAATATCCTTTATAACACCCCCATTTTTACTACCAAAAGTTTTTATTTCTTAAGTTATTTCATAGAATCCAAATCGAACTTGGAGATGCTACTATCATATCTAGTATAAAAAAAAAAATTTCACCAACAACCTTATAATGAATATAATGATTAAACAAAATCAATAAATATTAGAATAAACTATATCATGTAGGTAATAGTAAAGTTTAAAATATATAGAGAGATAGTATGAGTGGCATGCATGCATGAAACATATACAATAGTAGTGTCTAAAGCCAAAATATCATCACAACACCAAAGCATGGTATGTCTCTGATGGAGGAGCATCCATTGAACATAATGATTGTCATATTCATTCTAATCCTCAAGTTAAGGATGATGATTTAGCTTTCTTAATATTGGAGCCTATCATGTTAAATATTCTTGATAATTCTTGTATCCTTGACATTGAAAAACATTCAATTTATTCTTATAGGTATGTTACATATTTGCAAGAAGATGATGTTCATACACATTGATGTGTACAAGTATTCCAAGGCATGAAAGGCTATAACATACATGGGATGATACATTAAAACAAGAGATAAAGTGATGATATTCATTATTTGTATTAACTTGTTATAAACCCTAACCCTAAGTATATTTTATGTAAGTTAGGGTATTGCTATAATTTCATGTATGTATCTTAGTCAATTATATAGGTTTGTAATATTAATCCTTAGTATCATTTAAACAGTGATATTATGCTTTGGATTAAGGTTAATATGGGCTTAATTCAACCATGATTGGGTTAAGGAAGGATACTCGGCTGGTTTAAGCTAGTCATCACCGAGCTTATTCTTTCCTATATATATCTTCCTTTTGCGCAAAATTTGTATGTAGATATTGAATAAGAATTTTGATAAATATTTGAGCAAGATAGATAAATTATAATACTCACTTTTGGCTCTAAATTGAGAAAGGAAAATCTGGGATTAATCCTTCCTCAAATCTATCTTCAATTTGACACCTTTGAAGGCTTCAAATCTGTCGACACACACCTCCAACTTGTATCTTCAAGTTCTTTGCCTATAATCCATCAATTCACTTAATTTATTTTGCATTAGATCGTGGGTGAAAGCTTATAATACAAATTAAGATCCAAAATTTCATTAATTTGATAAAAACCACATCATTTTTTGTATCAAAGCTTCATTTGTTTGAAGCTGATACAACCGGTGATTTTGTTGACCTGAAATCGTGTGTGTGTTCTTTCACCCAAAACTCCACGGCTACTCCACCATTTATTTAATTTTTCTTAAATTTCTTGCAATCTTGCAACGATCTTGTTGCATTTTACCTCAACTTTCCACATAAAATATCGACACACTTTAAACCCAGCAGCACCTAGTTTGGTTCGTCTGCTTTCAACGCTCGTGTGTGTCTCTCTAGCACTTGATTTATATTGTATTATAATCTCCATTAGTGTGTGATAGATTTTATAACAACCCCTTTCAATTTCTCTAAGTACAATCAAGTAGAAATGCACCAAAGTGCTCAACATCCTAGGCAACTCTTAATCACCCAAGATTGACCTAGAACTTGCAGGCCCTATATTCGATTCATATATCATCAATTTTTCTCAAGAAATTATTCCATAATCTACCTCTGGATCTCCTCTACATGTTCTATGAATACTTCAACAAGAATCTCCCTTAGGAAGACAAGATTTTGTTGAAAACACAGAAACATGTTCTATGATTTTATGTGAATCAATTTCACATTTATTATTACTAACCTTTCATTGCTTGTGTGTACCTGCGTGAAGTGCCCATTCTTGGGGATAAAAGATCTATTTGTGCCTAGATAAAGACTGTAGGTAGTGTTTGACAATTTTTTTAGAATTAGCATTTAGTATGTGCTTTCTTTGGTTGTAGGCAAAACAAATCCAGCACCTACACTTGTGGAAGATATATTGTGTGCAACAAGTAGGGTTATGTGTCAACCTTCACCATGGCTATTGAAGAGGTGTGTGCCCCAGTAGAGTCCATCAAAAGCCTCACCACACCCATGAATGCCCAATTACAGACTCAAAACATGCTGCGACATCCACTCCAAAGTGTAGAAGTAAAGTTGGCCGACCAAGAGAAGTGTAAACCATGGTAAGCTCGAATGGAAACCACACATGATAGTGTGGAATGGAGAATGAAGCCTATGTACCATGCCAATAATGGATGTGGACCTTTTAATTTGTCTCATCATTAAGATGGAGAAGAGGAGGCGAATTCTTTTGGCTCAAGCAACCAAAGAAGAGCACCTACATTCCATGTAAGAAATCCACACTATGAAGATCAAGGTATTAAACTTGACCTTCTTGAATTTTATGGTGATTTGAATGTGGAATCATTTTTTGAGTGGTTGCATGAGATTTAGGCTATTTTGAGTTTATATAATATGATGATTATAGAAAGTGCAAATTAGCTACTCTAAAGTTGAAAAAGTTTGCTCGAATTTGGTATGATAACTTAAAACGAACTAGAGAAAGACAAGATAAGTCTAAAATAAAATCTTGGGAAAAACTTATCTTGGGAAAAACTTAACAAGCACTTAAGAAAGAAATTTTTTCTTAGAGAGTATGAAAAAGATAAGTATATTAAAATTACTACTCAAAGTCAAAGCTTATTGAGTGTATAAGAATACACTAGAGAGTTTGAAAGACTAGTCCTTATTTGTGATGTTCATGAAAGAAAGGATAAAAAATGTGCTAGATACTTAGGTAGCTTAAATAACTTAATAAGAGAAAATTTTGATATGTACTCTTATGACTCTCTTGATGACTTGATAAAATTGGCTATAAAAATTGAAAGATAAACCAAAACTACAAAAGCCTATGTTAAGTCTAATGCTTCTACTTCAACTAAACCCTATTCTAACACCTTTACCCCTAAATCAACATTTTCATATGATAAAAAGAATAAAAAAGATGATAAAGGTAAAAATAAGGTGGTTGAAATGGCTAATAAACAATGTTTCAAATGTAAAGGATATGAACATTTTGCTAGAGATTGTCCTAACCAAAGAGCCTTAAACTTACATGAAATAGAAAACATGGAACCATGTAGTGATGATGATGAATTAGAAGTTGAATCTCCTAATGAAATATTAACTATGGAAGAGGAAGAAGGAGACCCATGCTTTGTAATTCAAAGAGTCTTGCAAATACAACCTAGTATTACACCTACTCAAAGAGAAAAGATTTTTAAAACTTAGTGTAAAATAGGTGATATGGTTTGTAGACTTATAATTGATAGTGGTTCATGAACTAATGTTGCTAATGAGGCAATGGTTAAGAAACTTTGTTTGGAAACTACTAATCATCCTAAAACCTATTCTTTACAATGGTTAAACATGGATAAAGGAGCTAAAGTAAACAAAAGAGCTTTAGTCACATTTTCTATTATAGACTATCATGATGAAGTTCTATGTGATGTTTTACCTATGGATTCTTGTGGCTTAATTTTGGGTAGACCATTTCAATTTGATAGAAAAGTAACTCATGATGGGGTAAATAATGAATATGTGGTGAAAAATGAAAAGCGACAGTGTAGGCTCACACCTTCTTTATATGATCATATGCCCTTGAGTGATGATAAAAAGAGATTATTTTTACATGAAAAGGCTATGGAAAAATGTATAAAAGAAGAAGGAATTTGTTATGCTTTAGTTTCTAAAGATTCTAAACCTGAAAAACAACAACTTAAAAATCTTAATTTGATTAAGTTGCTTGATGAGTATAATGATGTATTTCTTGATGACTTGCCTCCTGGATTACAACCTAAAAGAGGTATAGAACATACTATTGATCTTGTTCCTGGTATGCCTATTCCTAATAAAACGGCTTATAGATGTAACCTAGAAGAAGCTAAGGAATTACAAAAATAAAAACAAGAGCTTATGAATAAAAGGATTTGTGAAAGAAAATATGAGTTTTCGTATAATTCTTCCAAATACTGCTTATGTCAAGTTTATGAGTTATTTTTGGAAAACTTTATGGAATTTGCTTAGTGTGTATGGTGTGAATCCTAGCATGCCTATTAACATGATTCCGTTGAAAAAAGGTGAATTACAAAACTATGAGGCTAAAGAAAGATTAAAATTTTTTCAACAACTTCATGAGAAAATAAAAAATACTATTGAAAAATCTAATGCCAAGTATAAAGCTCAAGCAAATAAGCATAGAAACTCTTATGTGTTTTCTCCTGGTGACTTAGTTTGGTTACATTTGCATAAAGAGAGATTTCCTAATTTACGTAAAAAAAACTAATGCCAAGAGCCGATGACCCATTTAAAATACTTAGGAGTTTTGGAGATAATGCTTATGAACTTGAACTTCCAGATTCTTATAGAGGAATTTGAAGAAATTTTAATGTTGGTGATTTGTCTCCTTATTATTCTAATAAAAATTTGAGGGCAAATTCTTCAAAACATGGGGAGTATGATGCAGGAGCATCCATTAAACATAATGATTGTCATATTCATTCTAATCCTCAAGGTAAGGAAGATGATTTAGCTTTCTTAATGTTGGAGTCTATCATGTTAAATATTCTTGATAATTCTTATATGCTTGACATTGAAAAACATTCACGTTATTCTTTTAGGTATTATACATATTTGTAAGAAGATGATGTTCATACACATTGATGTGTACAAGTATTCCAAGGCATGCAAGGCTATGACATACATGGGATGATACATTACAACAAGAGATAAAGTGATGATATTCATTATTTGTATAAACTTGTTGTAAACCCTAACCCTAAGTATATTTTATGTAAGCTAGGGTATTACTATAATTTCATGTATGTATCTTAGTCAATTGTATAGCTTTGTAATATTAATCCTTAGTATCATTTAACCAATGATATTATGCATTTGATTATGGTTAATATGGGATTAATTCAACCATGATTGGATTAAGGAAGGATACTCAGCTGGTTTAAGCTAGTCACCGCCAAGCTTATTCTTTCCTATATATACCTTCCTTATGCGCAACATTTGTATGCAGATATTGAATAAGAGTTTTGATAAAACTTTGAGCAAGATAGCTAAAGTTTAATCCTCCCTTTTGAGTCTACATTGACCAAGGAAAATCTGGGATTAATCCTTCCTCAAATCTATCTTCAATTCGACACCTTTGAAGGCTTCAATTCTGTCGACACACACCTCTAACTCGTATCTTCAAGTTCTTCGCCTATAATCCATCAATTCACTTCATTTCTTCTACATTAGATCATGGGTGAAAGATTCTAATACAAATTATGATCAATTCTGTCTATATATCTATCTATCTATCTATCTATCTATCTATCTATCTATCTATCTATCTATCTATCTATCTATCTATCTATCTATCTATCTATCTATCTATCTATCTATCTATCTATCTATCTATCTATCTATCTATCTATCTATCTATCTATCTATCTATCTATCTATCTATCTATCTATCTATCTATCTATCTATCTATCTATCTATCTATCTATCTATCTATCTATCTATCTATCTATCTATCTATCTATCTATCTATCTATCTATCTATCTATCTATCTATCTATCTATCTATCTATCTATCTATCTATCTATCTATCTATCTATCTATCTATCTATCTATCTATCTATCTATCTATCTATCTATCAATCAATCTATATATCTCCCCATACCTCCCTCCCTCCTTAATATGTAATACTTGGGGTGACTCTTTTTACGCCTAACTCACATCGGATCCTCTAATCCCTTAATATGATAATTAACTTATGATATTTTAGGGATTGAGAGAGAAATACCATGCTTCGAGATATTTGGACTTACGTAGCCATTATATTAAATTTTATTATTATATATACTTTAGGACTACAAGAAAAAAAAAACTCTATTTATATTTTAAACTTTATTTTATTGATATATTGACTCTAATTTTAAATAGAGTGGTTTATAATGTTGTATTTGGTACATGGTAGATGGAATAACCTAGCTTAAGTTATACTTATTAATAACATTCCATGGTTTTATTTGTCTTAACTAGGGTAATTATTTAAGAACAAAAAAATTATAGTGAAAATGATGGTGTTACAACTCTCATATGAAATTCGACTGGAGTTTTATGAAATTAATTTAGTATTGACACTAAGGTAGGAAAAAGATTAGATAGTTGTTGAAATTAGGTATAACCTGATGTTTAAAACCACTATGTAGGATCATACTATTTATAGAATAAACACCTATCCAAAACACTACCATACATTACCAATTATAAATAAGAAAAAAACTTAAAAAAACCATTATAGTTATTAGATGATGATTGTGAAATAAAAGTGTCATGTAAGTTGGACAATAAATAGTGGTTACAAAGCCAAAATCATAGTTTAATGCTTAATGAGAACAAATAAAGGAAAAACTTGGGTAGGTATTAGACATCAATTAGGATTTAATTATCATGTATGGTATGCTTTACATGATAGATTTATCACACAACTATTATTTAATCCCTACTCAAGTTTTCCACTATTTGATGTTGTTAAGCTTTAAAGGGAGGTTTAGGATTTGCAATGACCATACACTTCTTTCATTTTTCCTTATTGTATTAAAACCTTTAACCCTCACCATATAATTTAATTCTTATACCATATTCTTGCATTCAACACTACCTTCAATATTCCTACTATAAATCTCCTAATAAATTATTGTATATAAATATTTGAGTAATATATTTACATCAAATAAACTTACAATACTTATATTTCACAATAACATGCAAGACACACACACACACACACAATATATCAAATAAGAGAGTTCCAAGTAGATAGAAATAAACATATATTTTAATAAGACATTGATCACAAATTAATGTTATTGCTATATATATTGGAAAATTCATTTCTCATGGACTTAGTAAGAGCTCTGCCATATGATCTAAAGATGCTAGGATAGATGAAAAAGACTTTCTTATAGCCTATTCCTCTATTTCATTTAGCTTCACCATTACTCTTCACCATGGCCATTAGATATTATATTTGCGTGAAACCATCAAGGAAATAAATATCCATATTGATGTAGCAGGAAATGAACAAGACATAGCATTTATTATTATGGAGCCTATTTTTATTTATTTAGAGAGGATATCCACTGAATTTAAAGATAAATGGATGACTACATTGCTAGTTATGGATAAAACTTGCAAAACAAGTCACTAACGTAGAAGGGTGTGCATGGCATGCATAAGAACATTTTTCTAGACTTAAGTGGAATGTGTTTAGTCTTTATTTAGTGTATTATTTACTTTTTTTTTAATTTGTTGCATTATGATTGAATAGTGTATAAAGTAGTTTTTGAGGGGATTCTATCTTATATTTATCATCTTTAACCTATTATTATTATAGGGTTTATCTTATTCTATTAGATTAGATTTTATTCCTAATTAATTATCATTATCTTTTAATATTGAGGAGGTGCAAATAGGCTATAAAAGCCTTAGAGTTACTGAAATACCCCGAAAATTTCTAATTTTAAATATTATATTTATATGTGGTTTTATTATAAACATTAATTAAATAATTTATTTTTTATTAAAATAAAATAAAATTAATTAGGGCTATTTAAGAATAAAATAATAAATAATTTTTTAATAGAAAAGTTTTGGTTATTTTAGCTAATTAAGGGTTTTATTTTAGAAAATTAATTAAGTAAATTATTTTAAATAAGAAGGAGAAAATAGTTCCAAATTAATTTTAATTTTACAAATAATTTAATTGGAGAAAATTAGGGTGTTTTGCTAATTAAAGAGGAATTTAGTGAGGAATCTTTTTAAAATCCTAATTTAGACTAAAAAGGGATTTAAATATCATTTTATTCAAATATTATTATATTTAAATATCCTAAATATCCATATTAATTTAATTGGCCCTAACCTAATTATTTTTCTCTTTTTTTTTTTTTTTCTCCTTTTTCCTTTTTCTTTCTTCTTCCTTTTTTTTTCTTTTTCTCCTCGCCGGATTGGGCCAGCCCGACGACCCAGTTCCCTTTTCTTTCCTTTCCTTTGGCGCGACCCCTTCCGTTGACTCTGCCACGCCGCATTTTATGCTTAATGTCACCAAAACTCGTCACTTTATTTAATGAGCTTAACCTGCGCCCGACCGCCCGATTTGCCTCTCTTTCTTTTCTTCTCTTTTTCCTGAACTGCCCGGCTTTCCCCCCATCTTCTTCTTCCTTCGCACCTATCGTCGACGCCACCGACCTACGCCATTACTGCCGCCCCTGTGCCCTGGTTTTTCGCTGCCGTTGACCGGCCGTTTCACTCCTCTCTCTCCCCTGATGACCGTTGACCTTTTCACCCAACCAAATCTCCCCCATTCTCACGTGTTTTCCTTTTTTTCTATGTCACCAATCCATACTCAAAACTCACTCCCCCGGCCAACCTTGCCGCCGGTAACCCTAACCCTACCTGCCTTACCCCGTAGCCGACCCACAAAACCCTAACCTCTCTTCTAAAGCCTATAAATATCCCCCATAATAGCCCTGTATTGAGCTTTTGTTTCTTACCCAGAAATGCCCTACCTTGCCACCGCCGCTACTTCAGACGCCTCATTCGCTGTCTTTGGCGAACTTAGCCGCTATCCTTGGCTACCTGTGTCATCCTTGCACCTCCCTCTAGCTAACCAAACCATTCATCACCCTCAATTCTTTCTGCATAATCCTCCCCGACTGTGCAAACTTCCCTTCTCGACCAACCTGTTTTCCATCCCCCGCCACCCTTTGCGCCGCCCTTAGCCACCTATTCCGCTGTTTCTGCCGCTCCTTTCACCTCCAAAATTATTTTGCAGACCCTACTCGACCTTCCCCTACCTTTCTTTTCCTCTTTCTCCTTATTCTCCTCTCTCTTTCTTCTTCTTCCCCATTCGGCCACCACCTCCGTCTCCGTGCACCACCACCTTTGGCTGTTCCACCACCTCCATTCTGCTCCTCTCCCTCTAGGCATTCTTAAACAGCCCAAATCCCACCTTAATTATCCATATCTTTTTCCCAGCATGCAACTTTTACCCTTTTCTTCTCTTTTTCGGGCCACCGCCACAGCCTCTGTGCACCACCGTCGGTGCCGACTATCCCTGCTAGCCTATGGTTGAACCTTAGACCCTCTCAGCCATTTTTTCTATTTTTATAACCCTTAAATTATTTTATTTCAATTATTTGCATTTGAATACTATTATTAATATTATTTATATTTTTAATAAGTATTATTATTATTATTATTATTATTAATGTTTTGATTATTATTTCTGTTGAGGGCTGAAGCCCTAATGTGTTTTAATTCAATTTTATTATTGTTATTATTCTTATTAATTCTATTATTACTATTATTAATATTAATATGTTATTATTATAATTGTAATCATTTTTATGTTTAATATTTCGAATTACTACTATTACTATTCCATTATTAATATTACAAATACTTTACTATTAGTTTTGCTATGATTATTATTATTATTGTTACTATTGTTGTTGTTGTTGTTGTTGTTATTATTATTATTATCATTATTATTACTAAATTTGATTATTTATTTTACAAATATTATTATTAGTATTATTTTGGTAAAGGGGTGGAAGCCCTTAATTCACTTTGTTTTTGAGTAATGCCTTATTATTATTATTGTTACTATTTTTATTATTCTTATTAATATTAATATTGATATTATTTTTGGTATTTTTTATTATTATTTTATCAAAATCCTATTCTTATATTAAGTTAGTGTTTAATAGTATTTTTGATAGGAGGGAGTCTAACTTTAGTTTTTCCTTCATAATAGGTGAGACCAGTCAAAGCTCTAAGGAGGCATAGGAGCGTGCTCCAAGACCGGTGTCGTTTTAGGTTAGGGTTCACTAAGGCCTTTTATGTGCTAATGTGCATTGTGTGCCTTGTATGTTATGCATCCTATGTTATTATTGTAATTATTTCATATTTGGTATGGCATGGAGTTCAAGCATGCTTTTTTGTTGATATATGGCATGTGTACTTTGTGTATGGGATAATATGTGTTGTGACCTTGTAAGACATGCATATGAGGATGTTGATATAGTTTGTGCGGGTGAAAAGGACGAAAAATGAGGATGGAGAAAGAAGTTGACCAAGAGATGTGAGTTGACCTAAGTATTTCAATGATTTATGAGTGGAAGAATAAAATGGGAAATGTAGGGTTTCATGGGAGAGAATATAATTTATGATTTTATGCGGAGAATATAATATATGATGTTAATTGGGAGAATGTAAATTATGATGTTATATGGGAGAATCAAATTTATGATGTTAATTGGGAGAATCTAATTTATGGTTTGTTTGGGAGAATCTAATTTATGATATTATTTAGGAGACTGTAATTTATGATATTATATGGGAGAATCTAATTTATGATTTGTTTGGGAGAATCTAATTTATAATGTTATTTGGGAGAATATAATTTATGATATTATATGGAGAATCTAATTTATGATTTGATTGGGAGAATCTAATTTATGATTTGTTTGGGGGAATCCAATTTAAAGTTTTGCTTGGGAGATTCTAAATTATGATTTTATGTGGGAGAATCTAACTTATGGTCTTGTATGGGAAATCTAATTTGTGGTTATGAATGGGAGAATCTAATCAATTGTAAGGTAAGGACGAATCTTTGGGTTTCATATGGTTTGAGTTTAGGTTTAGTATGGGTGAATCTTTGGTTTTGTGTGGATTGAATTTAGGGTTTTGTATGATGGAATCATAGTTTGTATGGTGGTATTGTAGGAATTTAGCCAAGCGAAACACAACGCAGCAGAATAAAATCAAAGACTAAATTTACCAGGAACATATGCTAGCTTAAAGACGAACCTGCTTGTTCCAATTGAGTTTGTTTCAATTGATTGATTTCAATCTCCTTTGAGCGAGTGAGTGTGAATTGTGTCACACCTCTACCGGTATCCACACACTTTGAATCTGGATCACTAAGGAAGCGTGCTAGCGCCAATAGAACACTCTCAATTTCGTGAATAACCAGCGTTGGTGGCTAGGTTTTTTTTCTCCCACTTAGAGAGAGAGCAAAAAGGTGTATATATAATAAAACCCCAGCTTGGGTATTTATATTAACACTCTAGCCCACCTAGAGGCATTGGACTTGGGCCCTAATCACATTAAAACCACTTTGACTTGATGAGATATTAATCATATTAGGATCTCATCTTATTCTTTTGATCCAGTTCAGTTTGGTGTGCGACCCTGTAGGTTCACCTAATATTGGCAATGGACCAAAACTCTTTTTGGTCCCACAAATCATAGGAGGTCCCTAGCAAGACGTTATGACTACCCAAATTACGCAAATGTCCTATGCTCGACATAACCTATTAATAACCCGTATATTTGTCCTTTTGTCACAGGATATTTAGATTGAACACAAGGCATTTGTCGTGTCATCCTTGCTATGTTCAATCACAATCTTTCTCGATCACCAAGTAAGACTAACCTTAAACAAACGACACCTCGTTTGCACATGGCCATGCTAACATTAGTCATACTTGTCGAGGGGCCCAAAGATATCTCTCTCATGTCATGAGAGGGACAAATCCCATCTTGATCAACTATGTGCCTCTATATGATTCACAACATGTCTAATCAATACCTTTATGATCACCCCTAATAAGGGTAACGTTTGGTAAAGTTAAAACAGAATGATCATCATACCGGCAAATACGAAGATCTCAGGTCAAAGGACGATATACAATTTAGAGAACACTGATGACACTTTGCACAATATTTAATGCAGTGTCCTCCTACTGGGTCGGTCCAATATCATGTTCCCTAACATGTATCTATGTTATTAGTTTGATATCTCATATCAATGATCAGTGGAACATGATCATCAACTAATCAACATACTAGTCTTATAATCACTAATATCCCTTAGTTAGATGATATTAGACTAGGGACAGTTCTTGAATAATAATCTTCTATCTATTAGTAGAGTTCCACAATCCAGTTACATACTTGATTATCTACATAAAGAATAATTAGTCAAAGGGATAACAACATTTGAATGAATAACATCATTTGATACTTTTATTAATAAGCACAATCTCTAAATATACAAATATAAATTATAACATACGATTGGTTCTAGGGCATATTTCCATTAGTCTCCCACTTGCACTAGTACCAATCATGTATAAGCCTAATGCCTTGTGAACTAGTATGACGTTCATACTTAGGTTGTGGGAGAGGTTTGGTTAATGGATCAGCAATATTTGCATCTGTATGAACCTTGCACAAACTCACATCACCCCTTTGGACAATCTCTCGAATGATGTGATATTTCCTAAGTATGTGCTTAGTCTTCTGATAAGACCTTGGCTCCTTAGCCTGTGCAATAGCTCCATTGTTGTCACAGTATAAACAAACTAGACTCAGAATGCTAGGAACCACTTCTAGTTCAGTGATGAATTTTCTAATCCACACTGCTTCCTTTGATGCTTCTGAAGCAGCAATATACTCAGCTTCTGTTGTAGAATTAGCAAATGTGTCTTGTTTTGAACTCTTCCAACTCATAGCTCCACCGTTAAGGCAAAATACATAACCTGACTGCGATCGGAAATCATCTTTATCTGTTTGGAAACTCGCATCTGTGTAACCAGTTACCAACAGATCCTGTTCTCCTCCATATACCAAGAACATTTCCTTTGTCCTTCTCAAGTACTTGAGAATGTTCTTGACTACAGTCCAGTGACTCTCACCATGGTCAGATTGGAACCTGCTTGCTATGCTAATGGCATATGAGATATCTGGGCGAGTACACAACATGGCATACATAATAGAACCAATGGCTGAAGCACATGAAATTCTACTCATGCGGTCTCTCTCATCTTGTGTCTGAGGACACTGAGTCTTGCTAAGAGCCAGACCATGTTGCATAGGCAAGAAACCTCTCTTGGAGTCTTGCATATTGTACCTATTGAGGATCTTGTCGATATAAGTACTCTGACTTAATCCAATCAACTTTCTTGATCTATCCCTATAGATTTTGATCCCTAAAATATAGGCTGCCTTGCCAAGATCCTTCATTGAAAACGAATTACCTAGCCATGTCCTTATAGATTGTAGCATAGGAATATCATTTCCAATAAGGAGTATGTCATCCACATAAAGAACAAGGAAAACAAGTGCACTCCCACTAAACTTCTTGTAAACACAAGACTCAGTGTCCTATCAAAACGAAGATTCCAACTCCGAGATGCTTGCTTAAGCCCATAAATGGATCTCTTAAGCTTGCATACCTTTTCAGCAATGCTAGGATGCCCAAAACCTTCAGGTTGTGTCATATACACATCCTCCTGTAAATAACCATTTAGGAATGCAGTTTTGACATCCATTTGCCATATTTCATAATCATGGAATGCAGCAATTGCTAGAAGGATCCGAATGGATTTAAGCATAGCAACAGGTGAATAGGTTTCATCATAGTCAGTACCATAAATTTGTTTGAAACCTTTAGCCACTAGACGTGCCTTAAAAACATCCACATTGCCATCTTTATCAAGTTTCTTCTTGAAAATCCATTTGCACCCAATGGTTCTACAACCATCAGGTGGATCAACCAAAGTCCATACTTGGTTTTTATCCATGGATTCCATCTCGGATTTCATGGCGTCGAGCCATTTATCGGAGTCAGAGCTCATCATTGATTCTTCATATGTTAAGGGTTCATCATTGTCTAACAATAATACATCACGATGTTCATTCATGAGAAACATGTATCTCTCTGGCTCGTGACACACCCTTGTAGACCTACGTGGAGCCCTTTCCACTTCTGTAGGCCCTATAATAGATTGTAAAGGCTGCTCAGGCTCTATTACATTGGGATCATTATCCCGTGGTTCTTGAATTTCTTCAAGATGTACTTTACTCCCACTAGCTCTTCCAGAAAGAAATTCTCTTTCTAGGAATACACCATGCTGAGCAACAAACACCTTGTTCTTGGTGCGGTTGTAAAAGTAATATCCTTTATTTTCTTTAGGATATCCCACAAAGAAGCTTTTGTCTAATTTGGGTTCAAGCTTGCTTGAGGTCAAATGTTTTACATATGCCTCACAACCCCAAATATTGAGAAAATATAAACTTGGAACTTTTCCAGTCCATATCTTATACGGAGTCTTTTCTACTGCTTTTGATGGAGCTCTATTTAGTGTGAACGCTGCGGTCTTAAGAGCATAGCCCCAGAAAGAGATTGAAAGATTGGTGTGACTCATCATTGATCGAACCATATCTAATAAATTTCGATTCCTCCATTCAGATACACCATTCCACTGTGGAGTTCCTAGTGGAGTGAGTTGTGAAACTATTCCACATCTTTTAAGATGGTCATCAAAAGCTTAGCTCAAGTATTCACCTCCTCGATCGGATCAAAGAGCTTTAATAGTTTTACCAAGTTGGTTCTGTACTTCATTTTTAAATTCTTTGAACTTTTCAAATGATTCATGTTTATGTTTTATGAGATAAACATAACCATATCGACTAAAGTCATTAGTAAATGTGATGAAGTATTAAAAGCCTCCTCTAGCAATTGAAATTATTGGTCCACAAACATCAGTATGTATGAGGCCTAATAATTCATCAGCCCTTTGACTGTTACCAGAAAATGGGGATTTAGCCATTTTCCCTAATAAACAAGACTCACATGTTTCAAATGATTCAAAATCAAATGATTTTAGAAGTCCATCTCTATGGAGCTTCATAATGCGATTCTCATTTATATGTCCTAAACGACAATGCAAAAGGTAAGTTGGATTCGAATCATTTGACTTGAACCTTTTAGTATTTATGTTATAAATAGGGAAATAAAGATCTAGAACATAAAGCCCATTAGTCATTTGAGCACATCCATAAAACACTTCATTCAAATAAAAGGAGCAACTATTGTTCTTAATAATGAAATGAAAGCCTTCCTTGTCCAAACAAGAAACAGAGATGATGTTCCTACTTATAGTAGGTACATAATAGCAATTATTAAGTTCTAGAATCAATCCTGATGGCAAGGCTAAATTGAATGTTCCTACAGCTTGAGCAGCAACTCTTGCTCCATTTCCAACGCGTAGGTCCAATTCTCCTTTTGCCATTCTTCTACTCTCCTTTAGACCCTGCACATTTGTACAAATGTGAGATCCACATCCGGTATCTAATACCCATGAAGAAGTAGAAGAAGTAACATTTACTTCTATAACATAAATACCTGAAGTTGTGGCTTCAACCAAGACATTCTTCTTATCTTCCAAGTATTTCTTACAATTTCTCTTCCAGTGGCCAGACTTTTTACAATAGAAGCATTGATGGTCAGCAGTTGGTCCAGGCTTAGGATTGGCCTTGTTAAGTTTGTTCTAGTTCTTAACTAGATTCTTACCCTTTCCTTTGGGATTAACCTTTCCTTTACCTTTACCAACTCTCTTGAAACCTTTGCCCTTTTGAACCATTAAAACATTATTTGGATTCTTAATGTTTTGTTCAGCAGTCTTAAGCATCCCATGCAACTCAGTTAGTGATTTCTTGAGATCATGCATGATGTAGTTCATGACAAACTGATCATATAAATCAAGCAACGATTGCAGGATCAGATCCGTAGCCAACTCTTGGTTAATGGGAACATCCAATCTCTCAAGATAATCGACATAGCCAATCATCTTAAGAACATGTGGACTGATTGGGTTCCCTACTGTGAGCTTGCATGAGAACAATGCTTTTGTAGTCTCAAACCTTTCAACTCGAGCTTGTTTCTCAAACAAGTTCTTGAGTTCATTGATAAGAGCATGGGCATCAACCATGCACTCAAACTGTTTTTGAAGGTCTGATTGCATGCAAGATAATATTAGACAAGCTACATCCAATGACTCATCTTTGTGCTTATGATAAGCAGTTTGCTCGGCACTTGGGGCATTAGCTGCCGGTTCCTGAGGGACTGCCTATTCTAGGACATAGTGTTTCCTTTCTTGAGTGAGAACTATTCTCAAATTTCTATGCCAGTCGAGGAAGTAATTTCCATTTAGTTTGTCCTTCTCAAGGACCGATCGTAGTGAGAATGTGTTGGTGTTATTATTTACCATATTGATCTACAACAAAAGATATGCGACGATTTAAATTTGTGCTTCTTAAAAATTAGATTCTATATACTCGCCAAAGTAAAAGAATCTCCCACTAAATCTCATTGTCCCTTTGAGATTTTGCTGGCTAGGACCCATAATTCACTAACACGTAAGTAAGCTTTGGCTTATCGCTTAAGATATTAGTAATTTAGGTAAGCAACACCTTACTAATTACATCCTATGTAAATCCTGGTTATTGGGTGACATCTAAGGTCCTATCATTCCCAACCTTATGCCTCAAGGCCCAAAACTGTTTTGATAGCCCTGTGAAGTCCAACCAATACGTTTAACAAATGACAATCATCACAAACTATTATACCAATATAATCATGAATGCTCTACTTTGGCAAACCTATTCAATGACGTTACTGGTGTTAATAGAATGAGGTATTGGGAAGGAATTTAATACTTATATTAAAGGGACAACTACGCATGCAAAACATTCACAAATGATAGCTACGTAGAATATACGAAGTAAATAAACAACAGAATACTAAGTGTGTGATATAGCATGGCCTCAGAACAAAATTGATCGGCAACCAATTGCCACTACTCTTCTTCGAACACCACCAGTCTTGAACTCTTCAAGGCAATTCCTTTGCTTGAAGTGCAAAACTCCTATAATATAGGATGTACACTATATCCTAATAATCTAGCTAATAGCACTAAGGATACATACAAAAGGGTGTCCTAAAATACAAGAGATCTATGAATGGAAGAAAATATTTACAAAATACTTAACGACTCGCAGGTCGTAAAACCATTACAAAATTACATAACAACACGCAGGTGGTATTAAATGAGGCCATGCTATATCACTATGATAAACTGCTCCATACCTGTACTCATGCATTTATCACATAAAGTAACATACAAGCATGTGCAAAATAAGATAACATAGGGATAAGGGAAGTGCCCCTGGCAGCGGTTATTAAATTAATGACATCAATTAATTTCAATGATAAAAAATTTAACGGATTGACCCAATCAATCCAAAACCCGTCCAATCCCTATTTGGCTTAAAACACCTTAATCAAACCATATTTAATAGACCAATATGAATTAATCACATTAATTTCCATCAATTGAATTGATCACATTAATTTAACTTAATTGAAAAGGCGTTACATAACTCATCAAATTAATGAAATCTCATTGTCTAATATAAATTAAATCATATTTAATTTCTATAATCAAATCATATTTAATTATCTAATATAAATTAATCGCATTAATTTATCTTTATTGAATAGATGTTACAAAACTCATCCAAAAGGCCAGAATAAATTACTCAAATTAATACAACCTTTGAATAGATATTTCAAAATTGTGCATATGCATCTACCCTAATCCTAGCCGCCAACAAGAACCAAAAACGAAGCTAGTAGATCAAATCTACTACCACATAAAATGATATGTAAAACATATTCATAAACTTAAGAGATTAACCATTTGATTCTCAAAAAATCAATCAAATTTATCATCAAATAAAGATGATAAAATAAAACCGAATCAAAAGATTCAATCGATTAGATCTATGAAATTAGACCAAATCAATTAATCCAAATAAAAAAAAATATTAGAGCGAATAAGGGAAAGATCACATCAACACTTATCGAAACAAAGAAAAAATTCAACAGGCCAAAAGAAATCATAGCACTTTGCTCTGATACCACTGTAGGAATTTAGCCAAGCGAAACACAACGCAGCAGAATAAAATCAAAGGCTAAATTTACCAGGAACATATGCTAGATTAAAGACGAACCTGCTTGCTCCAATTAAGTTTGTTTCAATTGATTGATTTCAATCTCCTTTCAGCGAGCGAGTGTGAATTATGTCACACCTCTACCGGTATCCACACACTTTGAATCTGGATCACTAAGGAAGCATGCTAGCGCCAATGGAACACTCTCTCAATTTCGTGAATAACCAGCGTTGGTGGCTAGGTTTTTTTTCTCCCACTTAGAGAGAGAGCAAAAAGGTGTATATATAATAAAACCCCAGCTTGGGTATTTATATTAACACTCTAGCCCACCTAGAGGCATTGGACTTGGGCCTTAATCACATTAAAACCACTTTGACTTGATGAGATATTAATCATATTAGGATCTCATCTTATTCTTTTGATCCAGTTCAGTTCGGTGTGCGACCCTGTAGGTTCACCTAATATTGGCAATGGACCAAAACTCTTTTTGGGCCCACAAATCATAGGAGGTCCCTAGCAAGACGTTATGACTACCCAAATTACACAAATATCCCATGCTCGACATAACCTATTAATAACCTGTATATTTGTCCTTTTGTCACAGGATATTTAGATTGAACACAAGGCATTTGTCGTGTCATCCTTGCTATGTTCAATCACATTCTTTCTCGATCACCAAGTAAGACTAACCTTAAACAAACGACACCTCGTTTGCACATGGCCATGCTAATATTAGTCATACTTGTCGAGGGGCCCAAAGATATCTCTCTCATGTCATGAGAGGGACAAATCCCATCTAGATCAACTATGTGCCTCTATATGATTCACAACATGTCTAATTAATACCTTTATGATCACCCCTAATAAGGGTAACGTTTGGTAAAGTTAAAACAGAATGATCATCATACCGGCAAATACGAAGATCTCAGGTCAAAGGACGATATACAATTTAGAGAACACTAATGACACTTTGCACAATATTTAATGCAGTTTCCTCCTACTGGGTCGGTCCAATATCATGTTCCCTCAAATGTATCTATGTTATTAGTTTGATATCTCATATCAATGATCAGTGGAACATGATAATCAACTAATCAACATACTAGTCTTATAATCACTAATATCCCTTAATTAGATGATATTAGACTAGGGACAGTTCTTGAATAATAATCTTTCTATCTATTAGTAGAGTTCCACAATCCAGTTACATACTTGATTATCTACATAAAGAATAATTAGTCAAAGGGATAACAACATTTGAATGAATAACATCATTTGATACTTTTATTAATAAGCACAATCTCTAAATATGAAAATATAAATTATAACATACAATTGGTTCTAGGGCATATTTCCATTAGGTATTTATGGTTGTGTGGTGGTATTAGGGTTTGCATGGTGTTATTAAGGTTGTATGGTGGTATTTATGGTTGTATGGTGGTACTATGAATAGAGGTGTGCGTATATATGTGTGGTTACCTAGCCTATGGTAGATGTAAGGTTGGGTATGAAGAAATTTAAACAATCATAACATAAAACACCACAAATCGTACAACTATTTATAGAATATAAACTATCAATACAAAGTTTCACAGTTAACTTGAACTAATTAGAGCCAAGACTAGAAATACGCAACACTGGATAAAGACATTTGAAAACCTTACTATCTGATCCCAACTAAAGCTCCAACAATATTAATATCACTTGCACCCAAAGCTATTGAAAATTATTTTGCTTTTTATAAAAGTACTAAGTAAACATACCTAACCTTAAACAAATAACATGCTCACAAAATACACTTACATGAAATGAAAACATGGTAAAATCTAATAAACCAATAAGGCACACGACCACCATAATATCTAATAAATCCCAAAATATATTATCATCATACTTATGCTTAATTAACAATTCACATGCAATTACATTAAGGCAAGCCTAAATTCTAAATAACATAGGTACCAACATGCAATACCAACACACATAATAATATATATTGATAGTGGACATAATGCCTAATGCTAAAATAATAACATATAACAATGGTGCACATAATGCCCCTATAAAGAAAATATAATGATACTACTTGACAATAATTACCAACATCTCCACAACATGAGTAGTGAACATAATGCAATTACAAAAATGGTAACACACATACATTTCCATTCTTTATTACTTGAGTGGATGTAAATATAACCTGAGGCCACACATGATTTATCACAGTCATACTATGCACATAATGCAACAAAATACCCTTTCCACCATATAACCTAAGGGTTCTTATGTACCCCAATCAATCTATCACTCACTAAACAACACAATAGCCTCCAATTATTTATCACCTAATCCTTAATTATATATACACACTAAGATGTCTGAAAGATTAATAATAGTATATGAGGACCTTATTTGAGATGATGAGGCACCCAAAAATTTACCAAATCAATTAAGGGATCCCACTGTGCCTCTATGATAGATAAACCTAAAGAATACCCTATTCCTAACTGAGATATTGCACTTTGATAATTAGGATTCTATTCACAATCATCACAATTAACACATAAAGAAACACAAAGATTCATATATAGCAACAATTACTTCCAAGCTTTTTAGACAAAAAAGAAGTCACAACCACATAAGATGAGTCACATCTTATTGGATATCAAATTAACTCCAAAAGGATTCCGATTTTTTTGGAATCAAACAAGGACAGAAGTCCAAAACAACTCAAATTTTAACCTAACAAAACATTAGCAAAGGTGTAATCTAAATAAACAAAATTAGAGGCTTAGATGCTAAACAAGATAAAATAATGCTCAATCCTGTTAAAATACTTTAATCCAAAATCCCAAAAATCATTTAAAGCCAAATGAATCACATTAGAGGCCATAAAGACCAAACCAATGGAAAAACATTCATAATACCTAAAATTACTATGAAATTCTAAAAATTCAAAAATTCCAACAAAAAAAATCAAATATTTTAGATTTAACCACCTTTAAATAAGATTTTATGCCAAACAAATAAATTACTATTCATATAAATTGCTATTTATTGGTCGATGGGACTATTATTTTATACTAATAAGCTTACATACAAAATAATATCCGATTAATAGTATTTACTCTTCACTAGGGTTGACTTTTCATGCTCAATTACTATTTACATGGGTCAAAGTTAATGGTCACAGGTTGTAGTCAACCTTTGACCATAATATCTTACCTAAGGGATATGGAGGCTAAATAGATATTTTAATAATTAATTATGAAAAATCATGATTAAATCTGTTTTAACCTATAATATAGTCATTATCAACTAATTAAGCCAATAATAATTTGAATATTTGTGATGAGTAAGTATGAAGAACAAATTATTCACTCAAGAACACTTATCCGTAGCGAAATTGATGGTTTGGTGAATGGGTAATTTTATGGATGAGTTAAATAAAATTGATGTGATTGATGGTTATATTGTAAAGATATGAATAAATAAATACACAATGTAATTATTTAAACTAGATTCAAAAGTCTCACATATATAACCCTTAGAGGATTTGTAATAATGAATCACACAGAAAACTTCATTATATATTTGTATACAACGCACACAGAAAAATATAAATGTTTTCTAAATTGCCATTCATATATAATTGAAAAAATAGAGAGGAACACACAGATAAAACATTTTATTAAAAATCAAATTCCACCATAACTAACTAATATCTTAACTAATTAACTAATAAGTCTTTAATATCTAAGTATTATTCACATGAATAGTATTTGTGAATAGTGATAATAACAAATCCTACCAAACTTTATATTATCTTAATAATCTATGATAAGATAATTTACACCATATGATAAATTATTTTAATAACTAAGAAAATAATAAATACCTACTCAATCTTCATTGATAAGGCCTGACCCTAAGGTGTTGTATCCTCTTCTAGGATATACTATCCCTTCCCTAGGGTATATTATCCCTTCACTTGTAGGGCATAGTGTCCCTCTTGTAGGGTAACCTATGCTTTCTATAGGTTTTTATGTCTCTCTTGTAGGATCACCTTTCCTTATTGTAGGATACTCCATAATACCTTTTGTAGGGTACCCCTCCAATTATAGGGTATGCTCCTACATCAAACACCAAGAGCTTCATGATTTTCAAATGAAAATAACACATGCTTAAAAACATAAAAGCATAAAATGTTATATACCACAATTATCCTAAAGATAGCAAGAATTAACATGGTGAAATTAAACTTCAACAAAAGCCTCTATATCCATAAATATCCAACATAAACCAAAACCGCTGTTCATGGAAAATAACTCTAGTTTTAACCAAACTTCATTTAATTAAAACCATGCTTAACCATGTTTTAGTTATAATGTTCTATATATAACATTTAAATTAGAAAGATAAATAAACATCATGGTTCTCGTGGAATGAATTCAAAGCACTAAAAAACAAAACTAAGGCATAAGGCTAAGAAGCTCCTTAAACACATAATTATGAATCAAACTAATAATTACCATAAAGGCTATTTTCTAAGGATTAGGAGGTTTACCTTTAATACCAAGCTTTAATGCTAAGAAAATAATCAATATTAAAAATAGAAAAACCATAGAAGAGTTTAGAGAAACTAATCCTCAATACCAAATGTAACACCCCCATTTTTTACTATTAAAAAATTCCATTTTAAAACATTATGGAAGTGGGAAAATAATAAATACACTAAGGACAAATGGGGTGTTACCGCAACACCTAACATAGTTTAAGAATTAGATGCTTATCCCATGTTAGATATAAGGTTGCGAACCCAAACATAATCAAAACAAAAGTAGAGTGCACAATAAACACGATATATAGATACTAAAGAAAATGTTTATAAAATAGGACCTTGATAGTCCCTAAATATTCAACTACAGGAAAGAATATTAAACTAAAATATAGGATTACAATAACAGAAAAAAAATGATAGGATGTAGCCCCAAACCTTGGCCCATTAAGGATCAAATAATAGACTCTGGATGCCCATACTCTCCAACCCTAAGACCAAAATAAGGTATGACCATAATCAGCTATTTTAAAAAATATGCATATGGTTCTCTACACGTGGGAATGTGTAACACCCCCAAATTTACTACTGAAAAATTTCGTTTAAATCAAAGGTTTAGCGGAAGCGAAAGAATTAAAACCATAAACTCGGGGGTATTACCGCCACACTTAGTACCAGACCGGTTCACTCCTACCTCTCCGATACTAAGTGCTAAGGCTAAGCTAAACCATCGTCAAAACATAAGTACGTAGTTAACATAGGTCATTCACGAAAACACGAGTCAACATCAGTTAGGATATCGTTTAGGAATACAAATTAGAGTACGGTTTAAGATTACAACTTAAAAACGCGAATCACAAAACATAAAGCGTAGTACGAAATACAGTTAAATAAGGAAAATAGGAAGTCTGAAGGTAGCAACGGAATCTGGCCAACTCGTTCTCGATCCCCAAGTCAGGTTAGGCTCAACGCTCTGCCCCACCCGATGCCTCGTAGGTATCATAGGCATCAAAGACATGGTCTCCTACCTGCACAAGATCAGAGGGATCTTCTGCTCGTGGGAATGAGCAGCACCCATGAAACGGGTGATCAGTACGTTACGTACTGAGTAAGGTAACAGACGCGCTAAGGCCCACACACAAAGATACATAACATAGTAGACATAGCATAGATACGTAGATAGAATGCAATAACACATATAACAACACAGGTTACGAACCAGATATCACTTTTCTTTTATCAGGTCTCTGATTATAATCGATCATCGTCTTATCCAGACCATGTGAGTGCAGGAACCCCACTATTATAGCCGGTGGAACGGTCACGAGGGCCATGCCCTGCCACTATTATAGCCGGTGGAACGGTCGTGAGGGTAAGATACCCTGCCACTATTATAGCCGGTGGACCGGTCTGGCCCCGACTCACAAGGTATTCCACTGTAACCATTTGTATCTTTCCCATGTCTTATCACTTTTACCTTTTGAGTTTTTTGAGCACGAAATCCCCCACTATTATAGCCGGTGGAACGATCGCGATGGCTTATGCCCTGCCACTATTATAGCCGGTGGAATGGTCGCGAGGGTCATGCCCTGCCACTATTATAGCCGGTGGACCGGTCTGGGTTCGGCTCAACATCTTTCTTTGTAAGTCGTTAGTGTCTTAATGTATCTTATTCAAGGGCATATCTTTTATCATGCAATGCCAGAGATCTCAACACATCACATCAAGACTGAAGACATAATCGTACTATCACATGCTAATGAGAACACAAGTACACGTCTTGTTTCGAAGCCACATTACCCACAAAACAGGTAAGATAACGGCATTTAACATACAACACATAATTCATATAAGGCATCCACGACACGTAGGATGCATGTCACACATCCAGTCTTAGCTATATCCCTGCTCGGTCCCGGTTACCGAGCTATCTCCTACGCTTATATTAGGCCACTAACATCCTTTGTAATTAACACACTTCTCGCATCGGAAACCCAAATCATGACCCTCAAACTCAACTCTCCCACATACTTCACCCTTCCTCATTTATTCTTATTATTTCTTTTTTTCTTTTTCCACCTTCTTAAATTAGGGTTTCTTTCCCAAACCCGAGTTGGTCCCTATGTACCGTTATTTTATCCCACGTACTATTTTTCTCCCCGAGCCTCCAAACTCCCAAACAAACTTTCCATTACCTTCCCTACGCCCCAAAGTAACTTTCCATACGTAAGGTTCGCCCCCATGCGGACCTTAACCACCCCATGCAAACCCTAACACTACCACCATGCCAACTCTATCACTCCCATGCAAACCCTAGTTTCCCCCAGGCAACTTTACTTTCTTCCACTCTCCTATTTATTTAATTCCCCGGCCCTTTTCCCATCCATTTACTAATCATAAATTGCCTAGGTCATTCTTACCTGCGTTAACCGACGTACTTCCCTTTGGTTATCCTATTCGCTTATTTTTCTCTTTCAAGTCCCCACTCCACATCTCCTCATCAAAACACCTAGCATGCATGTCACATCACACCACATCATCCTTGTACCATGCCATATTAGTACATATAGACAAGAGTACGGGAACATACCTCGGTTCCATGCTGCGCTACATAAATACACAAATAATATACAAATTAAAGCACACAACCGCATAAGGCATACAAGGCAGGTAAAGAATACAATACACACAGTTGGCCTTAGCCTCGTCCTTACCTAACACGACACCGGTCTTGGAGCACGCTCCTACGCCTCCTCCGGGTGTCGACTTGACTCGCCTATAAGAGGGAAAACTGGGGTTACTTTTCCTCCGATCAAAACACTATTCTTTTCTACCTTACCCCTATTCTTTACCTTACCATTAGGGCTAAGAATAGTAATATTACTTTTATAAGTGAAGTATGGTCAATATTCTTAAGTAGTTAATCATGCTACTACTAATAAACGTAGCTACAATAATTTAAAGTAATTTTAATAATATTTATTATTAATGGTAGTAGTTCAATGTTACTAATAGTAATGATAGTAGTAATAATAATAGTAATAATAATAATAATAATGATAGTAATAGTAATGATAATAATAATAATAATAATAATAATAATGATAACCATGATAATAATGATAATATTAATACTAGCAATAATAATAATGATCATGATATTAAAATAAAATACTAAAGTTATGGGTCACTAGTATTAGTAAGACCAATAGTTATACATGTTTCAAGGTTAGGTTAAATAATAATAATAATAATAGTAATAATAATAATAATAATAACAATAATAACAATAATAATAATAATAATAATAATAATAATAATAATAGTACTAATAATAATGATAATAATAATAACAATAATAATAATAATGGTAATAATAAGAATAATAGTAAGAATAATATTAATAATGCTACTAAAATAATTAGCATTTGTATAATAAAGGTTTAGGGGTTGGGGAGTTTAGAGAACTACCTAGGGTGTTGGTGGCACAAGTGGCGGCGCACGACGCACGGTGGCGGCGGCGGCGGCATAGGGGGAGAAGGAAGGTGGAGAGGTGGTGGAGGGGAAAGGAAGGGAAAAGAGTGCTTGGTAGGGGAAACAGAAGGTCTATGGAGGTTGGGGAAGCTCCCTTGGTGGTTGTAGGAGGCAGAGGGGGTGTTGGGAGTGGCGGCACGGCGGTGCGAAGGGTGGCGGGGTTTGGAGTTAGCTTGGTTGGGATAGGTGCTTCGCACGTCTGGGGCGGCGCGTGCAAAGCAAACCGAGGGAGGAGGGAGGCTTGGGTAGGTGGAGGGTGATGCAGGGAAGGGTTTCGGGGGTGGTTTGAGTGGCGGCGATGGGCGGCGGCGACGGGACGGTGATCTGAAGAGGGGGCGGCGCAAAAATGATTTATGGGCTTAATTTTCGAAAGAGCCCGACGCTAGGGCTCGTGGGGCATTTATAGGCTCGAATTGGGGGGGAAAATTGAGAGAGGGGACAAAGGAGGACAGGTCAGGTGGTGTTTGGGCACGCCGGCCGGTAGGGGCGGCCGTCGCAGGTCTGCCATGGCAGACCTCTGCGCTGGTCGGGAAAAAGGGAAGAAAAGGCGCGGGCTGGCCTAGGGAGTATGGGGGTGTAGGTTGGTCGAGAGAGGGTGGCCGGCAGGGCAGAAAAGGGAAGGCGGTGTGCAGGCGGTGCGCAGGCGGCCGGTGCAGGTGGGCGGCGTGTTGCAGGTCGTGCGCGCGAGGAGGAAGAAGAAGGTGGCCGGACCGGCGGTCCGGGAGAAAGAAAAGAAGGGGGGAAGACCGGCCGGTTCGGCAACGGTCAAAAGATCCTACCAAAACGCGGCGTCGAGTATAGCTGGAGGCGACCGTTACTTTCATTAATCGGGGCGCAGCGTTTCGACGAAGTGAGGGGCGAAATGCTACGTTTCACTATGCGAGGGAGGCCGAGCAGCGCTGGGCCGCAGGAGAAGGAGAGGAGAAAGGGGGTTGGGCCGGGGCTGGCCCAACGGCGAGGAAAAAGGGGGGGAAGAAGAAAAGGAAAAAGAAGAAAAAGGGAGAGAAAATTTATTTATGTTATTTTATTTTATTATTTTATTTTGTATAAACATTTAGAGTATTTACTTTAGGTACTTAGAGTAAGAATATTTAAATAATTAAATAAAATATTTAAACTCCTTTTTAGGATAATTTAGGGCCCAAAATTATATATAAATAATTGTATAAAGATACCCTTGTAATTTATCTCAAAATTCCTATTAGCTTGCCCTACAAAATCCTTTTTAATTTATAAAGAGTAATATATTAAATAAATTCCCCAATAATCCTTATTTAATAACTTATTTCCCAAAATAATTAATTCTAGGGTATTTCAGAATGGGTAAGTGACTGAACAAACAAACAAATCAATATGCTTTGTACTGAATAAACCAAGTTACCTCTTCAATAGGAGTTGCAAGCATACAAGGCCCTAGCATAATGTGGAGATCATACTACACATATATCATTATTTATATATATATATATGTTGTAGTATGGTAATTTAATGCATCAAGACTTCATGCCATACATGACTTAGACAAATTAGAATTCATCATGCTTACCAACATAACATGAAAATTATGGATAGAAACATATAATTTAATAAGTTGGTTATTCAAAAAACTTATTAGAGTTTCTTCCATTTATTCACATAATTTCCTATTGGATTTATTTCCTAAGCTTGCATAATTCCTTAGCTTGTTTATTTATAAGTTGTTATTTCTCTTTCCATTTTTGTTTTTTTTTTCCTTTTTCTTTATCCACATCTTCATCCTTATTCTTATTGAGTGATGGATTGTGTAGCACCCCATATTCTCACATACTATGGAAGCCTATCCAAACAAGATGACATAAAGTTCGGTCAAAGATAAGTAACCACTAATGGACATAAAATTAACTCACTTAGGGGACTAAACCCTTTACTATTAATAACCCCTAGTACATTATCAGTTTCTAGAGTAGGTGAGACATCGATATTACTAGGATCTTGCCTAAAGGCACTTATAAATGCCTGAAAATAGACTAACCCTTGGTAGATAATTAAGGATCGGGTAACCCAGACCTATACACACCTCCATTATTATCCTCTTTAAGTTATTAGTGTGTTATTTTTCCAAGGTTATGTTATCATAAAAGGACCATGTAACATTCAAATAACACATCCACATACTTATTCCATCTTTAACATTTTTAACCTGTAGCCATGTTGTGGGATTTCCATAAGTGATTATCCAAGATCAAATCAACCCTTTGAGGAAATAAATTTATGTCAAAATCTAGATTATCTCATCCAAAAATAGCATCATAGTATACACATTCAATTTACTCATTAAAGCCTTCTAAAGGCACTAGATAAAATATCATGAATTATGATCCCTTTAATCAATCTAATGGGTTAGTTAATTTATGCCAAGATGTGTATTCTCATCATTAAAGGATCATATTATAGCATCGTGTAAGGTCTCAAAGCATAGCAAGTCCAGAAAGAACATAAGAAAAACTCTGACAGAACCAGTTGATCGGTTTGGGTTAACCAAACCCTAGAGTTCTCTTAAAATAATTAATTTTTTTGATCAAACCAATCATTTATTCTTAGACTAGTTGATCATTTCTAACAAACAAGTAAATGGTTTTAAGTAGAGACCAACCAAAGTTACCATGGATCAAGTGGTTGATCAATTTGCTAACCAGTTGATTGCTTTGGCTTAATCAATGAATTAGTTTACTATTAGATAGCACATATCAGACATCTTACATATGATTCACACTCTAAAATCCTTACCACATCTAAACCATAACATGCTGTAGCAAACTATTAATATTTATCAGGCTCATAAACTGAATCATTTTTCACTTCCAAGCAAATTGACGCTATTTTCTCCAAAATCACTTTTTTTCTTATGATTCTTAATTAATTCAACATGTATCAATTAGAAGCCAAACTTTTATGCATGCATATAAAATTAACATTGTGTAGAATACATCGCATCACATGCTTCTTCAGGCCACATTTTAAAGTTAAGAATGATTTACTCGATGCTTAGAAAAATGTTCTCACCAAAGAGGAAAAACTCAAGTTGAAATATGATGTAGTTGGGCATCCATGCATGTGGTGAGGCTTTTGATGGACTCAACCAGGGAACGCACCTCTTCACTAGCCATGGTGAAGGTTGACACACAACCTTTCTTGATGCACACAATATATCTTCCACAAATGTAGGTGCTGGATTCGTTTTGCCTACAACCAAACAAAGCACAAACCAATTTCTAATTCTAAAGAAAATATCAAACACTACCTGCAATCTTTATCTAGGTACAAGGAGATCTTTAAGCCCCAAGAATAGCCACTGCACGCAGGTACACACAAACAATGAAAGATTAGTAATAATAGGTGTGAAAATGATTCGCATAAAATCATAGAACATGTTTCTGTGTTGTTAATAAAATCGTGTCTTCCAGTAGGAGTTTCGTGTTGAAGTCTTCATAGAAAATGTAGAGGAGATCCAGAGGTAGATGATGGACTATTTTCTTGAGAGAAATTGATGAGAGATGAGTCGAATACACGGCCTGCAAGTTCCAGGTCAGTTTCAGGCTTCACATAAAATCATAGAACATGTTTCTGTATTTTCAACAAAAACTTGTCTTCCAGTGGGAGATTCGTGTTGAAGTCTTCATAGAAAATGTAGAGGCCATCCAGAGGTAGAAGATGGACTAATTTATTGAGAGAAATTGATGAGAAATGAATCTAATACACGGCCTGCAAGTTCCAGGTTTGTTTCGGGCGATTGAGAACTGTCCAGGGATGTCGAACACTTTGAAGCTTTTCTTCTTACTTGCACGAAGAGAAATTGAATGGGGTTGTCATACACTTGATCACACACTAATAGAGAGTAGAATACAATATAAGTCAAGTGCTGAAGAGGCACACGATTGTTGCAACCAGACCAACCAAACTGGTGCTGCTGAAATTCGAACTCTGTTGGTATTTTATGTGAAAAGTTGAGGGAAAATGCAACAAGATCGTTGCAAGATTGCAAGAAATTCAAGCAAGAAATTCAAGAAAAATTAAAGAAGTTCATCAAGAATCAAGATTTGCAAGAAATGGTGGAGTATCCGTGGAGTTCTTGGTGAAAGAACACACCACGATTTCAGGTCGACAGAAATCAGCTTCGAACAAATGAAGCTTTGATACCAAAAATGATGTGGTTTTTATCAAAGTAACGGAAGGTTGGATCGAAATTTGTATTAGAATCTGTCACCCACGATCTAATGTAAAAAGAATGAAGTGATTTGGTGGATTATGGACAAAGAAATTGATGTTACAAGATGAAGGTGTTCAGCAGATTTGAAGGTGTTCAAATGTGTCGTGTGAAGATAGATTTGAGGAAGGATTAATCCCGGATTATCCTTGCTCAATACAGACCCAAAAGAGAGGATTAGACTTTAGCTCTCTTGCTCAAAGTTTTATCAAAATTATTATTATTCATCCTATTAAATTCTCTCCACAAAGTTGTGCACAACATGGTTTATATAGGAGAAGGAATAAGCTTGGTGGTGAGCTTCCTTAACCAGCCAAGTTTACCCACCTAATCCAGCCCATTAATCATGGTTGAATTAAGCCCATATTAACCTTAATCCATAGAATAATATCATTGGTTAAATGATACTAAGGATTATTATTACAAATCTATACAATAGACTAAGATACATACATGAAATTATAGCCATACCCTAACTTACATAAAATATACTTAGGGTTAGGGTTTACAACAAGTTTATAAAATTAATGAATATCATCACTCTATCTCTTGTTGTAATGTATCATCCCATGTATTTCATAGTCTTGCATGCCTTGGAATACTTGTACACATCAATGTGTATGAACATCATCTTCTTGCAAATATGTAACATACCTACAAGAATAACTTGAATGGTTTTTAATGTCAAGCATATTATAATTATCAAGAATATTTAACATGATAGGCTCCAGTATTATAAAAGCTAAATCATCTTCCTTACCTTGAGGATTAGAATGAATAGGACAATCATTATGTTTAATGGATGCTCCTGCATCAGAGCCTTTTCCAATACATTTTTTTTCAAGCACACAATAATCACATTCTACTGTGGTCTTCTAACACAAGTGTGGTGTCTCACTATCCTATGGTCTTGGAAGAAATTGGTGAAAATTTACTCAACAAACTAGAGACCTTTATATGTCCTAAGGCACTAAAACTAATATCAAGTATTCTTCTCTAGCATGGTCTTCCAGGATTAGAAAAACACCAAAATCATCATTCTAATGCCATTAGAAATAAACCTATATCTTTCTAGAGTGGTTATCAATAAATGTGAGCAACTACCGTGAACCTCCTTTTGAAACCACTCTTGTACTATTCTTAACTATTGAAAATCTAACCCTATTTTACTTTCCAAACACACAATGCTCACATAATTTAATAGTACTTATACTCTGTCCATCTAGCAACCCCCTTTTAGAGAGCTCAATCAGACCCATGTCACTCATGTGTCCCATTCTCATATGCCAAAGTCTCATAACATCCAAGTTTGCCATTCTTAGAGATGTTAGAGAAGTTGTCCCCACAATAGTGGAACCTAACAACTCATACAATGTCCTAATCCGCTTCCCCTTCATTGCCATCAAATCCCATTTGAATCAAAGGAACTCAAAGATATGAGGTTATTTGCCATATTTGGGACTATTTCACATTAGATAGTGTCCTGACCATACCATCATGCATCCCTACCTTCATCATCCGAATCCTAGAAATGTTGCAAGCAACATCATTGCCCATCAAGAGAAATCTACCCTAAGTCACCTCAAATGTGTGAAAACAACTCTGGTTGGGATATATATGGTAAGAGCACCAAGATTCCAAGATCTATCTATCACTAATCTTGTTATTTCTATCAGTGGTCGTCAACACATTCTATCACTATCATTATAGGCAGCTAGAACATTATCCTTTGTATTGGATTACTCACTAGACACAACACTAAGCTTCCTATTACGATAAATCTTCCTAACATGCCCCTTCTTGTGATATCCATAGTATGTCACAATCTTTTCCCAAATCATTGACTAAAATCTAAACATTTTACGATCATAGACCCCCGCTCTTATGTCCTCCACTTGACTACTAATCCCTCACTATATGATTCCCTAGAAGTATCACAACTAGTCAATTGACTATCAAGCAATTGCTATAGTGTTAGTGTAATACCCCCAAAATTTACACATTTTAAAAAAAATAAGACTTATAAATTAAAACTGTAAATTTTAGGGATACTACTGCCACGCTTAGTACTAGACCGATTCACTCCTATCGTTCCAGTACCAAGTGCTAAGGCTAAGAAAAACTACACATAACATTATTAAATAATCCAACTTCATGAAAATGGAAATTAGAGTACGCATAAGTCTTTACATAATTCGAAATACTGGCTATTGTTTTCCAGGGAATAAAATAACAATAATAACAAAATTGTTTCTGCATGCTCAAACATAATTAAAAGATAACTGGAGTAATAATCTCAAAGGAAAGACCAGCCACACCACTCCTAGGATATTGAATCCATCCCAATCATCACTCAGCCCCACTTGATGTCCCATAGACATCAATAGTATCAAAATAAGCGTCTCCTACCTACAACACATTAGACGAGCCTTCTACACGTGGGAATGAGTAGCACCCATGAAAAGGGTGATCAGTACGCTTCGTACGGAGGAAGGTAACCAAATACTAAGGTCAACACATAAGCATATAAAATCATGCAAGACAATATTCAACTTACACTTTCAAACTTACACATATAGTACATAAGGTCATGAAGAGATTTATACAACTTAAAAGAGATGATCAAGCCCACACATAAAGGCCCAATTAGTCCAAATTAATTAATTTAATTAATCTTTTATTGGAAGTCGAATCACACTATGCCTTTTTATCAAATCTATGTAATTACAAGAACACCCACTATTTTAGCTAGTGGGCTGGTCACTTATGGGACAATAGTCCGCACCACTATTTTTTGTCAATAGATTGGTAACTTGCGGGATAATAGTCCACACCACTATTTCTAACCAGTAGATCGGCTAGTTCCTACTCACATGGTGTTCTACCGTAAGTAATTAATATCTTTTAAATGCTTAGAGCCTCTAGTTTGTGTTTATTGAGCTCGAGTCACCCCACTATTATTATTAGTGGGCCGGTTACTTGCGGGACAAAGTCCACACCACTATTTTTTGCCTGTGGATCGGTCACTTGCGGGATAATAGTCCACACCACTATTCCTAACTGGTGGATCGGCTGGACCCGGCTCAATAATCTTTCACATTAATTGATTAATGTCTTAAGTATTTTATTCAAAACTTTCGCCTAACCATGCGTGACTAACTCCCACTATTCTTATCCTCAGAACCCTAGTTGACCAAACCATGCCATGGAAACCATCACTAACCCTAACTTCCACATAAACCCTAGCTCCCATATAAACCATTAATTCCCGTGCAAACCCTAACACCACCATACAACTATTAATACCACCATGCAACCCTAATACCCCCATGCAACCATTAATACCACCATGCAACCCTAATACCACCATGCCAACTTTAACACCTCCATGCAAAACCCTAATACCATGTAAACATTATGACACTCCCATCATATTTTTACAAATCCCATCATGCATGTCTTATGGGCCACACCATACAATAATATCACAACTCCAACATATAATACACATGCCACAATTTAATGTACGATCTCACCTTAACTCTATATCATGCTGCACATATGATAGAACTACAAATACACATAAAATTCATTATAATTCACATTACATGGCATGCATGGCATATAAAACACATAATTACACAAACGACCTTAGTACTCCCTTACCTAAAATGTTACCGGTCTTAGAGGATGCTCCTATACCTCTTGAGGGCTTTGACTAGGCTCACCTATTATGGAAAAAAATATTAGAATTAGGTTCCCTCCTAAAAATACTATTATTTACTAACTTATCCTAAGACTTAATTAAAATAATACTATACTAAAAATTACTATACAAAATACTACTAAAAATACTAATAATAATACTAATGTAATTTAAAACGAATGGTGATATAAGGATTTCTACCCTTCACCAAAATAATATTAGTAAGGATAATAATAATAATAATAATATTAACAATAATAAAATATGAGTAATAATAATAATAATAATAATAATAATAATAATAATAATAATAATAATAGAAAGCTATAATAATATAAGCCTAAAATTACAAGGTAGGGTTTTTAGCCCTACCTCCAAATAATGAAAGTACTATTTAATAATAGTAATAATAATATTAATGACATATATTACTTATAATATTAAAAATAATAAAGATAATAATAATAATAATAATAATAATAATAATAATAATAATAATAATAGTAATAATAGTAATAAAAATACAAGGGTGCGAATCCTAATTAAAAATTAAGGTCTCGGCCCTCCTTAAATAATTACAATAATAATAAAATAATACTAATACTAATAATACTAATAATAATAATAATAATAGTAATAATAATAATGATGATGATGATGATGATGATGATGATGATGGTAATAAAACTTATAATAATTCAATTAATACCTAAAATTCTAAACTAATAATCTAATTAATTCAATACTACTCTCGACCTTGCCAAGAAAATTTATCATTAATATTACATGTAATAACAACAACAACAACAACAACAACAACAATAATAATAATAATAATAATAATAATAATAATAATGATAATAATAAAAGTAATTATAATAGAATAAATATTAAAAATTGGAATAAAAATAGAATAAATTATAATAAATAGGAAATAAGGGATGAGAGGGTCTAGGGTTTCACCTTGAGTCGGCGGAGATAGGTGGCATTGGTGGTGGAGCACAATGGCAACTGCGGTGGTGGCTAGAAAAATTAAGGTTTGAGAAGAAAGGATGGAGAATAAGGGTGGAGGTTGAGATGTTGGTGGTAGCCAAGGCTGAGAAGAGTAAAGTGAGGGTGATGGCGCGGCAAAGGGCAGTGGCGTACGGCGGCAGAGGTGGCATCCGAATGGAAAAAGTGAAGAAAAAGAGGGGAGGAGAAGGAGAAAAAAGAAAAGAAGGTTATGGCTAGGCAGAGGAGAATTAGTAGAAGCTTTTGGGTGGTGCAAGGAAGATTTTGGTAGGCAGAGGTGGCGAGGAAGTTGGCTAAAGGCGGTAGACTGGCTAGCACTGGTTATAAGTTTCTTAAATGAAACATGGAGTCCCAAAGAAAGAAAGCACAAAAGGAAGCATCTTAGCTGCTGAAGAAAGAAAAGGAAGGAGCGGCGCTAGGCTGCGGGAGAAGGAAGGAAAAGAGGAAGGATTGGGCCGCGTCGTAGGCCTAATCGATGAGAGAAGGAAAAGAGAAAGAAGAAAAGAAAGAAAAAGAAAGAAAAGAAAGAAAAAGGAGGGAAGAAAAAGAAAAAGGAAAATTTAAGTGCTTTGGGGTTAAATAAATTAATTAGAATATTTTGGGTATTTAGAATAAAAATATTTAAATAAAATAATATTAAATTTCCTTTTTAGGCTAATTTAGAGTTTTTAAAAGACTTTTCCTAAATTCCTTTTTAATTAGGAAAGAGCCTCATTTTTCCTTTATAAAAATATTTATAAATTCTTTAATAATTTGCCCTAAGTAAATCCTTCCTATTCAAAATAAAATAATTAATTAAATTAATTCGATAATAAATCCTTATTTAATTATATTTCTTAAAATAAATACTTTTAGGGCATTTCAATTAGGGTTAATTTCACATCTTCAAGAGCTAACTCATCATTCCGATACAAAATAGTATCACAAAAATGCTTAAAGTTTGTAGGCATAGAACGTAACAAAATAATAGCCAGATCATCATCATCTAAATTAACATCAATATTATGCAAATGCATAACGATAGAGGCAAATTCATTTATACGACTTTTCAAAGATTGACCCTCACCTACTTTTAGGTCATGAAGCTAGATTTTTAATAATATCCGATTTTCTACTATTTTTTTATATATAAAATGAATCAAGCTTAAACTACAATGAAGGCAGTATTAGTTTTACTACCATTACCTGCAATACCTCATCAGAAAAACATACTTGTATGGTAGAGAGGGCCTTCGGATATACTTCTTGAAATATCTCATCCGTCATTGACTCTGGCTTGTTCAAATGACTGGATAATGCTTTCTCCAATCCGTTCTTAATTAAAATTGGCTACATCTTCAATTTCCATAATCCAAAATTAATGGATCAATTGAACTTCTCAATATTAAATCTTGTACCCATCCCAATTATTAGATCTATTCAACAACATAGCCTTGATACCAACTTTGTTGCTAAATAGGAAAATGATATGAACCAAATCAGAATTAACATGATTATGAAAAATTAAGGATTCAATCACAAAATAAAATAATTGAGGAAAAAGTAGATTTCTTTATTTGTGTTCTTATGTAATTACAAGATGATTAAAATTATAAGTTAATTAATTACACAAATCTACAATTATCTTTTAATGGAGAATTCTATGGAGAAGAAAAAAAAGATGGGTCATAGGAGTTGATAGCTAGGGTTTCATCATGTCTCCCTTTATAGAAGGTTAAACCCTACAAGGAAAAACAATGTGTTTTTTAAAAAAAATATAGTTTGTGTTTAGGATACATAGGGCCACCATCTTAATTTCCTTACTCTCGAATTTTTCCCAAACACATCAGACTATTCAATGAGAAACACAGTTTGTGTTAAGAAACATAGGACCCCTTTATATAATTTCCAATTCTACACTAAATGTGATACCCCTGGGCTTAGGCTTGGCTCATTTAACTAAATAAATGAGCTGAGCCAAGCCGAGTTAATGAGCCAAAGCTAAAAAATGAACCTAGCCTCATTTTTTTGAGCTCAGACTTGGCTCATTTAATTGAACAAATGAGGCAAACCAGGATTTTAATAAGCTGAGATAATCAAAATACTGAACTGACTCACCTCATTTACAACCCTGCCCTTAATTGTTTAACTAGAAAATTTCATTTTTAAGATAATACAGAAACATTTGAATAACAAAACTGGGGAATGTTACCACTATATTAACCGTGAGAGAGGTATGATCATCACCTAGCCCATACCTGATGAAAGGCAAAATGGAACATTGAATGAAAAGATGCATTTTCATTACATTAATGCAACAAGATAAGATAATAAGGGCAAGAATAATATTATGGACAGAATGAGTATGACAGTTTACAGAACCAAATACAAGAAGTAAAGCCAAGAGTTTCAATAACTGAAAGAACAAAAACTTCCTAACTTAGTGGGCAAAAACTTCCTTTAGTTATCACATATATTCTAATTAATAAGATAGCTCGTTCAATCATACTAAATTCTCCACCATGAATAAAAGTCATTGTAGCTCAAATGATCACGATGGGATACCTCATATATCACACGGGGTTAAGATGCATTGAATGGGATTTTCTTCAAGGATATCATGCCCACCACACATTGAGTGCACCTATCACAAGTACACTAAGGGACTTTTACTGGGATATCTCACCCACCACACCTTAAATGTCTCCTCCACGGGGGCTAAAAAAAGTTGGGATGCCACACCCACCTAAGTAATGGAAAATATGAACTGTTAGGGGGCTTATGGTAGGATACCTCACCCACCTATAAAAGAGCTAAATGTCATGCTGACCTGCCATAGTATAATCCTATACCTCAAAGATATGTGTGTACCCCCTACTAATCGTAACTCGATAAAGAAAGGAAATAGGTACAAAGTGAAAAAACCCACAGGGTGACCTACCCACTAACTCTCATTCAACGACCTTAATAGTTGTATAAAAAGCCTTGAACAAAATCTTCTTCCATTATTAAATATTTTGAAGTGATACCATAAATCACAAATAAAATCTATGAATAACCAATGGGTGTATCTAAGTGTTGAAAACAAACACAATTAAATTCCATTATTAAAGAAATTGGGTGTTTGGAAGTGATAATAAAAGAAACATCACAAGGTATAAAAGCCACTAATTGGGTGTTTAGAGATGACACCAAACTTAACCAAATCTAATTCTCAAATATCATTATTATGATTATTATTAAATTTAGGGTAATCATAATTGAAATCACAATTTAAATATTATAATTACATTAAGGTATTAACACAAAAGATCCAAGAGAGTGACCATTATTTATAAATGAACCAAGCAGCATTCAGCTAGACTAGTTAATCTGTCTATGGGACTAGTCGACTAGCCTATTCATACCGGACTTGAACCAAAACAACACTAAAGGATTATTTGACTGATTGATCTCACTAATTGATTGCTCATAGGAAATAGTCAATGAGTTTGGTCCAAATAGACGATGGGTTTAAGTAGAGACCAACCCATTTTGGCCTATACAGAAACCAGTTGACGGGTTTGACAAACCCATTAATGGGTTATAGAAACCAGTGGGCTAGTTTGGTCCAACCTATCGATGGGTCTGAGTTGAGACGGTCTATAGAGATGCTATTCAATGGGTTTGATAAATAATTGACTATTCATTAAAACAAGTCAAGACTAGTTTATCAAACCATTCAAATAATCTCAAGAGCAAACGATCCAAATTTCTAAACTATTTGACTTCTCGTATAACCAATTGATGGATTTGAGGAACTAATCAACTTGTCTGGGTAAAACACTACCTAAACTTGTTTTGCACACACCCAGATTTACCCAAATTTACCTTATTAATCCCATAATACTTCCATATCATAACACACATAAAAATACATGCTACACATATCGAATTACAAGGATATATCGTAATGTAAATATTTGAACAAATCATGCTCAAATGGCCAACTTATGAATAAAATAAGAGAAACCCAATAATGGTAAATTAGGAAGAATTATACCACATGCTCAAATTGTAAAATATAAATTAGATCATGCTCACATAAACACACCAAACACATGGAACCCCAATAATCTGCATAACACCATTTATATTAGAGATAAGAATGCTTTATCTTGAAGCAATTCTTCTATGACAAAAGCTCCTATTTGATGGATATCTAATATAACCTTGATTTTTAAGAGAATAAAAAATTTTAACCATTAAAAATCAACCTTTTAAAACCTTATTGAAAGTAAGGAAAATAATATGAAGAAGAAGAACACAAAACACAACCTTTTCTTAAAAATAGGGGTCCAAAGGAAAGAAAAGAAATATTCAACCTCTTTGAAAGATTATTGCTTATTTGCTTAAAGGAAATAAGGGAGAAATAAAATCAAGATTTGAAGAAGAAAAAGGATACAATGCTCGACCAATGAATGGAAAAAAAAGAGAAAGTCTATGTTTTTCTCAGTAGAAAGGAGAAAGGGGAAGGATGAAGGGATTCTCACCACTTAGGAAAATTTTCCACCAAGAAAAGGGAGAAGAGAACAAGAATAATAGACGAGGATTGAAAAAGGATTACAAATAAAGGGTATAAAGGTGAGGCTGGGTTGACATTCATAGGGGAAAGGAAGATGTGACTGGTAAATTTGAGTGTGGGCATCAAAGAAGTGAGAGTTAACTTGATGGAGTGATGGGGGGTTGAGTGCAAAAAGAAAAGAGAATGGTTGTGGGGTGGTTAGCTAGGGGATGGTGTACTAATTGAACTATGCATCTCAACTGAATAGGTGAGGGAGAAGAGAGAAGGTGAGGCTTGCTAAAAAGTGTTTTTTTGAAAACAAATCCAAAAAAACTTAAAATATGCTTATTTACACAAATAGATTCTAATTAGGAGTTTTTATAAACATTATAAATAGATTTTAATGAAAATTAGAAATGGATCAGAAACTATAGAATAACTAGATTAGTTTGGGAAAACCATTCAACTTGTTTGTTGAGAAAAACAACTATAAATTTTTTAGTGCACCATTCGATTAGGTAGCAAACAAGTTGATCAGTACGCTTGAAATTCACATTTTTATGAGAACGAAAATCCTATTCCAAAACAAAAACTAATTTGTTTTATATCAACATAATTTTAAATACATTTTATAGGATTTTAGGATGGGGAATTATATTAAGCTTCTCTAACACTTGCACGAACTAATCCACTGTTCTATTGTGCTTTAAATTCCTAGCCAAAACTCACACCATAACAATTCCAAATAGCCTTCTACCCAATTTTTGTGGACAAAAGATGTAGACCCCTTAATTAACCTTTTTGATCCATATTCATTGACATTTATTCCTTCCATCACCCATGTTTATCCTAACCGCAATTATAAAACATTTCCCTTCCCTAATTCTATTTACTAATAGAAATATATATATATGCCTTATATAGGTGATTCAAGGTCACCAATTAAGAAAGTTTAAAGACTATCACAAAATATTAAGTGTGGGGGAGGCAAGAAAAGAAAAAAAAGGGAGAAAATGGAAAGGAGAAAATAACTATATGTACCAATGTGAAAATTAAGGTGTGGATTGTACAACCATTAAATCCCTATGTTCGATAGGATGGAGCATAAAATACACCTAAGTTGGTGAATCATGGATTAAGTGAGAAAAAAAGAGAGGAAAATTAGCACATCTCCGTTCATATATTTTAAAAAGAAGTGGTGAAATTAATGTGGAGGCCTAACATGAAGATATGTGGCCTATGTAATGTTATTTTATTTCATGTGAAGATTCCTTAACAAGTTTGAATTTGAGATAAAAGTCTCTATACATCGCCATTGTTCTAATATGTCTTAGGAAAATTTCTTGAATTTCTTTCCCTTTTCTTTATGAAACCCTTAAATCTATCATTGTTACAACCCTTATTTGATTCTTGAGATAGGAAATCTTGATCTACTTGAGATTATATACATAAATAAATAGCAAGGTTTGATCCATTTAGTTGGTACTTAATATCTTTTATGAGGTTTTATAAAAAATTAATACTAATATGAGCCTTCTTTGTTATATGTAAGAGTTACTAGTCATTTTTATCACGTATCTCACATATAAAAGGGTGTATATACATATATATAAATGAATTTGAGAGAGAAAATGAGGGTGTATTACTTTAAGGATGGATGTTTATGTGATTAAGACATGGTTAGGCTTTTGTCTATTATTATTATTATTATTATTATTGGTATTATTATTTTATCCTTTACATCATGTTTATATGTAAACAATATATTGGAATAAATAATTTAAATACCTTGGTGTTGAATCTTGGTTGGGTACTCATCTTAGTGTTATGAAATTATAATATTCTAAGACAACTAGTTAAGGGTGTTAAAAGTGTGTTTTTCATTTTTGTGTGATTTTATGGGTATATCATCAATGAAACATCTATGATATCTTACTCATCCACTAATGTTGGCTTAGAGGTTTAGAGAGCTTGTTCCAAATTCTACATGTAATCATATATCCTTTGAAAGTGGTTATTTAGTTCTATTATGTTTCTTTCTTTTTCTTAAAGTAGTGCTTTACTTGAGGATAAGCAAGAACCAAGCATGAAGATATTAATAAATACATATTTTTTATCTATTTTATGTTCTAGTAATTTAAGCTTTTGGTTTTATATCTAAATAATATATACGAGGTTATTTATATCATTTATAATTATATGCTTAAATAATGATACTCTCATATATTAAGTTATTTTTTAGCGTAATGTGATTTTCACAAGAAATTGATAACCTTTAATATTTTAATCAGAACTTTCACATATAAAATTAAATTTAGATGATTCAAATTTTAGTGTGCAGATAAAAATAATATCTGCAACTTCCATATCTAGTGTTTGTTCATTAATATGATTGTTTCATGGTTATAAATTAATTTTAAGTTATAGCTAACATCACCAAGATAAATATATGAATATTATATTATATTTGCATTTTATTATTTCCTTTATATTTATTTGTGGAGACCTATGCAGAACAACATCTAAAACAGGATGTCAAAAACCATTAAGTAAAGCAAATAGGATCTAAGAGAGAGGAAAAAGATCAACGTTGTATACATGTACATATATATGCATTAATAAATGATTGAAAAATAAAATAGAGGTAAGAGCTACCTATTGGAATGAACATTAAAAAAAATAAAATAAAGAACCCCAAGAGTAGTGGGTGGCATGAAATCAATAAAGAATACAATCAAAGAATATACAACAATGTCACACATATAAGAGGAATGAAGGTAGATCATTAGTTTTTTTTTTCTAATTTTGGATCTAGAGTTTAATAATTTTATATTCTAATTATTAGATTTTGTAGTCATTAGATGCTCACATACACATTTATTTGTAAAGTTATTTAGGTTAGATTAATACCCAATTGGTTGTTAATACTTGTAACCTAATTAGTAGATAGGTAGGAAAATTAATTCTATTAGTGCCTTAGTTATAAAAAGGGAATCATCAATGATCATTTGATAATATATAGCAAAACTGTAAAAGTGCAGCAAAATTCATAGGAGAGGCTAGGAGAGGGAAATTTGTTTATGGTTAATAAAAAGTAGTCAACAGTGTTTTGTTGCCTTCAACATCATATTTTGTGCATGATATGCTTTCACAGTATAGTTAGTATTCTTGATGATTAAAACTTGGTTGTTGATATTTTGTTGATTGAATTGGATTATTAAATTTCTAGATTCAATATAATAATACTATAACATTAATATATGGTATTAGAGCTTTGAGGAAGAAGATCAATAAATTATACAAAGTTTGATGTGGAGAAAATCACAGGAAAAATGAATTTAACATTTGGAGAGTAAATATAAGGGCCTTATTAGTGTTACATGGTTTATATTTAGCGATTCTTAATAAAAGGAAAAAAAAGGAACGGAGGAAGATAAGTCAATAGTGATTGATGGGAACATATATAGAATAATCATTCTATTCCTAGGAGATAAAGTTTTTCATTAAGTTTCAAAAGAGTCCATCACCACTGCAGTTAGGAAGAATCTTGAGAGTTTAAAATGAGAAAGTCTCTTAAGCAGTGGGTCATCCTCAAGAAAGGATTTACTCATTCAAGATTCAAATCGGTAAGTCAATTGAGAACCATCTTGATGATTTTGATAACATAATTTTGGATATTGAGAACATTGATGTTAAAGTAGAAGATTAGGATCAAGCCATCATTATACAACATTCATTGCTTTTGGATAAATATGATAAATTTGTAGGCACTATGATGTATAGCCACAAAACATTAAAAAAAAAATTAGTGCATTATCTTAGAAAGAGTTTAAGAGGTAAATATATAGAAATATGAATCAACAAGAGAGAATAAAATAAGTGAAAAAGAAAATAGTCTAAGTCATAGTCAAAAGAGATTTGAAAGTGTTTTCAATTTCATTACAGAGAAAAATTCAAGAAAGGTTACTCAAAGAGAAGTAATATGCATCAACAATTCAAGAAATAATCACCAATGGTTCAAGAAACTAGACATGTTGCTATAATCTCATATGGAAATGAGAGTTTAGAAGTTTTGATGGTAGCAAATACTTGAGAAGATGAAGGTTGGGTAGTGGGTAATTGACAAATAAATATTTACGAGTTATGAAAGAGCTGATGGAGTTCATGTCTTAATGGGTAACAATGAGGCATGTGATTTAGCTATAATGGGTGATATTCCATTAAGAACTAATTCAAGATTTGAGTTTATACTCAAGAAAGTGAGGCATTTTCTTGAGATTAAAAGAAACCTTATCTCCCTTAGTTCCCTAGATCAAGATGGTTACTCCATTACAGTTGAGAAAGGAATCCTAATAGTGTAAAAAGGTCTTAAAGTGGTTTTAGACTAAGAGTTAACTAATGGCATATATGCCTTAAGGAATTTCAAGCATTCCTTAAACATGGAATAATGTACTGTAAAGTATAGTATGAATGAGTCAATATTGTGGCATTATAGGTTAGCATATATTAGTGGAAAGGGTTTAAAGGGTCATAGCATGAAAGGTGTTTAGGAAGCACTGTATGGGGGATCTTGACTTTTATGAAGATTACATCAAAGAAAAGGCATGGAGAATGAAGTTTTCATCATACACGGATAGAGAAAGCTATGTACTTGATTATGCACATGTTAATTTAGGGGGCTTGTGAAAGTTCATTCCTTCAATGGTGTAAGGTATATCCTTTCCATTATTGATGAAATGTATAAATTTATTTCTTAAAAAATAAATATAAATCATTTAATCATTTCAATAAGTGAAAGTGTATGGCAGAGTATTAATTGGAAAGAAAGCTTACGCTACTAAGAACTAACAATGGTGTTGAGTTGTACAAATAAGTGTTTGCTGAATTTTTAAAATTCATGGAATCAAGAGAAATTTGATAGTTAAGGGCACAACATAGAAACCTAGTGTTGGTGAAAGAATGGATCTAACCATGATAGAGAGGGTGATATTTATGTTGATCACATTGAGGTTACTTAGGTATTACTCAGTAGAAGCAACAAGAATAACTTGCTATTTAATCAACATTTGGTACATGATTATGATACTATGGTGGAAAGATTAACTAGAAATCCTACTTATTATGAAAAGTTAATATTATTTGATTATATTTGTTATGCACACATTAAGGAAAATAGGACTCAAGAGATATTAAGTGTGTGCACATAAGATATACAAAAAGGGTAAAGGGCTACCATATTACAAGGTTTGAAAGAAATGGGTCCTAAACTTTAATCAACTAAGATGTTATTTTCAAAGAAGAACATTTGTATAAAGGCCTTAGAATGATAGATGGAAATTTTAGTGGTGTTGATTTCAAAGAAGAACTTTAATCTTTAGTTTCAGGAGGGGAAGTTTCCTTTTAAATATTTGGGGGTCCCTTTGGATGCATCAAAACTAAAAGCTGCTGATATGATGATGTTGATTCATAAAATCTTAGGCAGGCTTCATCAATGGGCTAATAAATTGCTATCCTATGCAGGTAGATTGCAATTGTTAAAATCTGTCATTTTTGGCATTACAAATTACTTGAACCAGGTATTTCTTCTACCTAAGAAGATTGTGCATAAAGTTGTGGGGTTATGCAGGGCTTTTCTTTGTTTAGGGAAAGTGTCTCAAACTAAGAGAGCTTTAGTAGCTTGGAAAGTGGTATGTTTACCAAAGAAGGACAGGGGATTAGGTATGTTGGACCTATTTTCCTGGAATGAGGCAGTAGTGGGGAAGCTTTTATGGAAGATCACTTAGAAGAAGGATGCCTTATGGAATAAATGGGTTCATTCTTATTATATAAAAGGCAGGAAGTTGCCTCCTGTAGCCTGCCTTTCATAGCTTCTAGGCTAATGCACAAAATTTTTGTTTAAGGCATAGGCCGCTCCTTGTTTTCCAGCATTGGTAGAGGGATCATTCCTATGAAATTGAAGAGGTGTATGATTCCATTCATTTTTCAGCTCCTAAAGTAGGTTGGTGGAGAGTAGTATGGTCCAACCCAGCAGCTCTTAAGCATAAATTTATTTTTTGGTTGGCTGCTCACTCCAGGCTTCCTACTAAAGATATCTTAATCAGCCTTGTTCTATCCATTAGTCTGCAATGTTGCTTCTGCTCTCAGGAGGAAACCATTTTCCATTTATTCTGTAACTATCATGTGTTGAAGAAGGTTTGGTTTTATAGTAGTAAAGCATGAAACGAGAGGAAGAGTCATAGATCCTGGGAGGATTTGTTGAGATATTTCCCTAGAGTTAGATGTAGAAGTGCAACAAAAGCTCAATTTTATTCTTTTTTTTTATGTAGTAGCTTTCTATGAAGTTTGGAAGGCTAGGAATGGTAAAAAATTTTCAAATGTAGCTTGGAATTTGAAAAGGGTAGCTCATCGAATTGATTTTATTATGTCTTCTCTATGTACTCACCCTAGCAGGAGTGATAAGTTTAGAGGTATGATAGGGATGGTAGATCAATTCTACAACTTCATCTGTAATTCTTCTTAATGATATACAATTATTCTTGATTTAAAAAAACATTTAGTGGTGTTGATAGCAGAAACTTGGGTATGGAGGTACAGCTTTAAATGGATAAAAAATAGTATAAATATGGTAAAAATAAGTCGACAAAGTATGATTATGGTGATTAAGACGAATGATCATGGTGATTAAGATGAAGGCATGCTTAAAGATTTTTCAAGGCATCAGGCGGTAAGGAATATAGTATAGATGGAGAAAAGGCCTCTAAACATTTATGGATATGCTAAGATCATAACATACACTCTAAATTAAAGTAGTTCAATTGAACGAGGGCATGTTACATATAAATTTGTATTCAAGTTGTGGCTAATGAGATGGAGTCATTATTGAAAACTAATACCCAAAAATCTCTTTCCTAAACCAAAAGGCAAGAAGCTAATTAGGTTTAAGCAGATTTATAAGTTAAAGGAAGCCACTAAAGTTTTATAGAGCTAGGTTATTGGCCAAGGGAATTACTTAAGAAGTTATCAGGTACAATTCAATAAGGAATCTTCTTACATTTGTGATGTTGAATGAACTTAAATATGAATAGTTGGATATAAAACAAACATTCCTTCATGGTGAATTGAATGAAAGAATTTATATGAATCAAACTCCTAGATTTGTCGAGCATGGTAAGGAAGATTGGGTATGTTTTCTATAGAGATAACTTTATAGGCTCAACTAATCACCAAGGCTCAACTAAGTTAAAGGAAGATTGTTCATGAAACACAAGGAAGGGAAAATGGTGGTGTTTCTCTTTTGTGTGTGGATGATATCTTGATAGCTAGTAGATCTAAAGTTGAAATCAAGAGGGTTAAGGGCATGGTAAAGCCTAAATTTTAAATGAAAGAGTTAGGATAATATGAGATGATCTTAGGGATGCAAATTCAAAGGAACAGATAGAGAAAGGAGTGATTCATCTCTTAAGGTTCATAAGTGAAGAAATTACTTGAAATTTTCTATTTTTTGGATGAAAATATAACATCCAGTCCAACTTCCTTTCAATTTGAGGTGTCTAAGGATCAACAACCAAAAAACAGCAAGTAAAGTAAAGAACATTGATTGAGTTCCTTGCAATACTGCGGTTGGGAGTCTAGTGTACTTCATGATATATACAAGACTTGATTTGTGTCACGATGTAAGCTTGGTTAGAAACTACATGAAAAATCAAGGAATTGAACATTGAAAGTTAGTTAAATGGATTATTAGGTATTTTGCTAGAACTTAAGAAGTAAGATTGTTGTATAGATTGCGAGAGATAAAAGTAGCTAAATTTTCAAGGTTTACACACTCATATTATGCAAGGGATTTTGATATAAGAAAACCCTAGTATAGTTATGCCTTTCAATATGGAAAGGGAGCTAACAGTTGGTAGTCTTCACTTCAAATGATAATTACTCTCTCAACTACTAGGGAAAAGTATGTAGCATATACTAACGCCATTAAAGAAGCTATATGTGTGATTAAAACTTAGTCTTATTGTTGATTAAAACTTAGTTCTTGATATTCATTTGAGTGAGTTTGATTGTCAAAGTTCTAGATTCAAACTAATATCAGCCTAGGATTAAAAACTAATCTTATCAATTTTAATATTTTATGTGTGATTTAGTCTCTTCCTTTAATTTAATTATGCTTATTTTAATTAATAGCATGTTTTAACTTTCTATTACTAGAGATATGGTAAAATGCTATTATTGATATTATTTATTTAATTAATTTTTTATTTATAGATTACCTTTTGATTTTTTCCTAAAATTCATGATTTTATCTAATACACTATCCACTCTTAATTAGCATATAAGAAGTTGAGTTGAAATAGAGAGCTAATTTTCCACTTCAAGTTGTATATTCTAAATAACTCATGAATGGATTTTGAAAAAATTACATGAATTCTATGACAATAGCAAAGCATAATTAATGAATTGAACCTAAAACATCATCTTTTATTAAAATCCTTTAAATAGAGATATTAGGACTAATAATTAATGGTAAGATTCTATAACTCAAGAGAGTGTGTAAGGTATATATTCTCATTAACACGTAGTGCGTAAGTGAAAAAACTGAAGTGATGGACTAATTTAATTTAATAATTGGTTAGAGGTGGATCCAAATTCTTTAGGTATTTTGTTAAATTGAATTGATATTTTAATGAATTGATTTTATTTTTTTAGATTAAAAATTATTTATTTATTTTATTTTGGTAGCCTAGGCATGATTTAGTTCATTAGAGTTTTTTAGTTATCAATTAAGTTTTATAGGAATGATAATTTAGTACTTATAAATGTCATATATTACTTATGATAGGTATATTTTTCAATAGGAAAATTTAGTTAGCATGAATAAAATGATGAACATTTTTACGTTATTATACAATATATTTCCAATGGATACAATGCTTTTTGGATCAAAGAAAGTTATTAAGGTTTTATTAGAGTCCATTTTGAACTTGTATTATATATTTTTATGTGTGTTAGGAGGCTTTGCCCATGTCTTATAATAGTTAAGTGGATGTAAATTAGAAAGTAATCAAAATTTGTCTTACTTCCACCAATTAATTCTTTGTCTCAAAGATTCCTACTCAATTTTTTCTTATTTTGGATTACCAAAGCTATCTATGGAAAGTAAATTTATGACTAAGCTAGATTCATTACATTAGCTATTGAGGAAACTCTATTTTAAGTATAGATTAGTGAAACTTGGGCAAGTAGGAGCCTTGCAAAAAAAGGGAGGGGGAAACCCAAATGCCCAGGGTGGGACTTGATCTCAAGACTAGCAACATAACACTAGCATTTCTTGTCCATTTGGCTAAATGAAGAGTCCCTAACTATCAAGGAAATTGATTGAAAAAAAATAGGGAAATGAGTTTAGAGGGAAAATCCTAATGTAAGAGTTGATGATCATATATGTAGATGCTTTAGAATCTATTAGAGGTGGAAGCTTAATTCTTTAACATATTATAGTGATTTGTTTGGTTGGCATAGTCCATAATTGTAACACCCCCCAAATTCACTATTGAAAAATTTCATTAATTAAAAGGAAATTAGCGGAAGCAAATTAATAAAGCGTGAACTTTGGGAGTATTACCGCCATACTTAGTATCAGACCGGTTCACTCATACCGTTCCAGTACCAAGTGCTAAGGCTAAGAAAAATAAAATATAATTTGAAAGAAATTCAACATACATAAATCAGAGTAGCGCATCAAATCGTTTACAAGAATAACATCTACCAATGATGGTTACTTAAACAGCACTAGCATTAAAATCAGGAGTTTAAAAGAGAAAGAGAAAACTCCAACGATACCGGATAACTCCTTACTCTCTTTCCCGTAGCCCACTTGAGTAGCACCTGAAAAGACCTGCAAGGGCATTGCCCATTGAATAGGCAGGGGCCCCACAAAGGGAATCCCTTCAGTACTACGGTACTGAGTAACTCTTTAATACTACACTTAAAGACATGCCCGCAATGCAACACATAGTGTAACTATATACATATGTAATAAGAGGTGCACACGTAACCATCACATATATATAACAATTTATAAGTCATGATCGATACCTCTGGGCCTTAAGCCATGTCCTAGTGTAAAACCAATACATTCGGGCCTCAGGCCATTATTCCGTCATCATTCAATCAATCTCATATTTTATATCCATGTGAGTGCGAGAACCCCACTATTATAGCCGGTGGACTGGAAAGTATACACTCAGGGCAGAACGCTCCTGACCACTATTTTTTGCCGGTGGACCGGTCTCCAGGGCAAGACGCTCCTGGCCACTATTATTTGCCGGTGGACCGGTCTGACCCCAACTCACATGGTGTTCCACTATAAGTGATTAATATTTTTCCATAATTTTATTCATATACATAACTGGTTTTATTGAGCTCGGGACCCCCACTATTTTAGCCGGTGGACCGGAATATATATATAATCATCATCCAAGGCACAACGCTCCTAGGACACTATTATATCCGGTGGACTGGTACTCGATATCACTTGCCAGGGCAACACGCTCTTGGGCCACTATTATAACCGGTGGATCGGTACTCAATATCATAAGTCATCTGTGCCCGGCTCTTTAATATTCCACTTTCATTATTCGTATCTTTCCTTTCCTTAATCAGCACAATAATCATATTTATTTGCCTCGGACGGGAGATCAATAACCCAGTACACAAAGGTACACCGGTCGTACTGGTGCAGACAAGCTACTCAATACCCTTTAACTACGAACCCAAGGAAGCAAAGGTACCCTGGTCGTACTGGTGCATAAAGCTACTCAGTACCCTACTGACAAGGACACCTAATCCATAAGTATGCATACCCCCTAACTAGGTCCGTAGAGCTAGAAAGAGTAAGATATAGGGCCTGGCTGGGGCACAAAGGCACACAAGCAAATACCAGAATAATCGTGGACTAAACCACGTCCTTAGGGTAGCGACCCCTAAGGAGTCACCATTCCCGATCTCAAGGTATTTCACTTTAAGTAATAGTGTCTTAATTAAAGTGATCACGAAAAGCACAATAATCATATACTTATTCACTTTCAATCGTTCCGATATCATTAGTCATTTCTTATTCACATGATTATCCAAGATAATATAGAGAAATCATTAAGGCCATACTAATTATCAAATACTCTTACTTTGCTAATCAATATTATTTAAATCATTTTATGAAATTCCACAGTCACAACGATATGTTAGGTACAAATTACTTATTTACCCCTTACTTATATAATTGCTAAGTCATCCCTTCCTTACTTGATAAATTACCATATTACCCTTAAGGTTGCATAATTACCTAATTACCCCTTCCTCGGTTTATGTTACTAAGTTATCTCCTACACTTTTTAGATCACCATTCACCCTTCCTAATTATTAACCTTAATATATTTCCCTTTTTGGTTGGTTAAATTACCAAATTGCCCTTCTTCTTTGTTATAATTACTAAATTGCCCTTGAGTTGGATAAATTACCAAATTACCCTCATTCATTATCATAGTCACCATTTTACCCCTTTAGTTGGTTAAATAATTACTAATTTACCCTTTAGTCGGCTAAATTACCAAATTGCCCCTTTAGTTGGATAAATTACTAAATTGCTCTTCTCCTTTACCATAATTACCATTCTACCCTTCTCGATTATTATAATTACCATTTTACCCCTTTCAATTATTATAATCCCAAATTACCCTCCTCCATAACTACAATTATTAATTTACCCTCCTTCATAATTATAATTACCGATTTACCCTTCTCCATATTTATAATTAATAATTTACCCTTTTCCATAATTAAAATTACCATAACGCCCTTCAATTGGTTAATTTACCAAATTACTCTTCTCTAGTATCATAATTATCCAATTGCCCTTCTATAATTATAATTTAATTACTGAATTATCTTTAGTTGTTATCATAATTACCAAGTTACACTACAAAAAAACTCTTTTATAGCAACAAAACTTTTGCAACGACAACACTTTGTGGTTGCGAAAAATGTCCTTTGGCAACGACACTTTTATGACGTTACAAAAAGTTGTTGCCAAAAATAATTCATTTATATAATAATTATTAGGATATTATATATATATATATATATATATATATATATTTTGCAACGATATTTTTCGTTGCAATATATGTGATAGTTTATTCGCAACGACATATATATGTTGCAATATATAAAATGTTTTTGCAACGACTTTTATTTGTTGCAAAATTTTGATTGAATTTATCGCAACGACTATACTTATCGCGAATGTTTAGATTATTTTAACGTAATGATATATATATATATATATATATATATATATATTTCAACGACAAATGTCGTTGCAATATATGTGATAGTTTATTCGCAATGACATTTATATGTTGCAATACAAAATATTTTTGCAACGACTTTTTTTTGTTACAAAATGTTGATTGAATTTATCGCAACGATTATAATTGTTGCGAATGTTTAGATTATTTTAACGTAATGATATATATATATATATATATATATATATATATATATATATATATATATATATATATATATATATATACAACGACATTTGTCGTTGCAATATATGTGATAGTTTATTTGCAACGACATTCATTTGTTGCAATATATATAATATTTTTGCAACAACCTTTCTTATGTTGTAAAATATTGATTAAATTTATTGCAACGACTATACTTGTTGCAGATATTTATATTATTTTAATGCAATAACAAGTTATTGCAAAAGAAATTATCGATAATTTTTTGCAATAAATTTATTATTCCAATTATATATTATTTGCAATGATAAAGTGTAATGCCCTCAAATTGAGTGGAATGTTATAAGGATTGATATGCTTACTTATATCACTATAGTATACAATCCTTGCAGTGATTCTGTCTGAAGAACTCAACAGTTAAGTGTGCTTTCCTGGAGTAATTTTCAGGATGGGTGACCCTCCTGGGAAGTTTCAGAAAAAGACTTGTGTTGATCTGTGGGGCTAGTCGATCAATCCAAAAGCGTCGACTCGGGATGTCAGAAATTTGTGGGTCTCGGGTGCTATCAGGTGGCACCTATGTGCTCGTATTGACTCGTGATATTTTGTAATTTTTTGTTTCTAAAGTTTATTCAATTTTTTGCAACAACATAAGTTGTTGCAATTAATGTGTTTTTGCAACAACAAATATTGTTGCTATAATATGCTATTTTTTTTGCAACAACTTTTGTTGTTCCAAATAACAAGCTTTCGCAACGACATAATTTGTTGTCAAACTAAAACCATTTTTTGTCAACAACAAAGGTCGTTGCTAATTATAGGTTTTTGCAACGACATAAATTGTTGCCAAAGTAGGATCCATATTTTGCAACGACAAAAGTCATTGCAATATATAAACACATGTAGTTAGATAAAGTGATGTATTGGAACGACATTTATTTGGCAACGACAATTTATGTTGCAGTTAATTACTTTTTAACAACGACCATTGTCGTTGCTTTATTTTTTTGCAACGCCATGACGCGCAACGACCCTGCAACAAAAAATGTTGTTGCGATATATATTTTTTGCAAGGACTTTCTATCTTTTGCAACAAAAACTATCATTGCTAAAAATGGACTTTTTTGTAGTGTTACCCCTTACTCCCAAGTTTACCATAATATCCTTTTATTTACAAAATTACTCTTCTACCCCTTACTCCCAATTTACCATAATATCCTTTTATTTACAAAATTACCACAATACCCTTTTACTTATAAAATTACCATAACACCCCTTTTACTTTACAAATTACTATTTTACCCTCTTACATCCAAAATTACCATTTTTATCTTTCCTTAAAAAATTACCATTTTGCCCTTATTTTCCAAAGTTACCATATTGCCATTTACTTATGAAATTACTATTTTGCCATTCACTTATAAAATTACCATATTACCATTTACTTATGAAATTACTATTTTGCCCCTCTACCTCCAAAATTACCATAATGCCCCTTTACTTGAAAAATTACCATATTTCCTTTACTCATAAAATTACCACAATACCCCTAACTTCCATAATTACCACAATACCCCTTTTTACTTGTAAAATTACCATATTACCCTTTCTTTACAAATTACCATAATACCCTTCTTTCTTACACTTACAATTTTATCCTTTTACTTATAAATTGTCATTTAACCCCTTTCTTTTGAAATTACCAAAATACCCTTTTTTCTTACAAAATTACCAAAACACCCTTTTTACTTATAAGATTACCACTCAACCCCTTTATTCACCATTTTTATGAATTTACCATCACTACATAAAATATTGATATTAGTACTTCATTTTTATCATTTAACTCCACCAACTTGTCATTATTCAACATAATACTCATAGCAACTACATATATTAGATCACATACTTACACAAGAATATTACTAAAATACCCTTAGACAATAATATTATTCATGCATTAACAACATAATACATCATAGACAAGCATTTAACATTTCCATCAATAATCAAACTCCTTCCTTAATTATCACACCTACACATGGCACAAAGGCTATCATACTTTTCCTTTTTTTATCAATCAATATAAACAACCATCTATATATCATGCTAGGCACACAAAACATGCATAAAATCATACTAAAATCCCTAATGTGCTAGCATACATTTTTCCATGTATTTAAGTGAGGATTAACGATTACCTTAATCCCTCAAAAACTCAAACCTTACCGGTATCCCGATTAAGGATTCAAGGCTTAATTAGCAACTCAATACCTAAAAATAATACCAATAATTATTAGGTTAGAAGTAAGAAATTAAAAGGATAACACTTTATAAAAAAATTTATTTAATACAATTTAATTAATTATTAATATACCTCAAAATTTAACCAAATAACTTCCAAAACAAAAGGGGGAGCTCACGCTGCATGAATAGCGTGAGTCTCATGCAAAATGAGGAGAGGAAAGGGCTCGAAGAAGGTGAGATAGAAGGGATGAGAGGTGGCTCGGTTTAGTGACTTTAGGCTAGAAAAGAAGGTGGGTGGGGGAGTTTTCAAGGCAAGGGAATGGTGTAGGAGTGAAGAGGGGGTGTAGATGGTGGCTGGGGATGGTTTCATGGTGGCAGACGGCAGCGGCAAGGCGGCGAAGTTGGCTGCCGAGATGGGTCAAGGTAGAGGGACTGAGAAGGAAGGAAAAGGGGAGGGTAAAATGAAGGGGTTGCATGAGGCTTGGCGATAAGGGGAAAAATGGGGAGAAAAAGGAAGAGGTGGAGAAGGGAGGAAGTGTAGGGGTTCGAAGGGGCTGCGTGTTGGTGTAGGGCAGTGGGGTGGTAGCAGGAGGTGGTGCAGGGGCTGGTTGTGGTGGTTGGAACGGCAGTTGGCGGCGGCGTGGAGAGAAAATAGAAAAAAAAATGGGGAAGAAGGAAGGAGAGAAGAGGGAGCTCGGGGAAGGAGAAGGGATCGAAAATATGGGGAATGAAGGGCTGGGGAGATGAAGAAAAATAAGAGGGAGAAGAGAGGGGGCAGGTGGCTGGCCGACGAGCATACGCAGGTGGTAGGTGGTGGTTGGTTGGCAGGGGAAAGAGAGGGAGGAAGAAGGAAAGGGAGAGGCATGTGAGCTGTGGTCTAGGGGTCGGTTTGGCTCGAAATAGGAAAGAAAATGACGGGAAGGGAGAGAGAGAGAGAGATAGGGTGGTGAGGATGGTAGTTGCAGGCGGCGGTCGGGCGTGGCAGGGTGGTAGGGGTGCATGGACGACAAGAGCAGGTCGGGGTAGTAGAAGAAGAGGGAAGAAGAAGGGCTGGGCAAGCGGCTGGACCGGCGCAGGAAAGAAGTGGAGCCGGTCGGTCCAGGGGGAAAAAAAAGGGGCCGTTTAGGCTAGGTGTGCCGCACGGGAGAAGCGAGGTGGGAAAAAAAACGGGCCTTTGGCCCAGGCGCACAATGGAGAGGGGAAGGTCAGGCCGGGCGGCCCAAGGGGGGGGAAGGGAAAAAGAAGAGAAGAAAAGGAAAAAAGGGGAAAAAGGGTAAGAAGGGAAATGGAAAAATAGGGGAAATAAAGTAAATTAATTTATAAAATCATAAAATGTAATATTCTTGATAAATTATTTAATTTAATAATTTAATTCATTATAATCTAATATATTAGTTTAAAAAGGATAAGGTTAGTAGAATATTAGTTTGGAAAATTATGTAAATAAAATGGCGTGATAAAATAAAATGAAAAATATCTATTTTAATTTAGTAAATACTCCCATCCAAATTATATACTAAAAAATTCATAAAATAATTAAAATAAATAATTTTAAAAGCTAATTTTATTTCAAATAAAAGTTATTTATTAAAATATAGGTTTTTGAAATTTTTGGGGGATTACAATAATGATCTAAGATCTATTTCTAAAATCTACCAAGCAACACAAGGAAAAGGAAATTCATTACATCCACTCTTATTTAAAAGTGAGACTTATTAGATAAGTGTTACCAAGTAAGATATCTTTTATGTTCCCTCTAAGAACTATAATTACCTAGCTTATGATTCCTTTGGTTTTTATTTTTAAAGGGTAATCTATACTTATAGAGGGGATCAAGCCTATACCATCCCTGCTTTTCACTATAAAAAAAATATTTGAAAATATCGTGAAAGTGGAAAAATACACAACACCTAGGAAAAATGTGGTATTACCGTAATACCTAATATATGATAAATGTCTACCTCCCATCTCAATATAGATACAAGGATAAGGAAACCCAATCAATCTAAATAAGATAATGAGTATGAAAAGGTAGGATGTATAGATGCTATGATAAAACCTTGACAAACAAGATCTCCACAAGTCCCCAGAATGTTCAAGTGCATAAGAGGGAGTAAATTGAAAGTAAGAAAATACAAGAGGGATAAACCAACAAAAAGGAAAGGCCGCAAAACCCTTGTCCATTAAGGACCTATAAATGATCTCCAAATGTCAAATCTATCATGCTCTCAGGTTGGGCACAAGGTAGGCCACTACTGCCCATCGTAAAAAACCCCTCACATAGTATTTTTTACATGTGGGATTGAGTAGGTGACCAAATAAAGGGGAGCACTAGTACAACATGTATTGAGTAAGCCAAGTTAAATTCTCAAGGGGATTCATAAGCATGTAAGGACAAGAAAAAAAGAGAAATATTCCAATATATCTATCATTCTTATCCATATAATTAAATTTATGTACTCTACTAGAGTTATGTAATTCATAAAGACTTCATGACATGCAATGACTTAGACAACTCATAACACATCATGATAACCTAAAAAACATAGATCCCATGGATAAAAATGAATGAATATTAAAAATTTATTCCATTATGTTGAATTCAAAGGTAAAAAAATGTCATTATAATTGTTTTGATGATAATAAATTGATATTAACAACTGATGCATTTGCTTAAGTATGTGTGTACAAAAATTACCTTATCCACTTACAACACTATCTTAATGTGAAAATTTAAAAGAAAAATCAATTTTCCATATACAATAGAACAATACATGTAAAATAACCACGACATGAAGATTAAGGATAATATATCTTAAGTCTTAAGTTTCTTGTAAAGAGCTAGGTTGAGCAAAGTTCATATTTTAATTTATACTCTTTCAAACACTTTCTTGATAATAATCCACTTGATTTCATTTCATAAACTCTTTAAAGGTATTTTAAAATAAAAATGATTGGTTCCAGGTGGAACTAGTAGATTGCTTCTTAGATTAATTAACTGGTTTAGTTTAAGCAAAGGCATAAATTGGGTCAAAACTTTGACAGATCAACTAGTTATATCAAACCAATTGACAGCTTTGGAAACCAATGGATTGGTATGACCAACCACTCTATGGGTTTCATTCTTGTAGAAACCTTTTTGTCTCTGTTTAAAGACATCAACTAGTTTTTCCAAACTAATTGACTGATTTGACCAACCAATCTATGGGTTTTATCCGTGTAGAATCCTATTGGTCTTTGTTTAAACATATCGACGGATTTTTCCAAACCAAGCAAATAGTTCATAACCAATCAAATTATTTGGACAAACTATTTGACTAGAAAAATGAACATATTGACCGGTCTTACCATACCACAACACTGTTCACATATATTCTTGAAAACAACTATGCACTATGCTTAACCAATTGACTAGTTTGAATAAATTAATTGAATGGCTCACATAATGATAACTTCTATTTTTTTTTTATATATACATATTCAATTAGTTTGAAATACTGTTTGACTGGCCATACAACTGATCAACTGGTTTAGCCTTACCAATCAATTAGTGAGCATTAAATCTTAATTTTCTACCAGTATGGTGAAATGGCTTTTTGAGATTTTGTATCTAACAGCTATATGACAAGTTAACCCTTATAAATAAGGTCTCTATACATTTATTAAAACTATTTTTTAGAACATTTATTGGGTAATAAATCTCTTACTCTCAAATTATTTAATTGCTCCCTCAAAACTTCAAAACTTTCATAAAATTTGAGATTTTACTGAAAAGTGCTCTTTGCTTAATTCTCTTAGCTAAAATTATTCTTCAAATGTAATATCTAAATTACATCTCATCCAAAGTTCTATATTTTTCATATATTGTATTCTTGGTGATAATTATTTATAATCACTACCTCATAAGAACATTTATTAGAAGAGCTTAGTGACTATTTACCTATTATTCTTGGAGAGTCTAGGTAAATTTCTAAATTATCTCTTAGAGGTTCATTGTGATAGTACAGCTCATAAACTAAGAGAAGAGTGATAGTCAATAAAAACACATCACTATTTCAAAATCTAAAATGGAGAACCTTTTGTTAGTATATATAAAGAGTAATTCATTCTTGAACCACTCTATATTGTGTGTTAATTTTTATTTTGCCATTTTCGCTCCATAAAACCATATTAACCCCTATATAGGGTGAGTTTCAGGTGGTATTAGAGCAAGTGCTCCTCTTAAAAGATTTAACAATTTTAGGTGAAAAAGATCTACAAGAAGAATGAATTCCATTAGACTAAATAAAGGCATCTCCACTACCAAATCACCATTGTTCAATGGAGAAAAATTTTCCTACTAGAAGAGTCAAATGATGTTCATCAAATTTCAAGACTACGACATGTGGTTAATAGTACCGATAGGGAAAATCAAGAACACAAGGGAGGTCAATGGTGAACTTACTAAAAAGACAAGGGATAAGTTTGTGGATGTAGAAATGAGGAGGCTAACTCTCAATGATAAAGACACCACTAGCCTGCAATGTGTACTTGGTGAAAGAGAGTACCATTGGATTTATTCATGCTAAAATGAAAAAGACATGTGGGATAAGATCATCATCATCCATGAAGGGATAAAGTAGGTGAAGGATCAAAGAATTGCCTGTCACACTAGAAAGTATGAACTCTTTATCAAGAATTAAGGTTAAAGCATCAATGACTTAAGAAAACACTTCACTTCCATTGTCCAAAATCTAAAGGCCTTAGGGAAATAAATCATCGAAGAAGATCAATTAAGAAATATCTTGAAAGGCCTTACAAAAGAATGGAGCCCCAAAATAACTATGATTGAAGAATCTAGATACTTAAGAAAATTGATAATTGAAGAGCTCTATGGTAATCTTATGGTTCATCAATCAAAAATGAAAGATATATTGAAAGAAATAAAGAAGAAACCTCTAGCACTAAAAGCTTAAATGTCCTCTAGACAATAAGATGTAGCTAAAGATATTATTGAAATGGAAGGTGATGAAGGAGAAGAAGAACCTTCCATGAATGATGAAGAAGTGGCCTTCATAACAACTTAATTTAAAAGGTTCCTTTGATCAAGAGGAAATAGAAATTGAAAACCTTCCTCAAGTAACCCAAGGAAGTCTAGAGAAGTTAACATGTTTGACAATATAAAATACCATAATTGTGGAAAATATGGGCATGTTATCCATGACTACTATGAGTTTAGAAATAAAATCACTAAAGAAATGGAAAGGAAAAAAGGGAACACAAGTAACAACATAGGAAGGCAAGAATCGAGAAATGTCATGGCTGCCTTTCCCGAAAGTGAAAGTGAACCCACCAATGAAGAGGAAGTAGTAATCAACCTTTATTTCATGGCTCTAGGGGAGGATTCATCAATCTCGAACTCAGCTACAAGCTTCAGTGATAAAGACAACATCAATGAGGTACAATAAACTTAAATGATGACTTATTATGTGTTTTACAAGATTCATTATGTGATAGTGATAAATTAACTAAAGAAAAAGAAAATATGAATAAGATCCTTCATAACTTAATTGACAACCACACTCTTGCATTAAATGAAAATGTTCTTCTTGAATCTCATATGCTTCTTGTAAAAAATAAGCTAGCAAATAAAATAACTAAATTTAATGAATACAAGGAATATATTTGTTGTAATCACTAGGTAATGATAGATTAATTTCATTCCAAAATAGTGGAGCTACATGCTAAATATGATAAATTTATAAAGATTGCATGTACCTTCACAAAGTGTGAAGGAAGCTTAAATGTAATATTAGGTGCTCAAAGGTACTTTAAGGACTATGAAGGCTTAGGATATGGAAATATGAAGGCAATTAAATTCCAAACACTACATAATTTTTTTGTAAGAGCTTCTAAAGCTCATCAAGTGAATGTTTCCCCTGCATCCAAATATTGTAATGTATGTGGTAAAATGGCCATTCATCTATAATATATAGGCATGTAAAAAATTGTAAGATTCACCTCCATCCATAAGAAAAGAAATTTGTGCAATGTGTGGTAAATTCAATCATACTACTTCATAATGTAAGTTTACATAATAAAATAAAGTTATTCCAAAATTTAAGTAGGCATGGGTACCTAAGGGGACCATCCCGCATTAACTAAACCCCATTGAAAGGGTACCTAAACCAAGACATTTGTGCTTGTAGCTATACTTCAAATTCAATGCAAGAAAAAACAAATAGTTCCTAGATAGTGAATGGTCAAAACACATGATGGGTAATTGACCATGTTCTCCACGCTAACTCCATATGATGGTGGAAGCATGACCTTTGGAGAAAACTCAAAAGGAAGATCATTAGTATTAGTAGTGATATTATCAGTAATGTTGAACCCTTTATAAGTGATGTATATTTGGTTGATGGCCTCAAGCACAATTTGATTAGCATTAGCCAACAATGCGATAATGGATTTCTAGTAAGCTTTTCAATTTTACACTATATGATTTCAAATTATGTAGCAAAATATATACTTTGTATATGCTCATGAATCATCAATTTGTACATTCTTGATGTTAAATCAATAAAATTGCACAATGCATGTTTAAGTGTTGTCGATAATTATATGTTGTTTTGGTATAAATGCATTACATATAGTATCATGGAATTATTAAACAAACTTGCTAAAGAAGAACTAGTATGTGGTCTTCCAAAGTTGAACTTTGGAAAAGATAGATTATACAATGAATTCCATCAAGGGAAACAATATAGAGTTACCTTCAAATCTAAAAATATTGCCACCACATCTCAACAACTTGAATTGTTGCATATGGATCTATTTAGGCCTAATAGGATCTATAGCATGGGTAGGTGTAGATATTCACTAGTCATTGTAGATGATTACTAATGATGTACCTGGACATTATTTCTTTTTCCTAAATATGATGTTTTTAACTCTTTTCTTGTGCTTGCTAAGAAAATTAAAGTAGAAAAAGAAACTATTATTCGTGATATAAGGAACGATCGTGGAAAGGAGTATGAGAATTCCATATTTATGGAATTCTGTGATCAACATGGGATTATCCACACCTTCTTGGAACCAAGAACACCACAACCAAATGGAGTGGTGGAAAGAAAAAAAAAACATTAGAGGAGATTTCAAAAACCATGATGTGGGACTCCAAGCTCCTAAAATACTTTTAAGTCAAAGCCATTTCCACCACAAATTATATAATGAAAGAGTACTCATACGGTCATGAAAAAGACACCCTATAAGATCTATAAAGGTAAGAAACCAAATAAAAGTTATTCATACACATTTGGTTGAAAATGATTTTTCCTTAATAATGGAAAAATCAATATAGGTAAGTTTGACACCAAAGCTAATGAAGGCTTATTTTTTGGGCACTCTTTAGACAATAAAGCTTAAAAAATGTTCAACAAACCAAAAATTTTAGTTGAAGAATCCATTCATGTTAGTTTTGATGAATCTTGCTCTAGTGCACAGAAAACCCAAAAGGAACACATAGATCATTCGATCCAAGTTGAGAGCTCACGGGAAAATGGTAACAAGGAAGAAGAGAAATACAAAGAACCTCAAAATAATCAACAAAAAAAATGAAGTGAGAGAGGATCTCCATAGAACATGGAGATATTCCTATGGACACCCTCACGAACTCGTCATTGGAGATCTAACAAGAGGAGTTGCAACAAGATCCTCACTAGGTACCATTTGCAATAATTTAACATTTCTATCTCAAATGGAACCTAAATTTCACTTAGAAGCCTTAAATGATAAAAATTCGATCATGAAAATGTAAGATGAGCTAACCAAATTTAGAGAAATCAAGTTTGGGAAGTAATCTCATTGCCTCAAAATTGGCTCGTCATTAGGACTAAATGGGCCTTCAAAAATAAGCTAAATGAAGGGGGAGTTGTGGTTAGAAAGAAAATATATTGGTTGTTGTGAATTTTAACTAGGTATTTGAGCACAACCTAGCATTATATTGTTTCGTGAAGGTTTTGGATAAAATTATTGTAGTATGGAGGTTTTTGTGAGAAACATGGGGGTCCTATGTTAATAGAGGTGGGTCATGTCTCTCTGCGGACCTTAATGAGTTTTGGAAAATGTTGAGAGTAAGGAAAACATATAGGAGTCTTGTGTTTCCTAAACATGGGCTATGCTTTTTTTTTTATGTCCAAAACATGCCATTTTGTTCCATAAGTTTTTCTCCTATATAAAAGGAAATATGTTGAAACTCTAGTCATAAAGATTTGTGTAACCCAAATTCTTCTTCTTTTCCATAGAATTATCCCTTTAAATAGAATTGTAGATTTAGGTAATTAATTGATTGATAATTTTAATCATCCTGTAATTACACAAGGAAAAGAATAAAGATCTCTAATCTTTTCCTCTATTGTTCTATTTTTTGATTAAATTCTCAATTGTGCATAATATTGTTAATTTCATTTTGGTTTGGAACTTTCTAAATACACACTCATTCTATAATAATGTAGTATCAGAGCTAGTTTATAGAAGAGATCTAGTTATTGTGATTGGTATAAGATTTTATATTGAGAAGTTTAATCGATCCATTAATTTTGGATTTTAAAAATTGAAGATGTAGGTGATTATAATTCATAGCAGATTAGAAAAAGCTTTAACCAGTCACTCAAACATGCTAGAGTCAATGACAAATGATAGATTTGAAGAATTATATCTAAAAGCTTTCTCTACCATATAGTTATGCTTATCTGATAAGATATTATAGGAAGTAGAAAAAGAACCAATCGTGGCTACCTTATGGCTAAAGCTTGAAGTATTGTATATGATAAAGTCACTAGCAAGTTATCTACCATTGAAGCATCAGCTTCATGACTTGAAATTAGGTGAGAGTTAATCTTTAAAATGTCATCTAGATGAATTTCACTATATCATTATAGATTTACATAATATAGATATGAAATTAGATGATGAATATTTTGCTATTATGTTGTTATGTTCTTTTCTTTCTAGCTTTAAGCATTTTCTTGAGAATATATTTTATGGAAAATATGAGTTAGTCCTTGAGAATGTGAAATCTACCCTCTTACAATGGGAGTTGATTTATAGTTAGTTAATTGACAGTGGTACTTTCAAAGACTCATATAGTGACATATTTGTAGCCAAGGGGAGGACACATGAGTGGGGGTTTTGTGACAAGAAGATTTGTAGATCTAAATTAAAGAGTTGGAAGAAGAATGTAACATGTCATGGTTTTTTCATGAGAGGACACATTTAGAGATACTATCCCAATAGGAAATCAATATATACTATTAATGGTGTATATGATGAATGTTATGCTGCCATAGCTGGAGGCGATGGTGATGGTGATGTACTAGCTGTTATAGATGAATAGAAAATATTAGTCGATATGTCAATTTTTGATTCTAGGTTCTCCTACCATATTTTTCCTAATAAAAGTTGTTTCCAGACATATGACACTATTAGAGATGGAGTTATTATCTTGTGAAATAGTTAATTGTGTAAAGTTTCTAGGATTGGAACTATAAGGGCAAGGATGAATGATGGCGTATTTGGGACACTATTTGGTGTTTTTCATGTTCCTAACATGACTAAGAACTTGATTTTTCTTTGTTCCTTAGATAATAAAATTTATAGGTATGTCATAGAAAATGACATATTAATGGTCACTAAAGGAGTTGTAGTGCAATTTTTAGCAAGTGAATTAGGACATTATATGAACTTGTTGGCACAACTATTGAAGGTGTAGTTGGGGAGACATTAAGAGTGTCTAACTCAGATGTTGGTGGCCTTGATTTGATGTGATTGAGACATGCAAGTGTCATTATCATGACTAGGGGTCCTTATGCTATGAGGTAATAACATCTAAATCTATTTTCTTTTGTAAGTATGAATCTCTTCTTGATAAGAAGGTAGAGTAGGAGATTCTACTAGGCTATTCAAACTTAGTGGAAGCTTTCATTAATCTAGATGGTACATATTATTTCGAAAAGGAGGAATTCAGACAACATGTGGAGGAAGTGGGTATTGTTCAAGGTAGATATGGTTATGCATTATATACTGCGAGTAGTATTGGTGTAAAGGATTCATTGTTAGACTAAAAAGTTATTTTTGGTGTTGATTCTGCCTTGTGGTATTCTACTAGTGTTGGTAAAGAGATATGGTCACTTTGGTGGAATCAGACATTGGTATTTGATGTTACACTTGTGGTATCTTTTTTTTCATACTTTGTAGCTGTGAGATACTTGATGTACAACATTATTAGTAGTGATTACTATATTGCTAATATGGTGAGCAAGTGTGTGGTGAGTCTCTTGATGACACCTTAGTTAGGTGTGGTGTAGATTCTAAGGTACTTGATGTGTACAATATCAACTTGTATTAAGTATGTGTTGTTGATTATTTTGATGACAGGTTACTCTAACCATGGTTGTGGCCTTAATGATCACATTTACACTAGTTTGGTAGTGTTTGACCTTAGAGATTCTAAGGCTTTGTGTTTTGCTATGAAGAAGGATTTTTAGGCCACCTTTTGGCTTGGTGATTTAGTAACAGAGTTGGGGTTTGGTCATCATGCTCCACTTATTTGTGGTGATAGCCAAAGTTCTACCTATTTAGCAAAGAAACATAATTATTCCATTGTTGAATGAAGTAGATTAACATTAGGTATCAGTTTATCTAGGGTACTATTGGTACCCACAATGTTGAATTGGAGAAAGTAGGTACTTTAGATAATCCAAGTGATGTGAACATGAAGCCAATATAGATGGGTATGTTTAAGTATTTATTAAACTTCATTAGTCAGGTAAATGGGAAAATATATAACTATGACTAGTGGTCTATACAAAAACACTAGGCATAATAAGGGCCTAACCAGGAAAATATAAACTATATAAGGTAATTCTACCACTTCCTTCAAAACATTCCCGTTTATGGGTACACTATAACCAATAAATATAAGACAAAAACCTCCTAAAATTAAAATTTGAGGCTACAAGTAGGATCAAGAAAAATGAGTGAACATCACACATATTTTTGAACCTGTAAAATTAGCCTTGTACATTTCTTGCTCACCATATCATATAAGTCAGTGACGAAATCTCTAAATCTATAGCTTTGGTCAATAGAACATTACCTTTCCTTCTCCTTCTCAAAGTCCTTATCACACTAGCAAGTATTGTAGAACCATTTCTTGTACTCAACTAGGATCTAACAAATATCCATACAAGATTGATACTAGAATAATTAAAGAAAAAATGATCATGTCTCTCCCTACCACTTTGGTAGATAGGACACAAAGGATCTAAGTCTAAGTAGGAAAGGTGGTCTCTTTTTATAAGTCTTTTGAGGAGGGTAAGCCATAATAAGGAAGAGAACCTCCATGTTGTTCATCTCTTCCATACAAATTTGTAATTCTTCCAAGGCTCCTTTTTTGATTGAAAAAATTCATAAGCCTCCCGAATGGAGAAATTTGTATCAAAGCGCCAAGACTTAAGTTTGATTATCGCATGTTGCACATTTTCAGTCAAAGCCTTTATCCTTTCCTATATTTTCCATAAGTTTTTCACAAATGATGAAGTATCATGAGATGGAATAAACTGTTCAAGTGCATGACCCTTCAAGTAGTAAGTGTGAATTCATTTAGTCTAGAGAGTCACCTTCTCCTCTTGCAAGGATTACAAATACTTACTCAAGAAATTTGAGTTCCAAGATGAGAGGCATTTCAAATCCAACCCACCTTCTTATTGAGGCTTACAGATTGACTCCCAAGCAACAAAATGTGGCTTCCCTTGCCAAAGAAATATTTGATAGAGACCAATAATTCTAGATATAACCACCTTTTGTATGGGAAAAATCCCTAACCAAGAACCAAGAGTACATTATATGAATAAAATAATAAGCTCAAGTTGACCAGCAAAATACATCACATTGGCTCTCAGCATTCTCAGATGATTAGATATAGAATTGATCAAAACTTTATAATCAATCTGCCTTAGGTTACTTGGACTCATTCATATTCCTAGATACCTGAATGGAAAACTTGCCAAGGGCATACCTACCTTGGTGAGAATCTCCTACTTCATAATATCCTCCACCCTTGCCACACAAATCTTTGATTCTAATGGATTAGCTACAAACCTTGATATTGTATTAAAGTGATGCAATGCCATGATAAAAAAGCCGACAGATGAATAATCCCCCTATTTGAAGAGTATAGAATTATCACCAAAACAAATATAGGTGATATTCAAATATTTAGATCTAAAATAGTGTCTAAAGTCATCTCTACTGGTGATCTTCTTTAAATTGCTTCCAAAATACTCCATGCACAAGACAAACAGGTATGGAGATAGCGGATCCACTTACCTTAACTCTCATTTTCCTTTGAAGAAACCAAACTACTCTCCATTCAACTTAAGAGAATAAGAGCATATAGTCTCACATTCCATCAAGAGATCCACAAAGCCCTTTGGAAATCTAAACCCCAATAAGCGTGATCTCAATAGAGAAAATGATAGAGGATTATATGCTTTCTTAATGTTCACCTTGATATATCATTTTAGGGATGTTATTTTCCTATTATAATCATTTATGATTTCCTAGAGTAACAAAATATTTTCTATTATCTGACATCTTGACCTTCAATGGTGTTCATAGGCCATGAGGCCCTTAGTTGTGTTAGGTTTTTTTTATAGAGGTATTTATGTGTCATGAGTAACAAATATTATGTCAAGGTGGAGAATTGTGAGTTTTCACTTGGTATTTGAGCACAGCATAACATTGTGGTTATTCGTGCATGTGTTTTAGATGTTTAGTGCAATTGTATTTCTTTGTGGAATCCTTTGAGTGTTTTGGGAAAATTTCTTGATTAAGAAACTAAATACAGAGTCCCATGTTTCCTAAATATGGACCATGTTGTTGTTTTATTTTTGAAGCGAGTTATTTTCCCCCTATAAGGTTTTTTCATCTATAAAAGGAGACATGTTGAAACCTTAGCCATTGAGAGTCATGCTACCCAAATTCTTCTTCTTCTCCATAGAATTCACCATTCAAAGAGAATTGTATATTTGTGTAATTGATTGATTGATTTTTTTAATCATCCTATAATTATAAAATAGCCTGAATAATGATCTCTAATTTTCCCTCAATTATATATATATATTTTTATTGAATTATCAATTGTGTATAATCTTGGTAATTTAAATTTGATGTGGATCACTATAAATCCATGATAATTCCTTAAGAGTTTCCAAAGGATACAACCAAGAGGACGGTATTGATTTTGAGGAAATCTTTGCTCCTCTAGCTAGACTCAAGGCTATACATATACTCCTCATATCTACATCATCCATATTCTTTCCATTATATCAAATAGATGTCAAATGGGCCTTTATTAATGGATTTATCGAAGAATAGGTATATGTTAACCAACCACCCTACTTTGAAAATTACTCAAAAAATAACTATGTTTAAAAACTCAAAAAGGATCTTTACACTTTAAAACAAGCTCCTAGAGCCTAGTATGAATGCTTGAGTAAATTTCTAATGGAGAAAGGTTTTAAAGAGGTAAATTGATAGAAATATTTTCCTAAAAAAAACTACAAATGATTTACTACTTGCACAAATTTATGTTGATGGAATATTTTTTTTGGGTAAGTAATTAGAGATTTCATTAATTACCAAAAAGGACAGAATGTATAGCAAAGTATCTAAAAAATATATAGAAGATACTAGAAAAATATATCAAGTCTATCTAATAAAGTACCACATTTATCATTCTTCTTTAATGGGGTAAGACTAATGAAAATTTGAAGGATAATTTCACAAGTCACTTTCTTCATATGAGGAACCTTAGCTTGGAAAATGGCTTGGTTCCAAGAATGCCAAATCATGTAAATAATTGCAACAGTCATCATCCTCCTAATCTCTTGTTCTCCTCTTCTATAAGGCTTCCTTTGTATATGCAAAGATTGTAGATGATCCTAGTTAATGTAAGGAGGAAAAATACCTAGCCAATTACACATGTTGTGCTAAAGATCTCTAGCAAAAGGGAAATGACTAAATAGATGGGTCCACTCTTACTGCTCTAGGGAACATGCACCAAAGCTCAAATCAATAGTAGTACCCCATTTCCCAAGTGTAGCTCGAGCAAGGAGTGCTTTCTGCATAGAAGCCGGTGAATAAACTTATGCCTAGGAAGATCTGCATGATTCTACACTATCTTGTACCACATCTTGACATCCTCTCTCAATTGAATCATGTCAAATATTTTTCTAGTTTTATAGATCCCATTAGTTGCAAGACCTCCCTACTAGATTGCATTAAGTAATCCATTTTTTGATGTTAAGAATTCTTCTAAATATCCAAGATTGCAAAGGTTTAAATTGAATCTCACTCAACCTTGCACCTTTGATATAGTAACCATGCAACCATTTAATCCATAAAATGTCCTTACTATACATCATCTGCCATAATCTCTTCCCAATAGCTGCAACATTCTAATAATAATTTTTTTTCAGACCGAAACCTCATTCCTTAATAGAAAGGAAAACCTATTACCAAGAAATGAAGGCCGTATGAGATTCTAAATTTAGGCCAGTCCAAAGGAATCTTCTACATATACCCTCCACATGAGCAATAACATTTTTGGGGAGAAGAAACACTTAGAGATCAAAAGTTCTAAATTCAAATAACACTGATTTGATACTTTTGAGTCTACTTGCATATATAAGATGCTTGTTAGTCCAAATAAGAATCCTTGATAAGAGCTTGTTAATTAGAAGTTGAAAATGGTAGATCCCTAAATGAGCACAAGCAAGAGGCACACTAAGGTACCTAAAAGGAAAAGTAACTTCTTCACATTTTAGTATCTCTAAATCTAAGCTTTAACAACAGTAGGAACTCTAGCCAAATACATCAAGCTCTTAAAAGGATGAGCTTAATGCAGAGCATTTTGCAAAATCTTCCAACTTTTGATTAAGTAAAATGGCCGAGTGAACATCCCCTCTAGTGAATAGAAGTAGATCATCTGCAAAACAAATATTATTGATCTTAAACTTTTTGCAGCCATGATTGTCTATCGGTGTAGATCCCTGTGAAGGTATTCCATAGCAACCACAAACAGATAAGGGGATACATGATCAGCCTACCTAAGCCTCCTATTGAAATGAAAAGGATTAGTCAAAGAGCCATTCACAGTGAATGAAACTCTGATAGAGGAAACTCATTCCATAATCAGTTGAGTGAAATGATAAGGGAAGCCAAAAGTAAGAAGGATTTGTTGCAAAACACGCCATTGGAGGGAGTCATATACTTTCTAAATATCCACTTTAAGCACCATTTGAGGAGACACTGCTTTTCTTTGATAGTTCTTAACTAATTCAATGGCCATAAGAATATTATCTCCTAAATTTCTCCCCTTCACAAAAGCAGCCCAAGAATCCCTAACAATATAATGCAGCACCTTTTGCAATCTATTAGCTAGCTCTTAGGAGAAAATTTTGTAGAAAACATTAAAGTAGGAAATAGGTCTAAACTCTTGTACTTTAGTAGGACTACAAATTTTAGGAATGAGACTAATGGTATTATTGTTCACCTGCCTTAAGAGTTTCCTAGTGTGCCTGAATTCAAAAAAAGCTTCAACAATATCTTTACCAATAATAGACCTGGTCGGTTTATAAAAGAAATGATTAAATCCATCTAGTCTAGTGGATTTTAGGTTTCCCATAGAAAATATAGCTCTTTTTACCTCTTCGGCAATTGGTCAAGTAATCAAGAAATGTCTCTTATTAGAGTTCAAAGTAGGACCCTGAAGATAGGCTGCCATGTTTTTATGATTGAGCCCAGCAATTGTAGAACCAAGGAGCTTCTTATATGACCTTACAATCTCAGCCTTAATCTCAAGATCATCCGTGACAAATTTGTTCTTATCATTTAGTAGCTAGATGATTCTATTCTAAGTTCTCCCTCCATACAAACTAGCATACAAATATTTATTGTTATGAATTTTATGATCCCCCAATTTAACATAATTCATGCGAGACTTTTGCTACATGAAGATATATTCATCTCTGACTTTCTTCTCCCACTTCAAATGAGCCATCCTTTCAGCTGTGATAATCTCTTGATCAAAAGGATGCTTGCTCAAGATGTTTGCTTTGTCCTACTAGACTTGCTTAGTTTTTACAAGCTCATGAAAAAAAATTCCCACACTAATAATCATTGAACTTCTTCAATTCATGCTTTAACTATCTGAGCTTACTCACACGAATAAGATTTGCTCCTCTCAATATTATTCTACCATATTATATTCATAAGGTCGATGAAACCCTATTTCTCAACCCAAAGACTCATAAATTTGAAGGGTCTTGATTCCAATTTTTGCATCACATTCAGATGAACAACCATTATATCATGGTCAAATATAGGGTTTTGGACAATATAAATCTTAGTTGTAGGAAATAAATCAAACCATTCACTATTTTCTAGACCTCTATCAAAAAAATAATAAATCATATAGCCTTGCTCTTTCCTATTAGTCCAAGTTAACTTGGATCCTTCAGTAGGTAAATCACCAAGGCCACAAAATTACAAACAATGATTAAATTCAAGCACCTCCTGAGCATCAACATTACCACCTATATTTAATGGCATAATATTTAATCCTACTAATTCATCCATGTATAAGGAATTTTCTACCTTAATGTGTAGTGAGTTTTAAATGAGCATGATAGGTGATTTAACCTATTTCCTTGCCCTCCAAATCAAGAAATCAAAGAAAGGAAAAATTTTCAAGCAAGAACGTACACAATAGAACTATTCAAGAAGTTTAGAATGAACAAGAGCAAACCTTCTAGTACACCAATGGCCACTAACTTAAAGTTGGACATAAATGACAAAGGCAAGCTAGTTGATCATAAGAGATATTGAGGTATGATTTCTTTATGTTACAATATCAAGACATGATATTATGTTTAGTGTATGCCTATGTGCTAGTTTTCAATTTAATCCTAAGGTAGAGTTATTATTTCCTGTTGCTACTTAAATTAGCCTTTACTTATATCAAACAATTTACTTTTAAACAAAATCCTGAATATCTCAGTGCTAAACCAAATCTTAGCTATTAAATTTTGAGGGTTTAAGATAAATGAAAATTGAGCCTCAAATCAACTTATGATAAAAAATGTGCATATAAGTTAATTAAATAGGTATATTTATCTCTTTCCTAAGGTAACTCCAACCACTTCTATCATTGTATATGCAACTATCACAATATATGTATTCATTCTTCTTGCAAAGAATAGTATGTAGGAGAGGTGTAAAGCATTCATGAAGATGGTAACATAACTAGAATTTTGGAAATTCATCAATTACAGTGTCTTAAACCTTTGATAAATTTTTGGTAACACATTTCATGAAACTACTCAATTCATCTATTCACTAGTATATCCTAGATTTTAATAGTTAATTTTAGGTCATTCAAATATGAGTTATATTATGATAGAAACATAAAATAATCAATGTGTTTATAAAGACCAAGCACCTAGTGTTTGGATGGTATTATGATAAAAAATTGATGATTTTGATATTAAAATATTTTTTCCATAATACCATGCATAATGTAAACCAAACTCTGAAGGATAGAATCAGACTTATAACTTTTTTTATATAAGAAAATAATGATGTTGGTCGGGATATCAATTTTAATTCTAGAAAAATATCTTACCTTATGTAAATTATGCCTTTGCGATTATATTCTTTCTTCATTGACAATTTTGAGACATAAATTTTGATGAGTATAAGCTTTTGTGATAGATATGGGAGCATATGCTATAAGTAGAGGGCATCCTATAGAGTGTCCGATAAGAGGGATAGGTGACCCAAAAGGAGGGACACATGACCTTGTGATGGGAAATTATACCATATAAATGAATGGAGGATATACTATAAGGAAGAGACAATATTCCCTACATGTTAATATTATATCTCCTAGACAGATTTTATCAAGAAATATTTAGTTAGTTAATTATTATGTTCTTTAATATTAAGATAATTTATCTTTTTTGTGAATTATCTTATCATAAGATGTGAGTTAAAGGTAATATGAAGTTGTGTAGGATTTTATTTGATATTATTCATGATATACTACTATTCACGTAAATAGTACCCTAAATAGCGGTTATTTGTTATAGATAAGTTTGTTAAGATATTAGTTAGTTTGGTGTATTTATATTAGATCTTTTAGGATTTTTATCTTATTTAGATTTAGTTATATTATTTTTAAGAGGTTATTATGAGAAGGTGCAATATTGTTATATTCATCATTTGTAATGAACTCCATTAATCATAGTTGAGATAAGTTATTAAATCAAGCATTCTCTCTTGAAACCCTATGTGAGTTTCATTGATCTATGTTTTCATTATCTATATTAATTATAAAGTATATAACTCTATAAATTATTTTATCTATGTTAGTGATAACTTAGAAACCCTTTGATTATTTTCTATGTGATCTTAATCAAGAGTAGTTTGTTGATGTTCATCATTTACATTCTTATCCACTAACCAAAAATATGTTTATTCACCAAACCTACATTTCCTCCATATATCAATTTGATATCAGAGCTTAGTTTTTAAGATATTTTAAGAACTTCAATGAACCAAATAGAAAATTGATTAAAGATTCAATAAAGAATCAAATTTTATTTAAAATCTCTAAATATTCAAACTTTATTCAAAGAAGATATTCAATAATGTATCTTTCTTCAAGATATGGATAGTGAAAACGTAACTAAGATAGTGCAAGGTAGTTACGAACAATTATGCCCTAATATTCAATGTGCATAATGAAATACTAAATGAGATAATCAAGATATTAAGAAATTATATAGGTGAAAAACAAAAAATATTTCTAGAATAGCACAAAGTGTAACATCCCAAAATTAACTACTAAAAAAATAAATTTCTCACATAGTGGAAGCATATAACCAAAATAATGGGTGTTACCGCCCTAATTGACATATGTATTGTAATTCTATGAATATTAGTAACCTTAATTTTGAACATTTAACCTTTTATTTAAAAAATATATGCTTTAAATATTAACTAATTAATTTTGGTTAACCCTTGACCCATAATTCAAATAAATTATTTAATAAAGTATTCTCATTATTTTATCTTACCACTTTTTTATTTAAATCCACCCTAAACTGATAGTTTTACTCGATTTATTTTTGCTAGTAGGACACTCTAAATTTAGATAAATTAATATTATCTTAAACCTAAATTTAACCAAATTCTAACCCTAAATTAATATTTCCTTTTTCTCCTTATTTCCCTTTCTTCCTTCCTTCTTCGTTCCTTGGCCATATCTTCATTCCTTCTTGCTTCTCTGGCTTACTTTGTTGCACCCTATCCCACCTCCTCTTCCTTTATTTCTTCATTCTCCATCCAACTCAACCCAACTCTTCTTCTTTTTCTTCTTCTCTCCCTTTTTTGCCCAACCCATTCTCCCTTTCTTTTATCTCCAACTCATGTGAACCCTAAGCCTATCCTCTTCCTTCTTTCTTTTCTTCTCTTGACCTGTTTGTGCTAAGAACACCAATCACACACCCCCTTCATTCACTAAACATGCCCTTGCACACTCCCTCCTCTTCATCGCCAAAAAGCCAAACAACCCTTGCATGCTACCAAGTACGCATTCCAGCCCTTTTTTCCCTTTCGGTCCAAACACACCAACCCTACATTTCTTTCCCCCCTTTTCACCTATCCTTTATTTTCCTTTCCTCTTTGCCTTGCACCCTGTGTTTCTTCCCTAGCCTACATTGCTTTTGCCACTACTTGGCTCAACAACCTAACACCTTCACCAACTCCGTGTCCCATAATGCCTAAGCCCAAGCCTCCTCCCCGCTAGTTTCCATTTCCCCCTCACCATCCCCAACCATCTATACATACGTACATACACCTCAAGCTCATACCCCCATCTTCCTCCTTCTCCAATCCGAGCCTTATTTTTTGATAAATTAGTAAAATGAATAATATTAAGATGATCCTCCCTTATATATGCCTATTTTCATGGATTCTTTATGCATATTATTGGATTTTCTATTACATTTGTGGATATTGTTTCCTTTGGAATTTTTTTTGTAGGTGCATTAAATGGATGCAAATAAGCTAAAATGAGGCAATATAAAGGCTTTGATTGAAAAGCGAAGAATTTTTACTTTGATTTAATCAAAATTTGGAAAAGTGTAATCAACATAAGTTATAGATCTTCTTCTCAGATTTCCCATGTATCCAAGATCACCTTATTTCGACTCCGAACGAAGAAGATATGAGCCAATAAGGCTTTTTATGTTGATCACCATGGCCATGCAACTTGTCGAAATGACTATTCAGTCTATAACCTCGACATGGCCCGCCCGTGTTAGGTATTAGAATTTATTTTATCAAAATGATTTTAAAGGATCCAACAATTATATTGGGCTGCAGATTTCGCTAGACCTAAGAGGGGATCAGCAAAAGGAGATTTGGGAAGCTAGTTTTTAAATTCATTGCTCTCTATCTTTTATTATTCCTCTATCTTGTATTCATCTCTATTGGATGCAAAAACACATTAGATTAAGTTTTTGAAGCTTTGTAATCATTTGTAGCCTAATCAACTCCTCACATCTTCAACATCCTAGTTCTATCTTCTATTATATTGCTCTTTTTATTTCATCAATGTCTAATTTCTCTATTGGTTAAGTTATGAGTGAGTAGATTTCTTTTTTTGGATTGGATCTAGTCTAAATTGTTGATAAATGATAAATTAGTTTAGTTTATGTTTCGATTGCTTGATTTTTTTTCAATTGTTAAGTTCTTCACTTATGGTTTAATTTTTTAACCACCAATTTGACAAAATATAGGTTTTAATATATGAACTAAAAGGTGAAAATTAATAACTTAAAATCTAAAAATTGAATGAGAGAATAAAACTACAAAAGTAGGCTAGAGTCTCTTAGGGATTTAACGAATTTATCATAGAAAATAATGGATCTAATTCTATTTAATACCATGAATATAGGTTATTAATTTGGATTAGGTACATCCTTTCAACCTCGATAGTGATATTAGTTAATTTAGGCTATTTCACCCTCTCGGATTTAATTAATTTTTTGGTAGATAAATTAATTATTCATTAGTTATTGATTTTTTATGATAATCCAATCCTAGGCCTTTAATTAGATTTATATTATTGTTACCATTACTATTTGGTTTTATTTTGCTAGCCATTTTCCACTCCCAAAATTTGATATGTCTTGATTATAATAAATGGTGAAGATTTGGTAATTAACAATGAAGTCCTTGTGGAATATGCCCTTGTTGTGCTGCAATGAGTCTATGTGGTTGCAGATTATGCACATCATTCTTTTTCTCACTTCACCACCGAACCAACACCACAACCATCCATCTCCCCTTTTTTCCTCTCTCACAGCTCCATTTGGTATGCTCAACAACCACCACCACCATCCTTCTTCTTCCTGTACAACAACCCACACTTGTGTGGCACCCATTGTACACCACCCTAGCCTTACCGTGCTTCCTCCTCTACACCTCACCGACCACCATCAACTTCCTAGCCCTAGTTTCCTTCTTCCTACATGAACCTTACACTGAATCCACCCCCTTCTTGTGCCATCTCCACCACAACAAACTCACTTCCAGCACCAACCACCATGTGACCACCCAGCATCCTTTCACCCCCTCCAACAACAAAGCCAGAAGTCCACACTCCACAATCGAGCTATAACTCCATCGTTAGAGCCTCCCGCATTCCAGCTCCAACCATCAGAACCATCACAAGCCCCAACTACCTCAGCCACCTCCCCTTCTTTTTGTTCCTTTCTTCCTCCCTTCTCTACCTAGCGCCACCACTGCTCCTCCCCATATTCTTTGTAGCTCTATCCGCTAGCATCTCCACCAGCACACCAACCACTGGCTAGCCTTATTGTTACCTCCACCCAACCAACTATTCTACTTCTTTGGAACCCCTTCTTCCTTAGCCCACTCATGCTGCATGAGTTGCGTGAGATCTCTTTTAAAAATTTTACCCCATCTTAATAATAAGGGCATTTTTATAATTCACTCGTTGATAATTATTTTAATAAAAAATGGTTATTCTAGTTATTAAATATTATTATGGTTATTGTGATATACTTTTTAGGTAAAAAAGTATTATTAGAAAAGCCTAATAATTTTTATGAGGTTATAGATAAAATTGTGCTTTTGCTGGAAATCAAGTAATCTTTATACTCTATTAAAATGTTCAAATATCACATGATAGTACCTTATGGTTTTGATGTGTAAATTCTTTCAGCATTCTTGTTACATCATAATCTTTATACTATACTAAAATGTTTATATATCTTATGATAACACATTAGGGCTTCGATGTGTCAACCGTGTTAAGAATGTTTTTTAATTGTAATATTTATGTTATACTAAAATTTTTAGATGTCCCATCATAACACATTAGGGATTTGATGTATAAACCATGTTAAGCATGTTTATTACATTATAATCTTTATACTGTACTAAAATGCTCATATATCACATGATAGCACATGAAGGCTTTTATGTTTAAACTGAGTGAAGCATGTTTGTTACATTGTAATCTGTATACTATACTAAAATATCAAGATGCCGCATGATAACACATTAGGGTTTTTATGTATAAATCATGTTAAGCATGCTTGTTACATAGTAATCTTTATAATTTACAAAAAAATTTATATAGTGTATAATAGAACAATAGGGTTTTGATATGTATAGTTTATTAAGAATGATTCATTCCATTATAATTATGTGTTAATTAATGTTATCATGAGAATCCATAAAAAAGAAAAAAGGAAGTAGTTAATTTATGGCTTGGTTTGAAACTTATCAACCAAGGCACCCCCTATAAGTTGTCAAAATGTGTAGGAGAAATAGAGAAAATCATATCAAGGTTTACTTGCAAGTAAGAGGACTGATTGACATAGATAAGAGAGGGTATAAGAGAGTTGGTAAACGGAGATTAATGTTAGTATAGCTATACTTTTGGTTAAATGAGCAAGTAGAATGTATGACATGATCATGGAATGTAAAAAAGTTAAGTTTGTTATGATCCTAAGTCCAAGAAGTTCAATAATGCTATAAAATTGTTTAGGTAAGGTAGAGAGTTTAATAAATGATTAAACTAGGGAAAATAATTAAATAATTGCCAAAATTTTGTAAAAATTAGAGAAAGGTGAGGAATTAATTTTCCAACCACAATGTATAAAAAATATTTGGCATAATAATTTATTTGAGGTTAAAAGAAAATAAGGGAACCAAATATGGTGAAAATTTCTTAGATGCAATCGACCATTTGGGCCCCTAAACCATAGGGTTCAGAACACTATTAGCCATTCAACCTCTAATAAGCTAAAATCAAATTTAGGGTTTTAAAGGGTAAGATGGTAAAATGAGAACTTATAGGGATAAGTAATGTGTCCAAATAAGGTTTAAGGGTTAGAGAAATGATTAGGATACTAATCACCTAAGAATTAGGATTATAAAAGTTTAGGGTATTACATCACTACTCTCTTAAAAGAGGCTTCATCCTAAATTTCAAAAGGTTAAAGTTGGGGAAGAAGGGAAGAAGGATGTAGGGAAAGGTGATCAAAATACTTAACCTTATGGAATTAAGTACTGACTATTGAGTACTACTCACTTAAAAAAGAAAAAGGATCAAACTTAATGCATATAAATTGAAAAGTTCAAGATGCGATTGACATGATCTCTTCCATCTCCTAGGTTACCTCCTCAACCTTCTGGTGATTTTACAAAACCTTCACAACTAGAACTAATCTTATACTAACCTATCATACCTTGGTATCAAGAACATTTAAAGATATCTCCTTATATGATAACTAATCATTGAGCTCGATCTTATTAGGTTTTATCACAAGGGATGGATCAACGGTATAGCTCCTCAATTGTGAAATATGGAATACATTGTGACCTTGAGCTAACCCTAATGGAAGTGATGAAGGTAGGCCACCTTTCCAACTCTATTAAGAATCTAATATGGTCCTACGAAACATATACCAAGCATAGACTTCCTTCTAAATCTATATACCACCTTGGTAGGTAAGACTCGTATATGAACATTGTTCCCCACCTCAAAACCATCACTATGTCATCCCTAGTTAGTATAACCCTTATGATAACTTTGTAGCGCCATCTTCCTATCCTAAATCAATCGAACCTAGATTATCATCTCCTTGATCATGTTTTTCCTAGTATTATTATCTAGCTAATGTTGCTCCAACATAATGGTATCTTACACTTACATCCATAGAATACCCAAAAAAAAACCCATCCTAATGCTGATGTGATAATTGTTGTGCAAATACTCAACCAAACTTAGTTGGTTCTCCCAAGTACCCTGAAAATCCAAAACACAAGCCTAAAGCATATCTTAAAGACCTTGGATCGTCCTCTAATTTTCTTCATTTCTAGATGGGCGAAAAGCAAAACGCATCCTCAAATTCATACCCATAACCTCCTACAACTTTTACCAAAAGTATGAATGGAATTTCAAATCTCTATTAAAGATTATAATAATAGAGCCACCACAAAAATCATATAGGCATCTACTAAATAATATATACTCTAGGTTAATTTCATCAGTATAAAAACTTAAGGGAATAATAATCATTCCAATGTATCATTCCTCACCATACCATAACTCATGAAAACTTGTAACGCATGTTTACATTTATCAAATCATTATCAAATACCTATACCCACAACATAACCAATGACCTACACAACCTCCATGCACATTTAAACCACACAATAAGGTAAGAAAGGCTTGCATAGAAAAGAAATAAAAACCAATGAAAATATGGGACCACTCCTCAAATTCCTTAAAAATTACACACATAGCAACTCAAAAAAGGCAAATAAACATGATTTTCAAGACTTAAGAGGAAATATAGGACTTAAACATGGCTCCAAAATCAAAATACTAGTAAGGAAGTGAATTTTCAAATCCTTGACATTCTTCTTAGCATATAATCCTTTTGCATAGGGAAGAAAATAATATTAGATAAAGGATGAGAGGTAATAAGAATTGGGGTAAGCATTAGAGAAAAAGGGATTATTTGAAGCTCTAAAAAGGAAGAGAAAGAACAAGGAAAGTAGAGAGAGATTAAGAGGTTTTAGGAAGGAAAGAGAAAGAGAGACTATAACTTTATAATGTGGCATGCTCTTGTTGGAAATGGGCGTAAAGGGGTTATATAACCCAAAACCCTAATCCTCAAGCTCAAATTAGGATTAAAATGGATATATTTCAAAGTTCCTAACCTATTATTAAGAGTTAAAAGAGTGAAAGATGTGTTTAGTGAGATTTGTCACTACAAAAAGGTAATAACACAGAAGGGGAAAATGAGATAGAGCATGGGAGGGATAAAATATTCACATTTTGAAGAAAATTTAGCTTGGTATCATTGATTTGAGGTAAATCTATGAGAGTGAGAGAGATGTTTAGGTCATCAACTTCCTTTTATATAATATTGATCCTCAAATCTAATTTAGTGTGAACAACATTTATATTAAGTGTCACTAATTACATAAAAATGATTTAGAAATAATCCATGTCTCAATTGTCAAGTTTCAATATCATTAGAAAAGAATTTGATTAAAAATAAAATGTAGTAAACTTCCAGGTCACATGAACTAGTTAACTGTCATAAAAGAACTAGTCAAGTCATTTTCACCATTGGGTTGATTCTTCTGAATCAGTTTATTAGTTCTTTTAAATTAAATGCTAGCATACATTGCTAATCAAGTAATTGGTTTCTTGAAAAAACCAAGTCTCCTATGAAAATGAACCTTCCTACAAAGCCTTTTAAAATTGGACCAAAACATAACTCTTAAAAATAATTAAGTATATTTAGATCATGATCAACCACCAAAATTAACACACATTAAAGGGCCTAAATTGGGATATTATACAATGCTCCTCAAGAAGCATGTGAGTTAAGATAAGAATGTTATAAATGACTTATGTTCATCTGTGAGGTGAGACTTTGATCCTAAAAGCACTTCTAAGTAATAACTTGCGACCAATCTTAAGGTTGGTGTAATACCCATAATGTCTAACCCTAATTTTTTGGGACCATATTTTCAGTGACAAAATTTCTAAATGGATCATTTTGATTCCAATCATACTCTTCAAAATTAAAATTAAAAATGAAATTTTATTTTTGTAAGGTTATTTTTGAGCCACTTTTAGTTATAAAAAAACTCCAATAGTTTGGTTTATAATGAGTGTATTTCTTATTCAAATAGTATTTTATGATTTATTATAATTTTTAAATTTGTATAAAGAAGTATTGTTAATACAATTTTAGATAAATGCTTAAGAAAAAATTTCTTACTTTCTTACCTTTATAAGGACATTTTAGTCAACAACAAAAAATTAGTTGTTTACAAATTTTTTATGATGATATTTTTAGATAAACACTTGTTTATAAAATGCAAGTTAAATTATGGTGAACTTGTTAATATTTTTGCCACTTATTTTTAATTAAGTATGAATACCTTAATTTTCCCTATTACTAATATATTTAATCATAATAAACTCAGTAACTTATATTTCTGAGTTGGAAATATCATTTTAAAAATTTCCTTAATTTAAAAAAATATATTATTTTAATTTTATTAGACTTCTATTTTATTGAACTTTCCATTCAAAAAATATATTAAAACCTATTTAAAAATTTTTAGCAACTCTTTTTCCCTTATTGGAAGTTCTCACACCAACCCCAAGCTCCAACAACAAGTCCCTCACACTTGAACTTTAATTCAGCCAATATTTAACTCATAACTATATTCTTCTTATACCACCTTATGTTTTATCATCTCCATTTGTAATAATGTTCATTTAAGTGTTCAATGAACTATCTCTCCATTCCCCTTGAGGATGCAAAACATAAAGATTAAGGGAAGGGATTGGTTTTCTCTTTCATTTACAACTCCACTCTTTTAGTTTTAACCTTATTCACTATAGTATCTCTCCTAAAATATTTTCCCAAGATAAAAGTAGAAAGCTTTACCCATTGTTCTTCCTTCTTAGTATCAAGCCCCTTCTCTTCATCCTCTTAAATTTTCTTCTCCTACTCTAAATATAATGAAATGGTTCTTTGGAAACAACTTTATATCTCCATGGGGTTAGTGATGACCTATGGGGTTAGTGATGAAATGCTATAAGTAACTACATATTAATAGTGTAGGATTAGGGTATTACTATTGGGGATCAATACCAATGTGGAAAAACAAGATCTAATATGAATCAATTAGAACACACAAGAATTTAGAAGAGAAGAACACAAAAGAGCATAGATTGGAGAGAGATGATCTTATTGATGTGAAGTAATTGTGATTAAAAAGATAATCAAAGAAATCATTAACTAAATCACTCAATTCACAAAGGAATTACAAGAGAAGGCTAGAGGAGAGAAGAGGATGTCACTATAGTAATTAGGGTTCTAATCACAAAGTATTTATACTAAACACGAGCTTAGTGTTTCTTTTCAGCTTTGACAGTCTTTAGTATTTCAGCCACAACTTCTTCATTTGACCTCAAATAGATTTGATTCTTGATGAATTGGAAATCTAATAGAAGGATATACAACTTTCATATTCAACACTTTTCCGAATACTAGTTGAATTAGGATCAAGTGTTCACATCTTTCTAGCATAGCTTATAGTTCTACTCTAAATTCCTCCAAAACACTTTACACACCACTCCAAGCTATTATACACACCGAATATGAGTCACAAGCTCACAATTCTCCACCTTGACAATGTATTTAAAGTAGCTAGTAGTAGGAGCACAAAAGAAAATTTGTAAAAACCCATGGGCCCTAAAAGCTATCATGGTACACAGACACCAACCAAGTTTGAACAATGCTCAAACTTGCTCATCATTAGTGGCTTCATTAGCAAATCTGGTGGATTCACAGTAGTAGCCACCTTCTCCAACACTACCTTTCCTATAACAATAGTACCTTAAATGAAGTGGTACCTAATATCAATGTGCTTATCTGATGATGGAAATAAATATGATTTTCTGCCAAATAGATATCACTATAACTATCACTACGAACAATGGGAGCACCACGACCAAACTTAAGCTCACAAACTAAACCACCAAGACATGAATCTCCCTAAAAAGCCTCAGTCATAGCCACATGCTCAGCCTCAATAGTGGATAACACTGTCACATCTTGCAAAGATGACCTCCAACTAATTGTGAACCACCAAGATAAAACACATAATCTCCAGTGGATCTCCTATTATCAAGATATCCACCATAATCAGAGTTAACAAGCCTAGTCAATGAATCAATCAATCTCTTATAATCCAAAAAAGATGATGTAGTACCTTACAAGTACCTTATAATCCACTTCATCGCTTACTATGAGCCTTCCCGAGATTCACCATATATCTGCTCACAACACTCACAACTTGAGCAATATCTAGCCTAGTAAAAACCATAACATACGTCATGCATCTCAAAACATTAGAGTATGGAATTGTGGCCATAAAATCCTCCTCATCTTTATATTCAGGGCAATCTAAAGTAGATAATCTGAAGTGAGTTGCCAAGGGAGTACTAACCAGCTTGGCATCAATTATATGAAACCTCTCTAATACCTTGTTCACATACCTCTCTTGTGATAATTAAAGTCACTTCTTTCAGCGGTCTTGAATGATATCCATGCTAAGAATCTTCTTCGCAACTCTTAGATCCTTCATCTCAAACTCAGTATTCAGCGTTATTTTTATCTTGTTAACTTAATATAAATCTTTTTATGCAATAAGCATATCATCAAAATACAACAAAAGATACACTAGAGAACCATTAGCAACCTTCTTCAAGTATACACATCCATCGTAATCACTCTTGGAGAACCCATGCTCAATCACAAACTAACCAAACCTCTAGGGGACTACATCAGACCATACAATGACTTCTTCAATAAACACACATGATCTTGCTTGCCTTTAATAACAAAATCATTTGGTTAGCACATATAAATCTCCTCTTCGAGCTCACCATGTAGAAAGGTTATTTTAACATTTAATAACTTTAACTCAATATCATGAAAAGCCATAAGCACAAGCAAAGTACGAATAGGAAAAAATACCTTGTTATAGTCTACACCGGGTATTTAACTAAACCTATATGCAACTAAACAAGCCTTGTACCATGGTCCCTCAAAACCTCGATTTCCTTATTTAAACTTGTACATCCACTTGCAATCAACTATTTTATTCTTTCTAGGTGCCTTCACAAGTTCCCATGTCTAATTATTCCATAGAGATTGCATCTCCTCCTTTATAGCAACACACCACTGAGTAGAATCAGCATTGACAATAGCATAACCTACAAACTCCTCAAAGCCATATCTCATAGGAGGCTTTACAACCCTCTATGGTCTACTTCAAGCAACACCCCTTTGCTCCACCTATTACCTAGATCCACTCACTTAGGAATAGTGGGTCTCATACTAGAAGAGTCTGACTCATTCAAATCAACCTCTACCACCACCTTATTTAAAACACCATGTAGGATCAACTGCTCCACCTCTTCAAACAATTTATCAAAAGAAAACTTAGAATTTTGGAAGAATACAGACTCATTGAAGGTAACATCCCTACTAGTTAAACACTTGAATGCGAATGGGTCCCCTAATCTGTACCCCTTCACACCAGATGTATAACAAAGAAAAATACACTTCTGTACTCTAGCTTTGAGCTTCCTATCATTCATATAAGCATAGGCGGGACATAAAAAAACATGCAAATTAGAATTATCAATTAGTTTGCTAGACCATACCTCCTTAGGTGTCTTCAAATCAATGGGATAATTGGGTGATCTATTCATCAGGAACGCCGCCATATGAACTGCCTTAGCCCAAAGCTCCTTGCCTAATCTATCCTATGACAACATACATCAAGCCTTCTCTAATAGGGTCCTATTCATCATCTCAACAATCCCATTCTATTGTGGTCTTCCAACATAATTGTGATGCCTAGAAATATCATAGTCCTCATAGTAATCAATGAAACTATGCTCCACAAACTCAAGGCTATTATCTATCCTGAGAAACCTCACCTTTCTCCCAATCTACTTATCTAGGAAGGTCTTCCAACGCTTGAAATCACTAAAGAAATCATTCTTATTTTTAATAAAATAACACCACACCTTTCTACAGAAGCCATCTATAAATGTTAGTAGGTATCATAAACCGCCCTTGAAAACAACGCTTATATAACCCCACAAATCAGAGTGAACAAAATCGACATACCCCTTTGTATTATAAGTAGCCTTTGAAAAGCTAACCTACTTTTACTTGCTAAACACATACTGCTCACAAAAATCTATATTACCTGTAGTCTACCCATCTGACAACTGTAATCCCCCAAAAATAAAATTTGCTTGTAAAATTATTTATTTTAATTATTTTATGGATTTTAGAGTATGTAAACTTGGATAAGAGTATTTAAAAAATTAAAAATAAATATTTTTCTATTTATCATATTATTGTATTTAAATAATTTTCCAAAACCAATATTTTACCAACTTTATCCTTTTTAAACTAATATATTAGATTATAATGAATTAAATTATTAAATTAAATAATTTATCAAGAATATTACATTTTATGATTTTATAAATTAATTTACTTTATTTCCCTATTTTCCCCATTTCCCTTTTTACCCTTTTCCCTTTTTTTCCTTTCCTCCTCTTCTTTTACCCTTTCTCCCTCCCTGGGCCGCCCGGCCAGGCTAGCCTCCCCTGCGTGCTTGGGCCACGCCTGTTCCCGTCCCCCTTCTCCTCCTCGCGCCCGCCTAGCACGTCCAGCCCGCCTCTCCTTTATTTTTTTTTCTCCCTGGACCGGCCAGCTCTCTTCTTTTCCTGCGCCGGTCCAGCCGCCCAGCACCTCTCCTCCCTTTCTCTCTTCTGCCACGCCGACCACCATTTCTGCCATCGTCGAGCACGCCGCCGCCTACAACTGCCACCGGCCACCACCTACCTCCCTGCCCTCTCTCTCTTCCTCTCTCCCCTATCATTTTCTTTCCCAATTCGAACCAAATCGTCCCTGAACCATAGCCCGCGTACCCCTCTTCCTTTCCCTCTTCTCCCCTTCTCTTTCCTCTACCAATCGACCACCACCTACCACCCTTCGTCCCCTCACCAGCCAGCCCCAGCCCCTGCCCCTCTCTTCTCCCTCTTCTTTTTCTCCATCTCCCCAACCTTTCATTCCCCTCATTTTCGAGCCTTCTCCTTCCCCCGAGCTCCCTCTTCTCTCCTTCCTTCTCCCCCCATTTCTTCCCCGGTTTTTGATCGCCACCGCCCGCCGCGCTTGAACCACTAAGCCCAACCCCTGTGCCACCTTCTACCACCACCTACTACCACCCTACACCACCACGAGACCCCCAAAGCCCCTTCGAGCCCTGCACTTTCCCCTTTATCCACCTCTTCCTTTTTCTCCCCAGTTTTCCCCCTTACCGTCGAGCCACCTGCAACCGCCACTTCCGTCGCCGTGCGGCCACCTCTGCCACCACCCAACCCACCGTTCGACACCCTGCAACCCCCTCTACAACTACCGTGCATCAGTTGGCCAAAAACAACCCTTGAACCCCTCCATTTTTCCCTCTCCTTTTCCTTCCTTCACAACCCCTCCACCTCGACCCTTCTCGGCAGCCAACTTCGCCGTCTTCGCCGCCCTATGCCGTCGTGAAACCACCCTTAGCCTCCACCTACACCCCCTCTTCACTTCTGCACCATTCCCTTGCCTTGAAACCTCCCCCGCCTACCCTCTTTTCTAGCCCAAATACCCCAACCCGAAAATGGCTTATTTTTCTTTCTTCACCCTCTTCGAGCCCTTTTCTCCCCATAATTTTGCATGAGACTCACGCTGTTCATGCAGCGTGAGCTCCCCCTTTATTTTGTAAATTATTTGGCTAATTTTTAAGGTACAATAGTATTTTATGTTAAGTGTTTTATTAATTAAATTTTATAAAGTTTTATGCTTGGATTCTTATTTCTAACATAAATATGATGGATATTATTTTTAGGTGTTGAGTTGCTAATTAAAGCCTAAATCTTTAACCGGGATACCAGTAAGATTTGATATTTTGCGGGATTAAGGTAACCGTTAATCCTCCCCTAAATACATGGAAAAACGTATGCTAGCACATTAGGGATTTAGTATGATTTTATGCATGGTTTGTGTGCTTAGCATGATATATATATATGGTTGCTTATATTGCTTGATAAAAAGGAAAGTATGATAACCTTTGTGCCATGTGTAGGTATGAAAATTAAGGAAGAAGTTTGATTATTGATGGAAATATTGAATGCTTTTTTATGATGGATTATGTTGCTAATGCATGAGTAATATTATTGCCTAAGGGCATTTTAGTAATTATGCTTATGAAGTATGTGATCTAATGTATGTAGTTGCTAATGAGTATTATGTTGAATAATGACAAGTTGGTGGACTTAGAGGATAAGAATGAAGTACTAATATCATTATTTTATGTAGTGATGGTATATTCATAAAAATAGTGAATAAAGGGGTTTAGTAGAAATTTTATAAGTAAAAGGGTATTTTGGTAATTTCAAAAGAAAGGGGTGGAATGATAATTTTATAAGTAAATGGATAAAATTGTAAGTTGTGAGAAAGAAGGGTATTATGGTAATTTTTGAGATAAAAGAATAATATGGTAACTTTATGATTAAATGGCAAAATGATAATTTTATAAAAGGGTATTATGGTAATTTTTGGAGAAAAGGGTAAAGCGGCAATTTTGGAGTCAAAGGGCAATATAGTAATTTTATAAGTAAGTGGTAAGAATGGTAATTTTGGAAGTAGGGGTAAAATAGTAATTTTGGATGAAGGAGGGCATTATGGTAATTTTTCAAGTAAATGGGCATTACAGCAAATTTTGGAAGTAGAGGAGCAAAATAGTAATTTCATAAGCAAGTGGTAATATGGTAATTGTATAAGTGAATGGCAAAATGATAATTTATAAGTAAAGGGGTAATATAGTAATTTTGGAAAAGAAGGGCATTATGGTAATCTTAATAATGGAGAAGGACAATCTAGTAATTATAAATATGGAGAAGGGTAAAACTGGTAATTATAATATGAAGAAGGGTAAATTAATATTTGTAATTATGAAGAAGGGTAATTTGTGATTTATGATAATTAAAAAGGGTAAAATGGCAATTAAAATATTTATGAGGGGTAAAATGGTAATTATGATAAAGGAGAAAGACAATTTGGTAATTTATCCAACTAAAGGGGCAATTTGGTAATTTAGCCGATTAAAGGGTAAAGTGATAATCATTTAACCAACTAAAGGGGCAAAATAGTAATCATGATAATGAAGGAGGGTGATTTGGTAGTTTATCCATCACAAGGGCAATTTAGTAATTATAACAAAGGAGAAGGGCAACTCGGTAATCTAACCAACTAAAGGGAAAATATGTTAAGGTTAATAATTATGAAGGGTGAATGGTGAACTAAAAAGTGTAGGAGATAACTTGGTAACCTAAATTGGATAAGGGGTAATTTGGTAATTATGCAACCTAAAGGATAATATGGTAATTTATCAAGTAAGAAAGGGATGACTTAGCAATTATATAAGTAAGGGGTAAATAAGTAATTTGAACTTAATATGTCGTTGTGATTGTGGAACATTATAGTATGATTTAAATAATGTTGATTAGCCAAGTAAGAGTATTTGATAATTAGTATGGCCTTAATGGTTTTCTCTGTGATATCCTCGATAATCATCTGAATAAGAAACGATTAATGATATCGGAACGATTGAAAGTGAATAAGTATCTGATTATTGTGCTTTTTTGATCACTTTAATTAAGACCTCGAGATTGGGAATGGTGACTCCTTAGGGGTCGCTACCCTAAGGACGTGGTTTAGTCCACGATTATTTTGGTATTTGCTGGTGTGCCTTTGTGCCCCAGCCAGGCCCTATATCTTACTCTTTCTAGCTCTACGGACCTAGTTAGGGGGTATGCATACTTATGGATTAGGTGTCCTTGTTGGTAAGGTACCGAGTTAGCTTTATGCACCAGTACGACCAAGGTACATTTGCGTCCTTGGGTTCGTGGTTGAAGGGTACTGAGTAGTTGATATGCACCGGTACGACCGGTGTACCTTTGTGTCCCGGGTTATTGATCTCCCGTTTGAGGCAAATAAATATGATTGATGTACTGATTAAAGAAAGGAAAGATACTATTATCGAAAGTGGAATATTAATGAGCCGAGCCCAGATGATTCTGATATTAAGTACCGGTCCACCAGTTATAATATTAGCCAGGAGCTTTGTGCCCTAGATGATTATTCTTTATATATCCTGGTCCACCGGTTATAATAGTGGCCAGGAGCGTTGTGTCCTAGATGATGATTCTTTATATATCCCGGTCCACCGGTTATAATAGTGGCGAGGAGAGTTGTGCCTTGGATGATGATTCTTTATATATCCCGGTCCACCGGTTATAATAGTGGCCAGGAGCGTTGTGCCATGGATGATGATTTCATATATATTCCGGTCCACCGGCAATAATAGTGGGGGTCCCGAGCTCAATAAAACAAGTATTTTATGTGAATAAAGTTATGGAAAAATACTAATCACTTATAGTGGAACACCATGTGAGTCGAGGCCAGACCGGTCCACCGGCAAATAATAGTGGTCAGAGGCGTTCTGCTCTGAGTGTATACTTTTCGGTCCACTGGCAATAATAGTGAGGTTCTCGCACTCACATGGATATAAAATATGATCTTGATTGAATGGTGATGGAATAATGGCTTAAGGCCCGAATGTATTGATTTTACGCTATGATATGGCTTAAGGCCCAAAAGTATCGATCATGAATTATAACCTATTTTATGTGTGATTGTTATGTATGCACTTCAGTTTACCTATGTATATAGCTACACTATGTGTTGCATTGCGGGCGTGTCCTTAAGTGTGGTATTAAAGGGTTACTCAGTACCGTAGTACTGAAGGGATTCCCTTTTGGGGCCCCTACCTATTCAATGGGCAGTGCCCTTGCAAGTCTTTTCAGGTGCTACTCAAGTGGGCTACGGGGAAAGAGAGTAAGGAATTATTCGGTACCATTAGGCCTTTTCTCCTTCTCATTTAAATTCTTGGTTTTAAATGTATATGTTATTACTGTAACCACCATTGGTGGATTTTATTCTGGTAAATGATTTGATGCGCTACTCTGATTTAAGTATGTTAAATTTCTTGCAAGTTGTATTTCATTTTCCTTTAGCCTTAACACTTAGTATTGGAACAGTATGAGTAAACCGGTCTAATACTAAGTGTGGCGGTAATACTCCCAAACCTCACGTTTTATTTATTTACTTCCGCAAATTTCCTTTTTAATTAACGAAATTGTTCAGTAGTGAAATTTGGGGGTGTTATCTCTTGGAGAGTTTAGTTATGCCTTTAACACTCATGTGTCCAAGTTGCATACACCAAAGTCTAGTAACATCTAATTCAGACATACTTGATGATGTTACTGCAACTGCTCCCTCAATAGTGGAACTAAAAAGCTCATATAGTGTCCCGACCATCTTTCCTTTCATTACAACAAGAACCCCACTAATAATCCTTATTGTGCCATTCTCGATCACACAATGATATTGTAACACCCCCAAATTTACACAATTCTTTTTTAAAACAAAAAATTACTTATAAATAAAAACAGTAAATTTAAGGGATGTTACCGCCACACTTAGTATCAGACCAGTTCACTTCTACCATTCTAGTACCAAGTGCTAAGGCTAAGAAAATAACTCAACACATTATTAGATAACTCAAATTCATAAATACGGAAATCAAGTACGCATGTATCTTTATACAATCCAAAATACGAGAGTTAGTTTTTTAGGGAGAAGAGATAACTACAAACATAAAATTGTTCTGAAGTGCTTAACATAAATTAAAGAAAATAGGGAGAAAATCTCAATGGAAATCCGGCCACGGCACTTTGAAATGGATTCGGCCCAATCATCACTCAGTCCCATCTGATGTCCCATAGACATCAATCGCGTTAAAGTAGAGATCTCCTACCTACAACAAGTCAGATGGGCCTTCTACTCATGGGAATGAGTAGCACCCATGAAAGGGGTGATCAGTACGCTACGTACTGCGTAAGGTAACCGAGTACTAAGGATAACACACAAAAATCCACATAACCAGGCATAAGAATAAACCACCATCAGGGGAAAACATAATAACACAATAATAAACCATCATTCGGTGGATATAAAGAAAGGCCCATTTATAGTCCGGATTACTTAGTTAATTAATCTCTGATAGAAAATCGATTCACACCATGCTTTTTATCAAATCCATGTGAGTACAAAAGCCCCCACTATTATAGTCGGTGGATCGGAGGCACATAGGGTAACATACCCTAACCACTATTATAGCCGGTGGATCGGAGACACATAGGACAACGCGTCCTAACCGCTATTCCTAACTCGTGGATCGGTTGGCCTCGAATCACGTGGTGTTCCACTATAAGTAATTAATGTCTTCTAGGTATTTTAACAAAACTCTGGTTTGTTTTTGTTGAGCTTGGGAACCCCCACTATTATAAACCGCGGATTGGTTTACGCATAGAGCATCCTGCTCTAACCACTATTATAACAGTGGATCGGTCACACATAGGGTAAAAACCCTAACCACTATTCCGAACTAGTGGATCGGTTGGTCCCGTCTCAACTATCTTCCACTTTATATAATTAATATCTTAAGTATCTTATTCACAATCTTTGACTCAGACACGCATGAATAACTCCATGCAAACCCTAGCTCCCATAAAACCCTAGCACCACATAAACCATGCAATCCTGACTACCATGCAACATACCACACTTCCATGCGAACCCTAGCTCCACATAGACCACCCTTCCATGCAAGCCCTCACTCCCATGCAACATACCACACTTCCATGCAACCCTAATACTACTATACAACGTACCACACTTCCATGCAACCCTAATATTGCCATACAACGTATCACACTTCCATGCAACATTAATATCATCACGTGAAACCCTAACACCATGCAATTATAATAACACCATGCGAACCCTAACATGCATGTTTGAAGGCCACATCGCATATTACCACATGCAAATAAAACGCAAGCCATATAACAACCCAAGATCATACGTGAACTCCACATCATATCATATATGACATAATTAATAATGATAACATAGAATACATGGCATATGAAGCACATAATGCATATAAACACACAAATGGCCTCAGTAACACCCTTACCTAATAGGTCACCGGTCTTGGTGCACGCTCCTATTCCACCTGAGGGCTTTGACTTGGCTCACTTATTATGGGGGAAAATACTAGAATTAGCTTCCCTTCTAAAATACTATTAGCTTCTAACTTGTCCTATGTCTTGGTTCTTAATTAACTACACCCAATACTACTAAAATACTCATAAAATACTATTGTAATTTAAGGTAAAAACGTGATATAAGGGTTTCTACCCTTCATCAATATAAAGTTAGTAAAGGTAATAATAATAATAATAATAATAATAATAATAATAATAATCATAATAATAATAATAATAATAATAATTTTAATAAAAAGAAACTATTACTAATAATAGTAATATTGATAGAAATCTTAATAATAATAATAATCAAAGCCTTAAAAATGACAAGGTGGGGTTTCGACCCTACCCCTAAATAATAAAATACCATTCAATAATATTAATAACATATATTATTTAAAATAATATTAAAAAAATAAAGATAATAATAATAATAAAAATATTATTATTAAAAATAGTAATAATAATACTTTAAAGTATAGGTGCGAATGATAACAAAATAATAAGGTCTCTGCCCTTCCCGAATAATTACGAATAATAAAAAAAAATTATACTAATAATAATAATAATAATAATAATAATGATATTAATAATAATAATAATAATGAGAATGATAATAAAACATACAATATTTCAAATAATACCTAAACTTCGAAACTAATAACCCTAATTATTTTATTCCTACTCTCTACCCTGCAAAGAAAATTTTGCATTAATATTCCATCAAATAACAATAATAATAACAACAATAATAATAATCGAATAACAATAAAATTTGAATAAATTTAAATAAATATAAAGGAAGGTCTAAGATGGTCTAGGGTTTCACCTTTGGTCGGCAGGGATGGGCGGCACCGGTGGTGGTGCACGACGGTGGCCGAAAAAAGAGTCTCAGAGGGAAAAAGATGAAGAAAAGAGGGAAGGAGAAGGGAAATGAGAAAATAAAGTTATGGTTCAGTGGAGGAGAATTAGAGGGAGTTTTTGCGTGGTGCAGATGGCATTAGAAGTGAGAGAAGTGGTGGCGGACGGTGGCTTAAAGGTTGCGGGGTACAGATTGTTTTCAGATGGGCAGGAGATTTTGCACAACTATGAAAGCTCAAGCGAGATGAATCGAGGGATTTGGAGGGCTTGGTTAGCTAGAGGGAATTGCAAGGAAGAATTTGGGTTGCGATGTGGTGGTGGTGCTGAGGTTCGCTATCGGCGGTAGAAGATGCATCTAGGTCGCGGTGGCTGGCGGTTCTCACTTACGGTTCGGGAAAGAAGAAGTTTCAAAAACATCCACAACTAGGCTATTTATAGAGTTTAGATGAGTTACTAGGGTTTTGGAGGTCGGTAGGATGGTATTGGAAGCTAGGGTTTGGGTGGCCGGTGGCAGAAATTAGCAAGCGATTGTTTGGGTCGAGGTCGAAATTTCGTGAAGCAAAAGAGAGGGAACGAGCGAGAGTTGAGGACAATCGATCATGCAAAGCTAATGTGCGAGTCGAGAGGGAGAAAAAGAGGGGTGAATGGGCCGGTCAAAGTCCTCATGGATGGTGCCACTATTTTTGGGGGTGAAAGTTGCAGGCTGCATTGACGGAGGAGAAGGGAGGAAGAAGGAAGCAGGGGGGTGAACCAGTCGGCCGGGAAAGAAAAGAAAAGGGAGAGAAGCGGGCCAGTCAGCGTTGGTTAATTTTGTCATTAAATGAGATGCAACGTCTCAAGCGGAAACGAGTCAAAACGCATCATTGGGATGCCGCATGAAGGAGGCAACGACGCTAGGCCATAGAGGAAGGAGAAGGAGAGGTGGGTTGGGCCGCGTCAGACCCAACTGGCAGGAGAAAAGAAGAAAGAAAGAAAAGAAAGAAAAGAAAGAAAAGAAAGAAAAAAGGAGGAAAGAAAAAGAAAAAGGAAAAAGGGGAAAGGAAAATTTAAAGTTTTGGGTTTAAATAAATTAATTTGTATAATTTAGGTATCTAAAATAAAACATTTATTTAAAATAATATTAAATTTTCTTTTTAGGATAATTTAGGGTTTTTAAAATATTTTTCCTAAATTCCTTTTTAATTAACAAAAAGCCCAGTTTTTCCTTTGTAAAAATATTCATAAGTTCCTAATAATTTTCTCTAAATAAATTCCTATTATTCTAAATAAAAAATTAAATTAATTTTCCAATAATTCCTTATTTAATAATATATCTTAAAAATAAATAATTATGGGACATTTCATCACTACCCCGTTAAAAACAGACTTTGCCCCCGAAGTCTCCTGCAACTCTCTACGATTAGGGCTAGGGTATTCTAAACTTTTAGAATAACAGATTATTAACTATACTTAAATCCACTACCCCCTTAGTGACAAACTAGATAAAAAGGATCTAACCTGCAGCGAAAAGCTCCGGATATGTTTCTTGCATATTTTTTTCGGTCTCCCAAATAGCTTCCTCAATCCCTTGTCAACTCCATAAGTTCTTAACTAGAGGCACCGAACTCGTACGAGTCTTTCTTAATTTAGTGTCGAGAATCCGCACCAGTCGCTCCTCATAAGTCAGGGAATCATCCAATTCAACCTCGTCTGGCTGAATTACTTGTGATGGATCAGCAACGTACTTTCGCAGCTGAGAAATGTGAAACACATTATGCACTCGTGCCAATTCTGGAGGAAGAGCTAATCTGTAAGCAACTTCACCTACTCGCTCCACTATCTCATAGGGCCCAATATATTTGTGGCTCAACTTGCCTTTCCTTCGAAACCTCTACACCCCTTTGGTAGGCGAAACCCTTAGCAACACTTTGTCTCCAGGATTAAAATCTCCATCCCTACGCCTCTAATCGGCATAACTCTTTAGTCAGCTCTGAGCTGCTTTCATCTGATCTTGGATTTTTCTGACCTGACGAGTCATATCTTCAATCATTTCTGGTCCCATCACAACCGTCTCGCTGATGTCACTCCAACACAATGGAGTCTTGCACTTCTGTCCATACAACGCCTCAAAGGGAGCCATCCCAATACTGGCGTGATAACTATTATACGAGAACTCCACAAGATGCAAGCGCTCCTCCCAACATCCCTGGAAATCCAATACGCATGCACTCAACATATCTTCCAAGGTCTGAATGGTCCACTATGTCTACCCATCTGTGGCAGGGTGAAAAGCGGTGCTCATCATTAATTTGGTTACCAAAACTTCCGGTAGCTTACCCCAAAAGTGAGAGAGGAACCTTGAATCTCGATCTGAAACTATATCCTTCGAGAATCCATGGTGGCTAACCACGAACTTCATATAAGCGTTCGCCAATTGCTCCATACTCTAGGTGGACTTCATAGGAATGAACATGACTGACTTGGTTAATCTATCAACAATAACCCAGATAATATCACAATCGCTTCGGGTCCTCGGTGGACCACTCATAATGTCCATAGAAATGGAATCCCATTTCCATATAGGCACCTCTAAATACTGCAGTAATCCCGCTGGTCTCTAATATTCAATCTTGACCTTTTGGCACACCAGACACCAGGATACAAACTCACCTACTTCTCATTTCATCCGTGGCCACCAGTACATCTTTTTGAGATCCTTATATAACTTTGATCCTCCTAGGTGAACCGAATAGGGAGTTTGATGTCCTTCCTCCATAATACGACGCTTAAGATCTGGACAACTCTGGGGCACACACCAACGGACCCTGAATCGGATACTGTCATCATCATGGACTTTGAACCCTTCCGCCTTGCCTTCCCACATCTTCTATCGGATCCTTCCCAACTTAACCTCTCCAACCTGGCCGGCTCGGATCTCTTCAAATATATTCGGAGTAAGCATCAAGGCATTCATACGGGCTTCAAGGTCTCCCTACTGAATCATCTCGATCTCTAGATCTAATAACTCCCTTATTGTCCGATCAGCAACCACACAACACAGCATGGAATGTGTAGTCTTCCTACTTAGAGCATCAGCAACCACATTGGCCTTACCCTCATGGTAGGTCAACTCAATATCATAATCCTTTACCAGCTCCAACCATCTTCTCTGCCTCAAGTTGAGCTCCTTTTGCGTGAAGATATACTTGAGGCTCTTGTGATCCGTAAAGAATTTACACTTCGCCCCATATAGATAATGCCTCCAAATCTTCAAGGTGAACACCACAGCAGCTAACTCAAGATCATGTGTGGGATAATTTTGCTCATGTTTCTTTAGTTGTCGCGAGGCATAAGCTACCACTTTACCCTTCTGCATTAACACGCATCCCAACCCATTCTTGGATGCATCGCTGTAAACCTTAAACTCCTCAGTCCCCTCAGGTAAAGTCAACACCGATGCAATGGTCAACCTCTTCTTCAGCTCTTGAAAAGCCTCTTCACACACCTCATCCCACTGAAACTTCGTAGTCTTCTTCAAGAGATTAGTCAACGGTCTCGCTATCTTAGAAAATTTCTGCACAAATCGTCTGTAATATCCAGCCAAACCTAGAAAACTCTGAATCTCCGATATATTTGTAAGAGGCTTCCTTAATCTTAGCAGGGTCCACAGCCTCTCCCTTAGCTGATACAATGTGACCAAGGAAAGCTACCTCATAAAGCCAAAATAGCACTTCGATAACTTAGCATATAGATGATGCTCTCTCAATGTGCTCAAAATGGTGCGTAGATGCTGTTCGTGCTCCTCATTTCCTCGGGAATACACCAGAATATTGTCTATAAATACCACCACAAATTGATTTAAGAAAGGTTTGAATATCCTCGTCATTAGATCCATGAATACTGCAGGAGCATTTGCAATTCCAAAGGGCATCACTATAAATTTGTAATGCCTATATCGGGTCCGGAATGTAGTCTTCATAATGTCAGCATCAGTGATCCTCAGCTGATGATACCCGGACCTCAAATCGATTTTGGGAAACATCGTAGCACCCTTCAGTTGGTCAAACATATCATCTATTCTTGGGAGTGGATACAGGTTCTTTACCATCAACTCATTCAACCCCTTGTAGGCGATGTAGAGATGGAGACTACCGTCCTTCTTCTTCACAAACAAAACCGGTGCTCCCTACAGTGATACACTAGGCCGGATATACCCGTACTCTAAGAGTTCCTCCAACTGGGCCTTCAATTCTTTCAACTCAACTGGTGCCATTCGGTAAGGAGCCTTGGAAACAAGCTCAGCTCCCGGCACTAACTTTATCTTGAAGTCATTTTCTCGAACCGGAGGCATACCTAGTATTTCTTTGGGGAACACGTCTGGAAATTCTTTAACTATCGGAATACTATCCAATGCGGCCAAATCCTTGTTGAGCTCCTGTACACTGCATAAATATAAGGGATAACCCTTCTGGATCAAAGCGTGCAATGTGACTGCTGACACCACCTTAGTGATTGGCTCGGGCTGAGTCTTCCGGTAAGAAACCCTAGTTCCATTCGGGCCTTGCAAAATCACCTATTCCTTGGCACAATAAATAACTTCTTTGTACTTCCCCAGCATATCCATGCCCAAAATCATGTCAAAGTGCTTCAGGTCCATCCCAATTAGGTCTACTAGGAAGTCTACTCCTCCTATATCTAAGGCCACGTCAGAAAACCTCTGACTACACTCCATCCAGTCACCCGACGGAAGCATAAAAGATAGCTCTACTCTAGCAGATGGTAACAATCCAGCCTTAGAAGAAAATGCAGAGGAAATGAAAGACAACGTAGCACCAGAATCAAATATAACATATGCTGGTAATGAATAGATGGTGAACATACTAGTAACAACAACCAGTTGTCGGCCTGCCTCGGCCTAACTAATAATGTTCAAGCGCCCTCCTGGCTGACCTCCCTCCTGAGGATGAGGCCTAGATCCCTGCGGTCTTCCCCTATCTCTCGAGCTGGGGCATCGGATGGAGCAGGTGCTCTCTGATAGTGCCGTTGGGATGAGTTCTAACAATACTGCTGAGGTATGAGAGCTCCTCCATGTTGGGGTGGTTGGTTCTGACTCTGCTGGAAATGAGGGGGCCTCCAACACTCCACTGCTCTATGACCCATTATCCCATAGTTTAGGCATGTAATCAACTTGCAACACAAGTTCTACCTGAGTGGGTCCGATAACACTTCCAACAAACTAGGCCTCTTAGGGGCCCTTGGGTCCCGCTACTATCTCTCGGTGGTGGCCTCCTGGACTCTCCGACCCTAGTCTAGGTCCTGCTCCAAGAACTCTAGACCTCGGGCTTCCTCTTTCCCAAAATGGTGGCCTGCTCATGGACCAGCGTGTCTGCTATGCAGGCACTCTCATACAAGGATGCCAAATCCGTGAACGACACGAAACCCATCATGCGGTGGATGCTGAAATTTAGTCCTTGTTCGAACTGAAAGACCATCGTGGATTCATTGGCAGCGATCCTTGGGGAAAACCAAAGCAACTCAGTGAACTTGGCGTGGCACTAGCGAACTGACATTGGCCCCTATGTCAGCTGCATGAACTCCCGGATCTTGTCCCTCCTAAGACTCTCGGGATATAATTTGGTACCGAGGGCGGTCTTAAATGCCTCCCAGGTAGTCGGAGGACCTTCTTTTGCACGAAACTCCTCCCACCAGGCGTCTACTACGCCCTAGAGGAAGAATGCTGCAATGTTGGGCCATCGGTCGAGTGGGCAATTCACAGCCTCAAAGGTGCGATCCAGATCACGGATTCACCCCTCTAAATCCACCTGGTTATCCTCCCCGGAATACGTCAGAGGGTGATGTCTGGTAACCCTCCCAAGCCAATCTTCCTCAAAGTTTTGAGCGTGATGGGTGAACTCCAGGAAGGCGGTGATGGCCTCCTCCAAACGCTTAATTCTCCCGTTGTTTGCTATCTAGCTACACAAAAACAAACTCTTAGAAGAGGACCCACTAATTCAAAGTTATTGACAAGATTTTCTACTCCTTAGGAAAACCCTAATCTACAATTATACTCCTCACCGTGGCCAAGCTCCAAAATTTAAAATAGAAAGAGTTTTTAATTAGGGCGCAAATTCTTTTCAAAATTCAGATAAATCTTTCAAAATCAATTTCATTTCTTAAGAAAAACGAGTGTGGTCAATAAGATCAACCGCTCTGATACTAACTTGTAACACCCACAAATTTACACAAAATTTTTTTAAAACAAAACACTACTTATAAATTAAAACCGTAAATTTTAGGGATGCTACCGCCACACTTAGTACCAGACTGGTTCAGTCCTACCGCTCCAGTACCAAGTGCTAAGGGTAAGAAAATATCTCTTAACATTATTAGATAGCTCAAATTCGTAAATACGGGAATCAAGAAAGCACGTGTCTTTATACAATCCAAAATATGAGAGTTAGTTTTTCACGGAAAAAAGATAACTACAAACATAAAATTGTTCTGAATTGCTTAACATAAATTAAAGAAAATAGGGAGAAAATTTGAGTGGAAATTCGGGCACGCCACTTTGAAATGGATTCGGCCCAATCATCACTCGGTCCCATCTAATGTCCCATAGTCATCAATGGGGTCAAAGTAGACATCTCCTACCTATAGCAAGTCAGATGGGCATTCTACTCGTAGGAATGAGCAACACCCATGAAAGGGGTGATTAGTACGCTACGTACTGAGTAACGTAACCGAACACTAAGGCCAACACACAAAAATCCACATAACCAGGCATAAGAATAAAGGAGCATATAGGAAAAAATAATAACACAATAATAAACCATCATTCGGTGGATATAAAGAAAGGCCCATTTATAGTCCGGATTAATTAGTTAATTAATCTCTGATCGGAAATCAATTCACACCATGTTTTTTATCAAATCCATGTGAGTACAGAAGCCCCCACTATTATAGTCGGTGGATCGGAGGCACATAGGGTATCATACCCTAACCACTATTATAGCTGGTGGATCAGAGACACATAGGACTACGCGTCCTAACCACTATTCCTTACCGATGGATCGGTTAGCCTCGCCGTAAGTAATTAATGTCTTTTAGGTATTTTAACGAAACTCTTGTTTATTTTTGTTGTGCTCGGGAACCCCCACTATTATAACCAGTGGATAGGTTTACACATAGAGTATCTTGCCCTAACTACTATTATAACCGGTGGATCGGTCACACATAGGGTGAAAATCATAACCACTATTCTGAACCGGTGGATCGGTTGGTCCCGTCTCAACTATCTTCCACTTTATATAATTAATATCTTAAGTATCTTATTCACAATCTTTGATTCAGACACGCATGACTAACTCCATGCAAACCCTAGCTCTTATGCAAACCCTAGCACCTAATAAACCATGCAATCCTGACTCCCGTACAACATACCACACTTCCATGCAAACCCTATCTCCATGTAGACCACCCTTCCATGCAAACCCTAACTCCCATGCAAGATACCACACTTCCATACAACCCTAATACTGCCATACAACGTACCATACTTCCATACAACCCTAATATTGCCATACAACGTACCACACTTCCATGCAACCCTAATATGAACATGCAACATTAATATCACCACGTGAAACCCTAAAACCATGCAATAATAATAACATCATGTGAATCCTAACATGCATGTCTTAAGGCCACATCGCATATTATCACATACAAATAAAACACATGCCATATAACAACCCAAGATCATACGTGAACTCCCCATCATATCATATATGACATAATTAATAATGATAATGTAGAATATATGGCATATGAAGCACATAATGCATATAAACACACAAATGGCCTTAGTAACACCCTTACGTAATTGGTCATCGGTCTTGGTGCACACTCCTATTCCACTCGAGGGCTTTGACTGGGCTCACCTATTATGGGGGAAAATGCTAGAATTAGCTTCCCTCCTAAAATACTATTAGCTTCTAACTTATCCTATGTCTTGGTTCTTAATTAACTACACCCAATACTACTAAAATACTCATAAATTACTATTGTAATTTAAGGTAAAAGGTGATATAAGGGTTTCTACCTTTCACCAATATAAAGTTAGTAAAGGTAATAATGATGATAATAATAATAATAATAATAATAATAATAATAATTTTAATAATAACAAACTATTACTAATAATAGTAATATTAATAGAAATCTTAATAATAATAATAATCAAAGCCTTAAAAGTTACAAGGTGGGGCTTCGACCCTACCCCTAAATAATAAAATACCATTCAATAATATTAATAACATATATGATTTATAATAATATTAAAATAATAAAGATAATATTAATAATATTATTATTATTATTGATAAAAATAGTAATAATAATACTTTAAAGCATAGGTGCGAATGGTAACAAAATAATAAGGTCTCTGCCCTTCCAGAATAATTAAAGATAATAATAAAAATAAAAATAATAATAATAATAATAATAATAATGAGAATGATAATAAGACATATAATAATTCAAATAATGCTTGAACTTTGAAACTAATAACCCTAATTATTTTATTCCTACTCTTTGCCCTACAAAGAGAATTTAGCATTAATATTCCATCTAATATTAATAATAATAATAATAATAATAATAATAATAATAATAACAATAACAATAATAATAATCAAATAACCATAAAAGTTTGAATAAAAATAGAATAAATGTAAATAAATATAAAGGAAGGTCTAAGAAGGTCTAGGGTTTCACCTTGGGTCAGCAGGGATGGGCGGCACTAGCAGTGGTGCACGGCGGTGGCCGGAAAATGAATCTGAGAGGGAAAAAGATGAAGAAAATAAGGAAGGAGAAGGGGAAATGATAAAATAAAGTTATGGTTCAGTGGAGGAGAATTAGAGGGAGTTTCTGGGTGGTGCAAAGGGCAATAGAAGTGGCAGCAGTGGTGGCAGACGGCGGCTTAAAGGTTGCAGGGTACAGATTTTTGTGAGATGGGCAAGAGATTTCGCATGACTATGACAACTCATGCAAGATGAATCGAGGGATTTGGAGGGCTTAGTTAGCTAGAGGGAATTGCAAGGAAGAATTTGGGATGCACCAGTGGTGCTAAGGTTTGTTATCAGTAGCGGAAGATGCGTCTAAAGTTGCGGTGGCGGGCGATTCTCACTAAGGGTTTCGGGAAAGAAGAAGTTTCAAAAACATGCACAACTAGGCTATTATAGAGTTTTTATGGGTTGCTAGGGTTTTGGAGGTTGGTAGGATGGTATTGGATGCTAGGGTCTAGGTGGCCGGTGGCAGAAATTGGTCGGCGATCATTTGGGTCAGGGTCAAAATTTTATGAAGAAAAAGAGAGGGAACGAGTGACAGTTGAAGATAATTGATCATGCTAAGCTTATGTGCGAGTCGAGAGGGAGAAAAAGAAGGGTGAATCAGCCTGTGAAAGTCCTTGTGGACGGCGCTGCCATTTTTAAGGGCGTAAGTTGCAAGCTGCATCGATGGAGGAGAAGGGAGGAAGGAGGTAGGAGAGGGGTGAACCGGTCGGCTGAGAAAGAAAAGAAAAAGGAGAGAACCAGGCCGGTCAGTGCCGGTTAATTTTTTCATTAAATGAGATGCAGCGTCTCAAGCGCAAACAAGTCAAAATGCGGCATTAGGATGCGGCATGAAGGAGGCAATGGCGCTGGGCTATGGAGGAAGGAGAAGGAGAGGTGGGTTGGGCTGTGTCAGGCCCAACTGGTGGGAGAAAAGAAGAAGAAAGAAAGAAAAGAAAGAAAAAAAGAGGAAAGAAAAAGGAAAAGGAAAAGGGGGAAAGGAAAATTTAAGGTTTTGGGTTTAAATAAATTAATTTGAATAATTTAGGTATCCTAAATAAAACATTTATTTAAAATAATTTAATATTATTTTCTTTTTAGGCTAATTTAGGGTTTTTTAAATATTTTTCCTAAATTCCTTTTTAATTAACAAAAAGCCCAGTTTTTCCTTTATAAAAATATTCATATGTTCCTATTAATTTTTCCTAAATAAATTCCTATTATTCCAAAAAAAAGTTAAATTAATTTCCCAATAAATCCTTTTTTAATAATATATCTTAAAAATAAATAATTCTAGGGCTTTTAAAATATCCATTACAATCCAATAAACTCAATGGAATCAAGTTCTTGGTCATCTTAGAGACATGTCAAACATTAGACAATGTTCTAACCACACCATCATACATCTTCACCTTCACTGCCCCTATCCCAGCAATTTTACATGTAGCATCATTACCCATCAGGACTACTTCACCTCGAGTCGTCTCATAAGTCTGGAACCAATTCCTATTAGGACAAATAAGGTAAGAGCATCTAGAGTCTAAGATCCACCTATCCATAATCTTGGTCTAATTATTAGTGGCAATCAACACATCACCATCACCATCATATTGGGCTATAGCGGCATCATCCTTTGTGCCAGATGATTCATCATATTTATCTCTAGATTTCTTATTAGGATAAACTTCTTGATATGGCCCTTCTTGTGATATCTATAACATATGATATTCTTGGATCTATTATTCCTCGACTTTGACCTGAAATTCTTCTTCTTCTCACTAGAACCTCGTTCCTAGGTTTTACCCCTAACTATAAGTCCCTCACAATATAAGTCACTAGAGCCACCTTCGGTCAACTGATTCTCAATTAATTCCCATAGTAGCAAGGTAGTATTATCATCATCAAGAACAAACTCATCATCCTTCCCATACAGTATGGTATTTCATAAAATGTTTATAATCAGCAGACAAAGAACATAACATTTTAATAGCTAGATATTCATCCAACAATTTGGCATCTATATTTCTTAGATATATAATTATAGAGTCAAATTTATCAAGATGAGATTTTAGGGATTGTCCCTTACCCAATTTTAATTCGTGCAACTTACAGTTTAACAACAAGTAATTCATCACCGACTTCATTAGTTGTAGAGACTCCAGCTCGAGCAACTTACACTTTGATACCAATTTGTTGGGGATTGATACCAATTTGGAAAAATAAGATCTAACTGGAATCAATTAGAACACACAATAATTAAGAAGAGAAGAACACTCAAGAGCACATATTGGGAAAATAGATGATCTTATTGATGTGAAGTAATTGTGATTAAAAAGATAATCAAAGAAACCCTCACCTAAATCACTCAATTCACCAAGGAATTATGAGAGAACTCAAGAGGAGAGGAGAGGATAACACTATACTAATTAGGGTTCTAATCACATGGTATATATACTAAACACGACTCCCCCCATGTTTTTTTTTTAACTTTGATAGTCTTCAATATTTGGGCCACAAATTCTTCATTTGATCTCCACTTATGCTAATTTGTAATTAGTTGGAAAGCTGACAAAAAGATATACAACTTCTATTTGCAATACATTTCCAAATTCTAGTTGCGTCAAGGTCAAATATTCACATATTTATAGAATAGCTTACTATTCTACTCCAAATTCTTCTAAAACACTTCACACACCATTCCAAGCTATTTTATAGATCAAATAGGTGTTACAAGCTCATAGTGAGATAGATAGATTTGAGGAACAAAAAGGATGTTCAATTATTTGATTGGGGTGTGTGCCATAAACCGAAATAGTGGTGGCTTGGAGTAGTCCAAGGATGGGTGACCATCTAGGGAATTTTCAAGGAAGCATGTGAGTAAAACATAACCTATATTGGAATTGGATTGTGTTGATACATGGGGTTAATTAATATTCACGAAAATGCTACTAATAACTACCTAAGGCTACCATGGTGTTAAGATGTTACACCTAACCTAAGTCATCAATTCCTATCAAGATCTAATACTAAACCTTGATCGAGCCTAACTCTTTCGCTTTAAAGTGAAGGGGCATTACTTAAAATACCCTAGAGAATATTCCTTAGAATATTATTACCTAAGATTTTATTTTACCTTAGTTACATGTGTTCCTAACCTATAATGCTCCTTTATATCTTCTTATTTATATTCCAGAAACCCATTTAGTTGGCTCCATCTTTGTCTCATTTCAATATCTCCTACCTATAACACTTGGTTGTAAAATATCTTCTCAATGATTTTCCTTAATCCACTATTCTCAAATCACAACCTTCCACCCTTCATACATCCTCTCCTCCCATGATGTTTTCATACTAAAGCTACCCCCTTGTTGTTCATAAGCATTTATGAGATCAATAATTTACCTTATTTTATTCATAAAACAAACTATCATAAAATTATGCTTATGATCATCTATGCTTAGATTTATTTGACGTGATGTTAGCATGAATTTTGGGAAAACAACTGACCAAATTTATTTCTCCTTTTTTCATATTGTTCAAATCTCTCACCTTATGTTGACACAATATTCTTACCTCTTCCTCTATTAAAATACCTTCATCAAACCTTCACAACCTCAATTAAACCATATCTCCTTTGTGTTTTGATTAATAAAAGAATAGTC